>PVJL010000646.1:13001-368199 GCA_004026885.1 Lyroderma lyra
GGGGGGGGGGGGGGGGGGGGGGGGGCACTCAGGAGGCAGAGAAAAAAGCATGAACTTGGTGGGTGCCAAGTGGCTGAGTGCCCATGTCACTGGCGTGTATGCTTCAGACCCCACAAGCATGAATTTCAGGGGGATGTAATTTGCTTGAGAAACCAGTGATTTGGGGTAATGTGCCCCAAGGAGCTAAATGAAGTGGTGCCCGAGACACCAGTACCCCGTGGCTGCTGGTGGGTGGCTCTGCTGGATGACACTGCGACCAGCACTGTGCCCCCGGGACTGTTTCCCCAAGCTCTCAAGTACCCGTTGGACACACGGGGCAGTGATAAGGCCAAGGCACTTCCCTTCTCCTTCCAGAACAGACTGGAGGAAATCAGCCCTCTGTCAGCAATTCCTACAAAGCGCTCCGTGACCACAGTCTGTGATTTTATCGCTGTCACACACCAGATTGCTGTTTTAACTTTCATAATTACTTTGCTGTTTCTGTGTGAGAATTTAGGGGAAGGTTAATTTTAGTTTAGACTAATATTAATAGGTTGAAAGAGGCTTATTCAAAATAAAACCACAACTTACTAAAACAAAGAAAGGGTATGCAGTACCGGGCTCAGCCAGCACTTCGAAGTGGGAAATCTCATGTCAACCAGGTGTCACTCTAGCCTCAGCAGGACCAGAGAATAGGGTCAAAATAACACCAACCAAGGGATGGGTCCCACCGGGACAGAACCAAAGTGCTCACTTAGCCAACTTTATGTTCCAGAACCGACAGTGTCTGAGACGAGACATCATCTACCTTCACTCTGAGGACAAGCAGGGGCTGTGACAGTGGAGGAGAAAAAGTCACACCATGAGAGAGGTCTGTCCGTGGGTGTAGAGCTTTGCTTCCATTTCAAATGTAAAGGATGCAGGGGGTGTTTAAGACAAGTTGGGGAGGGGTTGCAGGGGGCCATGGCAGAAGGAACACCTACCCAATCCCTGATAAATGAGAAGACGCCACGACATCTCAGTAAAACCACCAGGATGCTCATACTCTGACAGCATGCGGGACAACACGCTGTTGCTTTTAAGCCAGCAAACAATTTGCTTTTGGCCAACTAATCAACAGAAGAAGCTATTACTACTGACCCCCTATCCCCAGGCCAGCCCAGAAGAGCCCCCAAAGCTTATGACTCACCTCACAGCTAGACGGGCATCCTGCATGCCCAGGCTCCCTGCCCTCCAACCTCGGCAGCCCACATCAGCTCATGCCCACCACAGGCCACAGCTGGGTGCATGTCACCAGCCCGACCCAGCTGTCACACCCTGCACACTATGTGTCCCAGCTGGCACAACATCTCGGCCTTTCAGCCTCCAGGACTATGGAGATGCATTCCCAGCGTTTAAGCCCTGTCAGCGGTACGATAGCCTGAGCTGACTGGCATACCCTCTCATTTAACTATCGCTCCTGGTTCTTCCTGTAGTGAAAAAGAGTACCTCCTAGGTCAGAAGTAACACGGCTCTCATCTACAGCATAGTAATTGTTTGGTAAGATACACTATTACGATGACTCATTTGGGCGAAGGAGGTCATCACGAACAGAGCTACACAGCCCTCCTTCTCTCACACAGGCATCGTCACAGGTACCTGAGTGTAGGGCCATAGCCTGTTGGGGACTTTATCTCCATGGTCTAGGTCAGGGACTGTAGTATCTGGAGAAATATACTTTATGAGCCAGCCCATGTGTCCACTAGGTGACTCCTTCAACGTGTGGCTTGTATCTCCCTCCAGGAACCTACCCATCCCTATAGGGTGGGAGCTCCTGCAGCCCCAGGTCTGCACCTACCAGGTCTGTCAGTGATGCCTATGTCACCACAGACACACTGCCGATCCTAAGGAGTACCCGTGGTGCTATCGTCAGTGGAACGACCTGTGGGAAGCCACTGCCACCACCCCGTGTCTGGAACCAGGAGGAAACTTGTGCAAGTTCCCACCTTGAGGACAGAAAAAACACCTACACGTTCCAGAGAAACACAACAGTATCTCCAAGTATGGCTAAGGGACAGAGCCAAACAAATAAACAAGACCCGACAACGAGGGCAGCAGAGGGAAATCAGATGGCCGAGAGGAAGCCTGTGCCGGGGGCAGGTGGGGGCCTGGAGGGCCAGACAGGAAGGCACAGGGCCACCCACCCCCCCACCCCTGACTCTGCGCCCCGAAGGAAAAGAGTTACTCAGAGAACATCCCAGGAGGGCCCAGCATGAGCAGCAACAGGGAAGTCAAAGAGCCCTGAGATAGGGGTGGAGCAAAGAGCTCAGTCAAAATTGTTTTTTAGAGAGTACAAAAAGCAGAGGGAGAACATGCCAAATTGCAGGGTGTTCCCTCCAAGAACAGTCCTGTAAAAGTAGGGAGATGGGTAGTCGGGGGCTCCAAGTTTCCCTGGGACAGGCATGAAAAGTGTCCTGGGAGACAGTGTCAAGAGCACTCACTCAGCAGGGAATGGCCACATGACCTTGGAGACTCAGCTCACCTGGGCTCACCTGGGCGGCCACTGGAGGAGGAACTGTGCTGATGGCATACCCTAGAGCAGGTCCCTGCTGACTCACCAGGGACTGGGAGCAGCCAGCCAGGGAAGCCACCGCAGTCCCAATGCCCTGTGTGCCATGGCCGAGAGGTGAGTGGATGACTGGACACTACCAGTCACCACTAAGGCTTTAGCACCAGGACCATCAAGTTCCATCCCAAGTAACATGTCCTAAGTTTCACTGAGACAACCAACCAAGTGCTAGGGAATTTAATTAATTTTAATACCAAAATAATCATAGCAAAACATGCTCCCTTGCCCCCACCCGGGAAGCAGGTATGCAGGGAACAAGAGGCCTCGACCCCAGGCTGACCACGGCACACCTGCCGAGACTCATCCTGGAAACCAGCGCTGAGAGCTGTGGTAGCACAGGTGCACTCCAGTAAGAGTTTCCTGGCAATCGAGGTAACAAGCATAACAGGACTTTGTCTCCATCAGCACATCTAAGGGCACTCAATACCGAATTCTAAGAGACAAACTGAACAGCAAGGTCCACCTAGAGAACTCTGAGACTCAGAGCAACTTTTAACTTGTTCAAAAACTCCTTTCTTATAGAATTTCAATACTGAATGCCCAAGATGTCCTAACTACTTTTTTAATAGCTGTATCTTTAAGCGGGGATATCATAAGACTGAATTTTGGACTGTGAGACCAAAAAAGGCCTGACAAAGAGGGAAATCTGCTGTAGGTCAAGTGAAGATGCAGTGTCTACTAGGTGTCTCGTGTTTGCTTCCCCAGGACTGTAAAGGCATTTTCCATGACAGCACTGAGCGCTGCCATAGTCGGAGGTGACAAGGTGGGTCAGGGGACAGAGAGCAGCCCCAGTGGTCCTTATGATAGACCATGATTCCTCTAACCACTCATAACACACCAACCTAAACAGTATTTTCAGTAACAAATGAGTGAGAGGTTGGAGGACAAGGGCTCCGTGTGACCAGTACAGTGTGGAGATCTCTCAGGAGGTCTGGTCTCTGTCCCTTAGCGTCTCAGTTTGGATTTTACATGACTGACACTCACACTCACCGCTGTCAGGCGATGCTGCTGCAGAGCAGCTCAAATACCAAACTCACTTTCTGCGCGTCACCCAGGCAGCACCCAGGCAGCACCGGTATTTGCATAGCTGTGCCCCACAGGCTCTGCCATTAGCACAGCTGTGGGCGGGGCACTGGGAGCCCCTCTGGCGGATGCAGGCATCCAAGGCCTCCAAGGCCTCCGCAGGACAACTACACCCATGGCTGACCCGCCACAGTGGCTGTGCAACATTCAGGCAGCACAGCAAAATGTTATTTGCATGAATGCCACTTTCCTCCTGTTTTTGATGCATCAGAGACACTATTACAATCCAGGCCTTTTGTAGGACAATCATACCTCTAGTTCATCAACTCTAGTCCAGGCTCCCAGGCACTGGGCTTGGTTTATGCAACACACATGTCCACCTGCAGATCCAGCCCAGGGCCATGTAGCTGGAGTTGCGGCATGAGGGCCAACGGAGACAGCAGCATGTCCTGTGTGGGCACCATCAGACGCAACAGGAGATACAGAGAAGGGACAGTGCTATCACACAGCCAGCCTGAGGGACAAGCTGACGAGATGTGCACTTAGCCACGTGCCAGGCTCACCGTCTTCGCAGCGTGCACAGGGCCCAGCTTCGCCTCAGTGCGTCTTCATTTCCTCCTCCAGACACTAAACCCCAGGGAGACCTCTCCGAATCCCCCTCAGGGCACCTGCGTCGCCTAATGGCTATGTGTTCATGGCCCGCATCCCCCCACAGCAAGGCAGCCATGCAGGTGTCCCCACCTGGCAGGGTGAGGGAGCACTCAGATGGTGTCGTCAGCATGCCACCACCCAGCCATTTAGCACGCACCGGTGCTCACACTGCGTTCCCCTCGACGGGCGGCAGGGTCGAGCGCACAGCGTGTCTGACAGGCAGAGAACATAAGAAAGAGATGGTGAACAGCTACTGGCGTCTCTCCTCCTAAGCTCCCAAGAAGCTCCTAAGAGCAACTGGAACATTTTAATTCCAGTTCAGTGTCGGAAAACCACGCCAGGGACAAGGGGTGGCAGAGTTTTCTAGCCCCATGTCTAAATGCTTTAGTTTAGCTGTCACCATACCCCTAAGGGACTGAGCAACCATAGGGCTTCCACAGGCGGGCAGAGGGAGTCAGGGTGCAGGTGTGACCCAAGGTCCCTGCACTTGGCTTTGAGCTGTGCTTTCCTACAAGGTCACAGTTCACCCTCAATGACTCACAGAGAGCCTCATTCAGAAAACGTGTGATCCACTGTTGCCATCGCCTCAAGACTCACAGAGAAGTCATGGGACAGGGTCTTGGTGGTAGGGCCACCATTCTCACTGTCATTGTTCTTGTGGTGTGCAAATGGCATGCGGCAGGTATGTAAGACTCTTAACCCCTCGCCTAACCCCAAGAAAAACACTCACTAAACCCGAAATCTGCCACACAGGGCAGGTGCCAATTGATGTGTCTGACTCAGGTGTCACTCTATGAGCTCATGAGACTGAAATGTGAGACAACTCATCCATGAGACAGGTTGGCTTTTAATTTCATATCTGACGTGCAGGTGTGTCATCACTCTCATCTCAGTAAGAGAAAGCAGCTTATTTTAATGGACTCTAACACTCAGGATTTATGTTCTGTTTATGCAGTCAGCATAGGCTGCAGTGCAGACTGCTCCTGTGCACGTCATTTAAACAAGAATCAGACACACCAACCAGAACCGGTGCGCGAGCCCTTTCTCCTCCACTTCCGTCTACAGATACTTCCATGTGGGACCCAAGTACGAAGCAGGCTCTGTGAACAAGACACACTGCTGCTTACAATCAACCAATGAAAGCATTTTCACTCACTTTTTGGCCCATTAACAGAGTCTGTCACAGCTTCGTGTGCTGCCATCCACTGTAGTCCAACACCAGGACACCGAGTCACTGCTCACCAGGAGCAGGCGACCTGCACAGTGATTCAGGCTGGCCACAGGAGATACACGGTCCCAGCCTCAGTAGTGGGGGACAGGGGGCATGCCGGCTACAGGATGGATCTAATTACCTCAAGAACACGTGCTAGTCAACCTTCTAAGGGTCTAGCACGATGAGGGGACTGAATTGGCGGAGTTCATTTAGGAACCAAGGGGCGCCTGGCCATATGTGTGGCTGTGCCACTGTGAGGAGGAGGCGGTGCCAAGGAGCAGGAGCCCCAAATGCACATAGCCCCTCCCTGCAGGCCAGTGACAGCCCCGTGCCCCCAGCCCTCCCTCTCCAAATTCATGAGCCATTCCATGGTGTTGGGACATCGTGTGGGTGTGGGTCACTCAGCAATAGGTCCCAGAGGTCTACCACCGTAGGATCTCAGGACATGCTGTCCGCGGGCCCCTGCTACCCAGGCACTTAATGCTTAAGGATGGGGTGAAAACGTAGCAGACAGCTGACACTAGCCCAGTCCATGACAGTCTGAGCATCAAAATAAGTATCAAGTGTGACAAGTAATAACCCATGCCTTAAACTGGTAAATGAAAACACACACAGAGGGGACAGAGGAAAGCTCTGTCCCTTCGCATTTCCCCCCGTCACAAACGGTGATGTGCTGACTGTCCCAAGGACACTACCTTCAGCTAGAGTCCCAGGAACGGGACGCATCAACACCTGTGCCTGCTGACGTGATGCACCAAGGAGGACACAGCATCACACTGTTAGGACAAGTGGCATTGTGTGACTAAGGTGCACAGATTACACAACAGGACCGGGACAGTGCTCCTTCTGACTGATGATCAGGCCAGGGTTATGCCAGACAATGCCCTCATCTTAGGAAACACATGCGGCATATGTAAGAGCAAAGAAGTATCACTGCCACACCTGCCAACTTACTCCCAAATCGTTCAGGAAATAACATGCACACATCTATAAGGAGGGAGAGCACTGGAGCAAATGTGGCAAAACAGTGACCGTGGGCAATGGCGGTGGCAGATACAAGAGGGTTCTTTGGACCATTCTTGCAACTTTTATCTAAATCTGAAATTATTTCCAAATCATAAAGTTACAAAAACACCCCTGATGTGGCCACAGGAGGCAGACAGTCCCACTGACAAGGCTCCTGTCAGATGGGGGGTCATTCCACCCTGGCAGGTCGTCTGGGGTAGTCTCACCGAGTCCCCAGAGAAGGGAATATGCAGTGTACTCGTGCTCACCCGGCCCCCTGGTCCGGCCTCCAGGATCCAGACTCCACAGCCCTGTCTTTAGGCTGCCCTACTGCCCTGACACACGACAACCTCCCCTACTGGTCTAAGTGGAAAAATGGAAGGCTATCCTCCAGGGCTGCAGAGGGCTTGTGCCAACCAAAGGCCAAAGGGTACAGCTCTGGTACCAAGTCGACACACACACAATCCCGTCAAAAAGCAGCTCAACAAGGTACAGCCACACCAAGAGGTGACAGCCCTGTGTGGAGCCAGCACATTAACTGAGTGCATGCATGGCTTCCCAGAACAGCCTCCAGTTCCCTCCCAGTTTTGTTCCCCCAACAGTCAGCGACAGACCATCAGTGTGACTGCAGACAAAGGACTGTCTAACCTAACAAGTGTCAATACATATGGCTTCGGGGTTCACTGTGTCACAACCCAAGTTTCAGTCTGATGTTTTGAACTGGCTACTTGTAAAAGCTGGAGAATATATTTGCCTCTGTTTTAGAAAAATCAGGTTATAACCAGGAATCTGTGCCCCTGACCCCAATATCCCAGTGACTTAGAACATGAGAGCCCCTTAAATTATTAGCAATTGCATTTTCACATTGGTTCATTTTTTAAAGAGATGTTGGGACAACAATGGGAGAAGGGGAGGAGGGAAGCAGCACATGGGACACTTGTCACCTCACCTCTGGTGGAGAAGCAAGATGAGGCAGAAAACCCAATGGCCTGTGTCTCATCTGTACGTGACTATAACTGCTCATCACCTCAATGGCCTATGTGAGAGAATGGCTGTGCTCCAACCCCCACTGGCACACGTCCTGTCACTGCCACATAAGGCCAGCATGAAGGGGCATCAAGCAGACCCATCTGGGCAGGCTCAGGGGAAGACTTTGTAGAGCCATCAACACTTCACATGAGGTTATAGAGAAACGTTTACGAATGTCCTTAAATATACCCATCTCTGTGGTCGAAGGCTCCAGGACCCACTGGCTGCACCTCTTCTGGCAGCCCTACCCAAGTGACATCTGGCCCCCACATCTACAAAGCCCCTCGAGATGGGGAAGGAGGCCACCCAAGCCTGGTGGTCAGTTCATTGCCAAGACAGCCGAGAGGCTGCCCTGCCCACCTATGACCTTTTCCTGCTAGATTACAATCCCAGAATCAGGACTCTGATGTATTTAGCCCACCTCAGCACAGGGACCAACATCTGCATATACCGAGGCCCTGTTTCTGATGAGGCCCTCCTAGTCCAGCCACACAGTAACACTAAAACCCCTTCAGAAAAATCAAGGCACAGGAACTGGGGGGACCAGTGACTTCAGTGGCACATTACAAGGCAATCAACCTTGCAAAACACAATCACCATTTTAGATCTAGGCTGAGGAGGAGGTCATGTTCTGTGAAGTGGTCCATGTCAGGTGTATGTAGGATGCCAGGCATTACGCCAGCTGAAGACAGTACTATAAAACATCCCTAGGCCCACTCATCAAACCATCCATGTGGCATTTCCCATTTAATGACGGGATCATATTGTAGCACATTTCCCATCAAACAGCCACACCCCCACCCCACTGATGGTATGAAGAGGATCCAGTGTGACTTTTCCAAAAGCGCCCAACCCCTCCATGGAGCTTTTGCACTGAGGAAATGATAGATCCCCTTAATGGGAAACTGTCTCAATGTGTGTTTAAGGAAAGCTTGGAAGGCATTGTGCATGACCAGGAAAACAGGAATAATTGAAAGCAATGAACAGGTAAATAGCCATTTACCTAGGACAGCGCTAGCATTTGGTACAGGATAGAAATATGAGGGTGTCCTAAGCATGACCTTCTCCCAGAAAGAAAGAGGTTATAAAAATACCTGTAAGAGGTACTTACAAGGAAAGTGTTCAGAAAAAAAAAAAAAAAAAAAAAAAAAGAGGCAAAAAGGGAAGGGGTATAGTGAGAAGAATACTATTAAACAGTTACTTTCTACAAAATAAAAGTGTCTTCCTTTTGGATAAATCAACAGAATGGTCTTTGTACAGATTTTTGAAAAAACGCAAACCAGCCAGAATGGCACAGTATCACGCAATGGCTAGTGCACCCCTCCCAGCAAGCCATCACAGGTGCTCATGAGAGCCCTACAGTTACATCTTAGAGGTAAATGTCTTCATGGGAAAAAGGTGTCTGAAAACAAAGAAAAATACACCATGTCTACAGAACAAGACATAGGCTGAATTAAAAAAGTTAACAGCACACCCCCATCATTTAAGTGGCAGTCAATCTGAGGTGTAAATTACAGGCTGTTAACGAATGGCCTCTGGATACAATTCAATAAATGAAATGTCCAAGGGCAGCCATGAGGCCAAAGGGACAAGTCCCCTGCTTGGACCAACACAGCCAGCAAACCGCAGGGTGCCCCTACAGCTGGTGCTGGCCTTGTTCCCGCCAATGAATGAAGATGGAAAATTAAAGATTTCTTTAATCTGGACCCAACCTGCCCAAAGGGGGTGCAGACACGGCGATATGGGCACACTAAATAACATTTATGCAGATGGCTGTGAGGCGTATTAACAGCCTGCTTTTGTCACCATCCTTAAGGCTCGTGCTCAGGAACTCCTGTGCCACCTCGGAGTGGGTCCTGTTGAAAGACTGTCACTTCCCCTCAGCCATGAAGCAAACAGGAAGTGGGAAAGGTGCAGGCTGGTCACACGGGCAGGACCAGTCACATTCCATGTGCTGGGGAATGGGAGGGTGTGTGGGCAGGGGGTAGGTGAGAAAACTTCATACCCTCCGTGGGTAACAGGCGTCGAACTCGTCCCCAATCCGCCGAAGCTCCTGTGCGATCCAAATCTCCGGGCGCAGGTCCGCGGGGAGGGCCTGGGGCTGCCGCAGGGAGGCTGCACCAGAACAAACAGACACAGTCACCGCCATTCCAGGGACAGCTCAGCCACAGGCAGCAAGCCCCCCCCACGTGGCCCTACTTCTGCCATTCACACCTCAGAGGGTGGTGGCAGGCTGCTGCACCCCTTGGGCTTAAGGTAAGGGGTATGGAGTCATTTCCTTTCCCCAAACAGGAGACTCAACTGCAGAATGCGAAAGTATCCTGGCTGAGTCATCACAGGCCTTACTTCTAGGAGGCATGCGCGCGCGCGCGCGCGCGCGCACACACACACACACACACACACACACAGTGCAATAACCATCACCTGAGAAATACACTCGGAACACAAGAACATAAAAACTGAAGTGGTCAGCAAAATAGCTACACTGATCTTACTTAATACATGGTAAAATTCCTAAGGAAATTTCAAACATCACTGAGGAATATGACATGAAATACATGTCCTGTTCAAAGTAAAATAGGTGAAAACCTGAGAAATAACCATGGACGAGCTAAGTGACTTCGTTTCTATGTAGGTCAGTACAGTGACATAGCCGTCCTCATGAGCGCTACCACAGGGCCAAATTAAAGCGTAACTCCGCGTTTTGTCTCAACACGAACGCAGCCAATGAAGACGGGCTCAGTCTGCAACCACACACAGGGAAATGGGACGTCTCTGGTGTTAAGAGCCAAGGCATTTTTGAAAGGAGAAAAAGCAGGAGGCCCGCCCTTTCATTAAGTTGTCACCAATGTTCACACTCGCTCCTTAATGAAGCCATGAAAGCCACGTGACAGCCAAAAATGAAGGAGAAAAAAGCGAGTCATCAGAACACCCTACCCTACATGGGAAGATGCTGTCTACACGAGGGGAGCAGTGTAGGACATGGCACAAGAAGAGGCGAGACTTGTGGGCGTCGATGGCTGTCATGCATCACATGTCAACTTGCTGTTAAACCAGCATGCCGTGCTTGCAAATCAGCACGCTTCTCCCATTTCAACCACCACAAAATATTTAAAAATCTATGATAAGCAGATTTCACAACAGCATGAATGTTGCTTCCTGTTTTGTTCTAAGTTTCTTTGTATTTTATTTATCCTCTTGCCCAGGTTCAAAGATCTGAGGATCAATTCTGTCACAGTCACAGGCACCTAATCGTCACGTTTTTTTTTACACTTTCAGTGGATCAGGTGCTTTCCCGATTCCAGTTTTTAAAGTGAATTCACCTGAGGGAAGGAACGCAACTTTTTTCATAATGCCCAGATGCACCAGAACCTGCTTGCCTGTCACCTGCAACCCTAGCAGGTGACCAGGCCTGCCAGTGAGGTGCCCCTGAGCCACTCAAAACCCCCATCCCCCCACCCCCCAGGCTTCAGAAGAATCTGCTTTCAACCCTAGACTCAGAAACAAAGAAAATGCCAGTGATCGAAAGAAAACCTGGGAAATACAAAGATGGCAGGCCAGCGGAAAGTGCTGCCAGGCCCGTGGTGCTGAATAAATAGAGTGCCACCCGGCTGGACCGGCTATGACAGACGTCCACATGCTGACACTGCTGTGGCAGGTTCCTGGGAATAGCACCAGAAGTCACCCTACCCCACAGAGCTTGCAATCTTGGGCATTAAACACTATATTTAAACTAACTTTGGGGTTTTCTCTGAACAAGAACGCTTGTAAGTACTCCTACACCTGGCTCCTTACAACAAAATAAAACTGCTCCCTGGCTCCATTCCCCAGCGGTAGTGGAAGCTTCCTGAATCCCATCAACACCCCTACGCAGGTGTGAGTAGAAGAGCTGTCTGGCTCCCGCTGGGGCCGGCAACCAGAGTGTCACCAAGGTCTAGGTGAAATCAGTGTACAAAGACTAACCCCCACGGAATGTGTCATCCTTGCTAAAATGTGGAACCTTGGTGGCCAAACCCAACAAATCCCCTTAAAGATAAGGACCTAGCTGTTTTGGGGGAAGGAGGTGAAGGAGATAAGCAGATGTTTCTTCTACAGAAATAAAAGTTCAGTGGCTCAAATGAGCTCATTATCATAAACAGAGAAACAAGTCCCTGAGGTAGAGCAGAGTGACACAAAGTGGGTGACTGTGGGAGGCCCAAGCTGTACTTTACAAACTTCCCAGGGGACCCCAGTGCAGACACGTCCACAGACCAGACCCTGAGAATTACTGAGCAGAGTAGGGGAGAGGTCCTGGAGCCAGATATGTGTCTTAGAGAACATTAAAGGGTGAAGAGAGTCGTGGTGGCCAAGGATGACGGACAGGCTGAGCACGCACTAACTGGTCACAGTAGCAGGTCAGTAGGAGCTTGTCAACTGTACTAGGGTGATGACGGACAGGCTGAGCACGCACTAACTGGCTATAGTAGTTAGTAGAGGTCTGTCAGTAGAGGTCTGTCAACTGGACTGGGGTGATTTAAGTTGACATGGAATAGTGATGTTCAGTGTAAGCCACCTTTGCAAAGGAGACTGACCTGTATAGGCCACTCTAAGAGCATCCATCACCATTTGGCTTTTTAAAGAACTGGGTTTTATTTTTCTGAGAGGCAAATACTGTTCTTGTTTCTTAAATCTATAAACCTAGAACTAACCACCAAACTGTTGCAGTAAAACCTAGCAAGCAGATACAAAGAATTACAGTTATAAAGAGTGGAAGACAAAAATTCTGTTTTGAAAATTTTAAAAGGCATCCTATTCCTAATTTCAGTTAATGTAGGGCATTTTTCAAGATAAATTTCAAATATTACTTCTGAAGTGATGGATTATCTTCTGTTTTGGGGGACAGAGGAAGATTTTTCTTAACTTCATCGCTAGTCTAATCTTAGTAACTGTCCTATCTGGTCTTGAATGACCCTAGAGAGTAGCCTGTCAGCTCCACAGTACTGCTGGTGAGAGCCAGAATTAAAGTTTGCTCATGTCTGTCCCACTGTCAGGGACCATGGCAATGTTCTTCTGGAGGTGTGCCTGGCACCAGTGGGGCTTGGGGGCCGGGACTACTTAAAACACACCGCCCACTCCTACTCCCCAAATCCTGTTTCCATTCACCTGTCAAAGAGAGAACTTCCGTTTCCATTTCTAGTCCATGGAAAGACAAGTTTCAAGCATAAACATTTTACTTTGCTCTCTGCAAAGTGCCCAGAAACCTGATGTATAAAATGGGTCTCTATTTGAAGAAAAAAACCTCTTATTTCTACATTGGAAGATCCAAATTTTAATTTCTAAGGCAACGTTAGGTGGACGTAAAAACTTCTTCAAAGGGGAAATTCTGATGAAGTGTCATTTTGTCCATAGAAAATGCAGTTTCTGCATTTAAGAAAGCATTTTAGTCCATAAACCCAGCACTGCTGACACTTAAAAAAAAAAAGGCACATGAACTACAAACTGCTCTTAATGTACAGCCACCTGGGGGCTGTCACCTGAAGCCCACACAAGGCCAGCTCCAACCCTGCATGCACGGTTCTGAGCCAGGAGCTGGGCCTGGCTGGCTCTGTGTGTGTATGGGTGCTGTGAAAAGCCACCTAACGGAGCATGCGTGCATGCTGTGGGGTGCCACGTCACACCTGCAGTCTGGGGGACAGGATAGGGGCAGTTCTCACTTCTGAGGGGGCAGCGGGTGTGGGGGTTCCTGTCACGTCACCACTGGAATGTCAAGTACAGAATCAGAAACCAAACTAAGATTCATTGGAACACTTTGGATGCTCAGTAATGTACAAATGCTGGGCTAGAATCAACATTAGATTTTAAAGGCATCAACATGGAGTATGCTGTGAATCAACAACTCAGAACTGAGAAAGGCTTTCCGTCTCCAAAGAGACGTGGACCGTGTGGCTTTGAAGAATCGACCCATGGCAAGGAAGTGTGCTCAGCAGGGACTGGGGCCGACACCTTGAGGCTGTTCGCCTTCATCCCCTGAGCAGAGTCTGATTTACCCCAAAGCTACGAAGGACGCTCCACAGCACCATCTCTTTGCAGGCTCAGAAGCCGGCGCTAAGCCAATTCCAAAAGAATTACTCCCAAATCGGATGGAGGAGGCACTGCTTCTGCAGTCCACAGGGAGAAACCCTAATTAACGTCCAACCCCACAGTCCATGTACTTAAGTGAAGAGAAATTCCAGAAATATCTATCAATTAAGAGTTATTGAAAACTTAAACATGACCCGATAGCCAGCCTGCCATGGTTTCCTTGGGAAACCCACCTGAGGGGTCGGGTCATGTCACCAGTGCCATCGTGGGAAGTTTTTACCTCAGACTCAGCCCTGAGTGGCCAGTTCTCAGACATCAGTGAGCTAGAACGCCGTTTTACACATCCCCTCCCTGTGGGTCCACTGGCCCCCATCATTTCATTTTTGGATAAACCCTCTATGAATTCCACCAAGCCACTGGATGAAACTGTGAGTGACTAGAGATGAAATAAAGCCACAGCAGTTAGCACCGGTGCCCACGTCTTCCGCTGGCACGTGCTGCCAGGCCCGGGTGATTCCGTGAGCCCAGACTGTGCTTGATAAACAGCTGCTAGGATGGAGTACCGCGATTATCAAGCTCCCATTCCTAACTCCTGTGACACGCTTGGCCGTTGCTTTTGTGTGTCCGTGAGTTAGAAAAGTCAAACCGTGCAGCTTTGATCCATTTCCAGGCAGACCACTTGGAAAATGCCAGCAAGCCATGGCTGTCATGTTGGACAGAAGCCTGGCAATGGGCACGCAGGGTCCCTCCCATCCCACCACCACCTTCCAGAGGCATCATGACCAAGATGCTCACTTGCTACTCGGCTTTAACGACCTAGTTCTCTGTTTCACCTGTGCACCCCCACCACACACACACTCATGTTGTAAATGCTAGAAGCCAGTGGAATGCCATGCCAGGAGTAAACCGAGACCCCAAGCCTTTATGTCCAAGGACATACCTGGCTAACTCCTGGTCACAGCAGAAGGCCAGCACCTCACGCCAGATGGAGACATGTACATGAGCCTCTGTGCTCTGACGCATGGTGGCCTGACCTTAGTGCCCTCTCCCAGGATAGGACACACTTTTTCCTTAAGGCCCCATGGTCCTCTCTGAAGGCCTCAAGAACTACAAAGTTCTTTCTTGCAGAGGATGGAAATGTTCCCTTCTGACGTCAACCCCAATCTTGATTCTGTCCCCTGGGGCTACAAAGACAACCTATAATCCCTCTCAATCATCATCCCTTTTTAATCAATAAAGCTACCACTGAGTACCCCAAAACTAGTCCTGAAGCAGCTCATTCCATGTACCCTTTATGATGAGCCATGGGAAGACCCATCATCACCCTGGAGTCCTCGGCGTGCTCCAGAACCATGCTGCTCTGACAGCGTGTGGCAGGACACAGGACACAACTCTGTCTTGGCTTTGCTCATTGACCAGGGCCCCCCTAGGTTCCCAGGACAGTTGCTTCTCTACTCCTAGTCTGAGATTCCCACCACAGGTGTGCAGAGGGTTTGACCACTCTCCCATCTTATTGTGAAAAACAAATAAAAATAACCTTGGTCAAACGAAGACCAACCCTGAACTTGCTTTTAGACAGACATAAACCCGTCCCCCTTCTACGGACAGTGCAGGCAAAGTTCTCTCCAGACATCTTACTCCACCACTTACTCCATCAAAACTATATTAACAAATGCTTTTTAGATTTCTTTTTAAAACTCCCCCACATTAATTCACTTAAGTCCATTCCTTAGAAATAAAGTGTTAAAAAATCTAAAGCTACTAGCTTTCGGTAATTTATGTTGTCCTTAGCCAAAAATTTGATCTTGGGGAGGAAATGAGAATTTAAACTACAAATATAAAAATTCCCAACTGCAGAGCAAGTGTGGCTTCCTCTATGAAATTCAACACTGGCAGCAGGAAACAGGTGACAAAACCCCTCCTAAATCCACACTCAGGTCTTAAACATTACTGTACTTCATCTCAATGATAGTGAAGACCAAGGTATGGGGCAGAAAAGAACCCTAAAAAGCTACATCTTAAACAGTTTTTAAACTAAAACCTGTAAAACGCCTACCCAAATTTATTTATGCAGTTAAAATTGTGATCTAACACACAAAGTGAAGCACTCATCTCTTAACAGATGTGTGGTTAGCAATACCACGACAGCAGGATGAGACACAATGAAATCTTCCCACTTAAATACTTAACATCTTGGCAAAAGCCAACTGCCTCCCAAACTGTATAAAAGAGAAACAAACATTACATCTCAATTCTAGACACCACTGTGCATCATCACAGAGTTGTGATTGTCATGTTTGGACAGCTAACGGTTTAAATGTTTGCTCTGAGGGCGAAAGTTGGCCACACTGGGCTGTCTGGCCTTCGGGAGCAGGAACAGCAGACATTCTGCACAGGACCACAGGCTCTGTACATCTTAGGCTCATACTTGCACCCCTGGTGCTGTAGTTGCCATTGTTTTCCCATGTAGGGGATGGAGCCCAGTCACTTACATGACATTCTATGGTTTGCAGCCACCTGAGCAGAGGTTAGATGGTGCCTGACTAGTTAGTACGGGCTGGTCAGTGGCTCATGGACCTGGGCCCAGAGTGCCCTCCTGATCTGCCTTCTGGGGTACCTACTGCACAGATGCTTTGCTGCTGTGGCCTTCCTGTTTCCACCTCCCTTTACTACTACTTCCTGTGTTCCTCTTGGTCCCCCGCTCCAGCATAAATGTGCTTGAGCAGGACACACAAGCTCTGTGTGTTCTAGGGGATAGCCAGACAGCCCACCGGGAACATAGGACCACTGGCCTGGCTCCTACTGGGTGAAGTGGGCTGGGAAGCCCACCGTGCAACGAGATGAAACTGAGGCTCTTGTAATTCAGTGCAAGTCCCCAACTCTGACCTCCTACAGTGCTCCGATGATGACAGAATCAGAACGGGACACTGGTCCCCAGCAGGGACTTGACCCCAGGGCTGTCACCGATCATTGGAAGGACCTGCTGGAAGCTTCCATGTTCATACTGTCAGGAGAAGGACTGGAGAGAAAGCAGAGCTCACATACTGTGTGCCAGGCCCTCCTTAAGAGAGAAAACACAACTCCATGACCGCGTGCCAAAACCCAGTGCAGAGACAGGGACTATGGGCACTCAGACACGGCCTTAGGTGTCACCCAAAATGTCTGTGCTCTGCCATGGACCAAACCGTTCTCTCACGCCAGGGAGTTGTTCTGACTAGCTTAGTGGAACTGATGCTCAGGTTTAAGTAAAACTGATGTCTAAATTCAAACACAGCCTCACACAGTACATCTCATAACATACGATATTCCCAGAATTCATATTCTAGGTTAAGAAATTTCTCAAGGGACTAAAAAACAAATAAGCAATTAAAACAAACAAACAAACAAACCTCTGCATCTTTTCTCCAGTACTATTATTCTATAGAAAAATAACTCCATCAACAAACAGGACGTTATGCTTGGCTCACAGGAACCCCCTTCAGATACACATCTGAAGAGAGAAACAGGCCCTTTCACATTAGCAAGCTTCTTTCACAAAGTCTCAAACTATTCATCAAATCTATACATTGCTTGTATTAAAACATTTAGGGAACTGGAATGGGCAGTACGCTCTGGCCTAGAAACGTGACATATTGGTGGTGGGGGGGGGGGAGTCCCAGAGTGACTCAGACATGTAAACAATGGTGTAGAATCTGTCAGTGTTAACACACACACCTCCTCTTGGATTGAAATAACGGATTACGTTTTTTACAAAATTTTAGCTCCCAAAACATTTTCACTACTGAGGAAAGGCCACAAAGCCCAAGCCAGAGCATGCAGGCTGTGCAGGGTGCCCAAGGCCCCATCAAGCCTAACTCCAGACGTGGGGTGGTTTGCATACCAGATTGTTTCCTCACTCTGACAATGGCACAAAGTCCCCACTCTCAGGTTTGCAGCTACAACCTGTGTAGTCGAATGACCTGTGTCTACTGTGAGCAGAGGTGAGAGGAAGGGGCCACGCTGATAGGCGGCCCTCACCCAGGACCCCGTGCTCACACCAGGGCCTGCTCAGGGCTATCCCTCCCATCACTGTCAAACCATGCAACTGGTCCAAGGTAGAGAAGGAAATACAAATTGAATCTGGGTTTCCCACAGGACACAGTAGGCACTCTAAGCAAATGCTTCAAACCATAAAGACCCCACTTCTTACAAACAGGGGTGGTTCACCAGGCAATGGGTGTCAGTACTGACAGGTGGTATTCATCAGTCATGTGATAAAAAGTTCCGAGGAAGGATACTCAATCCGCTCACCCAGAAGTAAAATCCATAATTTAAGTTACTGATAGCCAGAGTATAACTAACTCCCTCAGGGAAAAGCTGTTTTAAATTCTTGATTCCATTCAAAGAATGTTTCTTTTTTCGTTTTTTGTTTTTTTGGTGGTTCTCTGGCTGGGAATTGAACCCAGGCTGCAGCATTGAGAACGCTGCAGCCTAGCCACTACACCACCAGGGAACCCCCAAAGAATGTTTCTAATATTAAATTCACGACCAATGATCTGCCTCAACTGTGGAAGCACCTGCGTTTCTTCTGACGGCAGGAAAAAGTCACTCAGCCCGTGTCTTGTGTCTCCAGATCTCTACTCCTCCAAATACACATCTTGAACTGGAGTCAAGTTTCTGCCATGTCATGTGGGCCTTAATGTCCCACAGGTGCCTGTCGTGACATGCCACAGGTGCCCCACCGTGACATCCAAGCACAGGCTAAGTGTAGACATGTGGGTGGGGTACAGTTTCCAGGTGGCTCCATGGCGCAAAATTTCCCACTGAAGCCAAGGTCCTGCTCAGGGTTCAGGGGCAGGTTAGGGGTAATTGGGGCCCCTTTCCCGCCCCAACACCAGGCCAGTTTCTAGAAAAGACTATCTTCCTCTGTTTTTGCTTTTTGTTTTGGAGGTTAGAATTATGGTAGCATGCCTGATGACTTCTCTTCCCTGTGGGCCTCCTATACTTCTGATAGGACAGATCCTTCCCATGGGAAGTAGGACAGAACATTCCATCACTGTCACATGTATTGAACCACCGTGGCTGGGGACAGGTTGAGAGCAAGGAGAAAATAGGGACTGAGTTCCTACCAGACCCATTGTGACCATCAGCTCATATGAAAGCTCCCAGTGACTCTTCAAGTTGGGCACTTTCCTCCTCACTTGATGGAGGAGGACACGGAAGCTGAGCCACTAACAGAGCTGCAGGGAGGTGTGCCGGGTCAGAAGGATGGCTGGAATCCCATCTAGACTAGGCCAGGCACAGCCATGCCAGGAAGGCAGCCACAGCCTCAGGCACCGAATCCACCTGGGACCCATCGAATGAAGGTGTTTCTGTAAAATGCCTACTCAGCTAAAATAAAAAGTAGATCCCCCCCCCCAAAGAGATGAGGAGAATGGGCGATGGACCCAACGCTTAACCTCATCTGGGTGAAATCTTTATAAACATCAAGGCCATGGCAGTTAATAGTGAATCACGCAAATGAGACATAGGTGCCACACTGATGTTGCTGGGCACGTCACAAGTGAAGATCAATGAAGAGCAAAATCAAAACTAGGTAGAATTTATTAGATGTGTTCTATTACAAGTATTAGTTATGACGATTTTGCAAATACAAAAAGGCACACATACAAAAAAAATACCTGTAGTTTGAATGCAAAACAATTCACCATTAATGTTTTGATGTAGTTCCTTCTAATGATTTTGTTGTACTCATTAACATCTTGAACATCAAATTAGGGACTAAACTTTTGTATCCCCACCTCCAACTCCGAAAAGTTGAAGCCTAAGCCCCACTGTGGTCACATCTGGAAGTGGGGCCGCTGGGGTGATAAGGTCATTAGGGTGGAGCCCCGATAAGAATCAACTGGACAGCCAGCTCTTTCCATCCTGTGAGGACACGATGAGAAGTCAAATGTCACCAGAATCCTGACACGGTGGCCCCCTGAGTTCAGACTTGGAGCTTCCAGAACTGTGAGACAGGTGCTGTCTAAGACCCCAGTTTGTGGTAACTTTGTTACAGCACAACTGACTAAGACCTAGGGTGTCATCGACAACTTTGTAAGCTTTTTAATGTAACATAACACCAGGAGCGTTTCCCACTGTCACGATTCTCTTTAACACCACTGAGAAGATGGCACCACAGTCTGGCAAAAACAGGAGTATTAATTTAGAAAAATTCCCAGACCAGGAGGACTGTCAGAGGTCGTTTGGCTGGTACAACCCAGGCCGTGATGAACCTTCTTGTGCATTTTGTTTGTCAGCAGGACTGAGTCCATGAGATCCTCAAGGACAGGCATTGGGTTTGTATCAACAGGACCTCCACAGAGAAAGAAAGCAGTCATTGGTCCTATGCCCCTGCACAGGCCCCAGCCACAGAGTAAGCACAATGACCAAGGACAGTGACCGGAAGGTGAAAGAGGCTAGATATTTTGTCACGTAAGGATTATGTGAAGAAACTGAGAGTGACCCACCAAAGAACGGAGATAGTGGAGTTGGGGTATGGGGATGACCAGTGGCACAGAGAGGGGGTGGCCCGCGGGGAGTCCCATTCAGCACAGGTGCAGTGACCACACACTGGGAAGTAGGGAGACTCAAGCCCTAAGTGATAGTGCCAATCCAAGGTTTTCAAGGCAGGCAGGAAGCAGGGTACCAGGCTGGCAATTACAAGTACGTGCACGTCTTCAAGTCTAACACCACACCCCCCCAAAGTATAAAACTAGACAAACCCAGGGGTGTGCTGACCAATTACACAGCACTACAGGACCTACTATTCTCTTTAGTAAGACGTCCTCCATGACATGTGGCATCAGTTTGAGCTTGCCATCAGCTATGTTTATTAACTGCAAAGAGATGATGGTTGTATCTCTTTCTGATATTAAGAGCCTGTTACTCCACATAGAGTAAAAAGAGGGTGAAAGAGGTGATGTCTAAAATTCTGAGCAATACTCTGCAGCCAGAGCCAAGTACTGCCAGTCATAAATGCCCAGTTACATGACAGAGATTTCTACTTCCACTCATGTTCCCCCAGGTCCCCTCCTTTACTAGTAAAACCCTGTGCATAACACAAAAACACACACACACTAACAGGGTAATGAGAATGATGGACTGCCTGGGCACCTAGGGCTGGGGCCCTCAGTTTCCTTATCACCTGCCACACACTCAGGACAGGGCTGCAAAGGCCTCGACTGGGCCACCCCAACATGTACTGAGGCGAAAAGCCCCAGGGTCAGTGGGCTCTTCCAGCCCGAGGATGAGGGAAAGGTGGCCTTTCTGGCAACACCTGCCTAACTCCAGACCACCACACCTGCAATTCCAGTGTGGCGAGCGAGGAACTGACCTTCCAGCCATGCCCAGCCCAGCACCAGGTGTTCCTCCAACCCCACAGCTGGTGTGTTGGCAGGCTAAGCATGACACCAATCTCTTTGCCCCACCACAGAAGTGCTGGAGGGCCTGCTGCTCGCTACCCATGGCCAGGTGCATAGTGATGCCCTGATTCCCCTTCCAGGGTAGCATGAGAGAGTCCCCAGCACCACACTGAGCCCACACCCCCAGCAGCATTGAGGAGAATAAAGAAGCCCTGGCCAGCATCAGTGACGGGAACAGGGTGGTAGGAGGTGGGGCCTACTTGTGTGAATAGGGAGCCGAGAGGAGCAGAGTGATCAGATGACGAAGGCACATCAGTCGTTGCCTGCCTTTTGCTGGGAATGGCCAGCAAGGCCAAGGGGTGGATGTAAACTTCCAGCTCACCTGGCAGAAGCAGGCCAAATTTTTAGGACTGAAAAACACAATTAAAGAAACCTCATGGATGTGCTTGGGAAGAGTTGGGGAGACAGAGGACAGAATCAGTGGACCTGTCATGAGGGCAGACCAACAGAATTTAATCGGTCTGAGCAGAGAGAGAATATATACTGAAAATGAGCAGAATCCAGGGGCCTGCGTGACTACAGCAAGGTCCCCAAAGAGAGAGGAAGGGCCTGAAAAGTGTTCAACACAATTGCTGAAAATTTCCCAAATGGCACAAAACATAAAACTACAGATTCAAGAAGCTGAGTGAATCCCAAAAAGAATAAACCCAAGGAAATCCAACACAAGACATATCATAATTAAACTCCTAGAAACTAAAAGACAAAGCAAAAATCTTGAAAGCAGCTGGACAGAAATGACACATTAATTTATAGGGAAGCAACTGGAAAGATAGCAGATTCTTATCTGAAACTATGAAGGTCAGAGGAAGTGGCATGTTTTTCAACCACTGAAAAACACCAGCAACAACAACAAAACAGTCAATGGCAAATTCTATATCCAGTGAACATATCCTCTGGAACGAAGGAGAAACGAAGACATTCTCACGTAGGAGAACCGAGAGGGTTACTACCAACAGGTCTGTCACCAAAGAATGACCAAAAGGAATCCTGCAAACAAATGGTGACAGAAGGCTTAGGACTTCAGAAAAGAAAGAATATTGGAAAGGGGGCAAAATATGAGTAAATATAACAAACTAGGCTACTTCTCATGAGCTTAATTCACATTTGATGGGTGATATGGTGGTTCAACATACCGGGAGGAGACACTTAAGACAATTGTGTTTGAGAGGTGGGGCAGGTGAAGGGACCTGGCAGAAAGTTGCCTACATGACGCTCAAGTGAAACAATATAACACTGACGCCACTGATACCAGTGGGCTATAGTAAGTTACAACTGTATATTGTAATACCTGAAACAACCACCCAAAAACTATAAAGAGCAATATATTTAAAAACACTAAAATAAAGATGGTATCCTCAAAAATGTTCAAGTAAAAATTAAAGCCCAAACCCATCAACAATTACCTTAAATGTAAATGCTCTAAATACACCATTTAAGACAAATTTGGCAGAGTGAATAAAACAATGTCTGAAGATACACTACATACAAAAAAACTTACTTCAAATACAATGTATATAGTTTGGAAGTGAAAAGATGCAAAAACACACACCCATGTAAACATTAATATGCTATTTTTTTTTTTACAAAAAGCAGAAGAGGCTACATTAATATCAGATAAAGTGGACTTCACAGCAATGATAAAGGATCAATCCAACAGGAAAACAGAATAATCCTAACCAGCAAACAACAGTGCCTCGAAATACATGAAGCAGGGGGTTCCCTGGTGGTGTAGTTCCCTTCGGCGCTCTCAATGCTGCAGCCTGGGTTCGATTCCCAGCCAGGGAGTTACACACACACACACACACACACACACACTACATGATGCAAAATCTGACAGGTTTTAAAGGAAAAATAGACAAATTTACCATTATAGTTGGGGATTTCAAATTCGCACTGTCAGCAATTCATGGAACTACTAGATAGAGTCAGCAAGGAAGAAATGGACTAGGCACGGAGGAAGGAAGACTGAAAACTGGTTGAAGAAACATCAAAAACTTAAGACACGCAGATGATGCCGTCTTACTGCAGAACGTAGCAAGGCTCTGACGTGACTTCGGAGCAAAGTGAAAGAAGAAAGTGCCAAAGCAGGGCTGCATTTGAACATCAAGAAGAATGATGACTACAGAAGAAATACACAACTTTAACACCGACAAGGAAGACACTGACATTGTTAACGATTTTGCTGGTTCGGTGATCAATTCCAATGGAGACTGCAGCCAAGAAATCACGAGCAGGCTGAGACTTGGAAAGGCAGCAATGGAAGAATTAGGAAAGGTCACCAAGAGCATAGATGTGTCATTAGAGGCCAAAGCTAAGACCATCCATACCCTTGTGTTCCCAATTCCTATGTACAGATGTGAAAGCTGGACAGTGAAGGTTGATAGGGAAAATCTGATTCATGTGAAATATGGTTTTGGGGGAGAGCTCTACAGACACCATGGGTCTCCAGAAAGAAGAACCAGTGGGTCACAGCAAATTAAGCCTAGAATACCGCTAGAAGCAAAAACAACAAAACTGAAGCTGTCCTACTGTGGGTACACCGTGACTAGGAAGGGTTCTTTGGAAAAGATAGTAATTCTGGGAAAAATAGCAGACAGCTGGCAAAAAAAGACCAAACATGAGAAAGACTGATTCCATAAAAGAAGACATGGGCATGAGCCTCTAGGAGCTGAGCAGGGCTGTTGGGGATAGGACATGGTGGACATCAATCATTCATGGCATCACGAGTTACAGCTCACTCAATGGCATGTCACACACATACAATTTATGAAAAAGAATTACCCCCTAACAGAATAGGATTTATACCAGGCATTCAAGATAATTAACACTGAAAACCAAGTAACACACCTTCACCATCATCAACAGGTTCACATTAACTCATATAGCCATATCAATTCATGTCAAATAAACATCTTATAAAATCCAACACCCTTTCCATCCACTATAAAAACTCTTAGCAATGTAGGAATAAAGAGCTTCTTTTTAAAGAGCATCTTACAAATTGTTTACAGTTAACGTCGTACTTAATAATTAACGACAGAAAGCTTTCCTTCTGCAACTGGGAAAAGTGACAAGGATGCCTGCCTTCAGGAACACTCTTACTCAAAACAGAGCTAGAAGTTCCAGCCAGTGCAATAGGGCAAGAAAAAGAAGTAAAATGCACACCAATCAGAAAAAAGAAATAAAATTGTTCCTATTTGCAGACTACATGATGTCTAGATAGGACTCCAAAGAAATTTACAAAAAAACTTTAAAATTAATGAGTACAGCAAGGCTGCAGGATACATCAATAGACAAACATGAATTGCATTTCTATAAACTAAAAATGAACATGTGGAAACAAAAATTAAGACACACAACAAGGTTAATAATTGCTTCTAAGTAAATGAATCTAGCAAAAAATAAGTACAAGATTTATATGCTAAAAATGACCAAAATCCAAAGATGTAAATACTCTAAGAGATCTGTCTGCTTATGAATTGGAAGATGAAACCCAGTAAAGATGCACACTCTCCTGAGTTGAGCCACAAGTTTAACACAATTCCTATCAAAATTCCAATAGGGTTTTTTCAAGGCACAGACAAGCCTATTCTAAAATTCACAAGAAAAGGCACAGGACAAGTTTAAAACAATTTTTATAGAAAAAGAATAAAGTCTGGAATGATACTATCCACTGTCAGGGCTTAGCATAAATCCACAGCAATGATGGTGGTGTGGTGCTAACAGACAGACAGACATCTAGTTCAGTGGAACACAAAACAGAACCTGGAAACAGACCCACACAAACATGCCCAATGATTTTTGACAAAAGTATAAAAAGGGTTCTTGGAAAAAGGGCTACCTCTTCAATAGATGGTGCTGGAAAGAATAAACATTGATCTGAACCCCAGCCCTTATCCAATTAACCCAATTTGAACCATATAACTAAACTGTAGAACCATAACACGCAAAGCTATAAAACACAGATGCCCAACCTTTTGGCTTCCCTGGGCCACATTGGAAGAATTGTCTTGGGCCACACATAAAATACACTAACAATAACAATAGCTGATGAACCAGAAAAAAGTTGCAAAAAAAAAAAAAATCTCATGTTTTAAAAATTCGTGTTGGGCAATATTCAAAGCTGTCCTGGGCTGCAGGTTGGACATGCCTGTTATAAAACTTTAGAAAGAAAAAATGAGGCGAAAATCTTTGGGACCTAGGGCTTGATGGAGAGCTCTTAGACACCAAACACGTGATCCATAAAAGGAAAAACAGACAAAATGAACTTCATCCAAATTGAAAATTTCTGCTCTATGAAGAGGATGCGGAGACAAGCTCTTTGGGAGGGAATGTGTATGAATCACATATCTGACAAAGGCCCTGACTCTAGAATACACAAAAGCTGTCAAAACTTAAGAGTAAAAACAACCCAATCAGATAATGAGCAAAAAACACAAATGGACTATTTTATCAAAGAAGGGTTACAGATGCAAATAAACATGCAAAAATTATTCATCATTAGCCATGGAGAATGCAAATTAAAATGACAACAAGGTATCACTACATGTGTGTCAGATGGCTAACACAAAAACTAATGATTAACACACAGTGGTGACTAGGATATGGAGAAGCTGGTGTTGGGCACACTGATGGGAATATAAAATGGGACAGCCCCTCTGGCAATCACTTCAGCAGTTTATTAAGAAACTAAACTACCATATGACCCGACAATCACACTTCTGGGCATCTATCCCAGAGGAGTGAAAATGCATGTTCACACAAACAGGCCTGTTCATGGTATCAGCTCATTCCCAGGAGGCATCACCAGGAAGTGTGTTCTCAGCCTTCAACTGACTGGCAGTTATCCAAAGATAGAGCAGGGGACAACGGGTGACATGCAGCATGTCCCACAAACCCTCCTCAAGTGCCAGCCATGCCAGGTCCCTGTTGGAGCCTACAAGCAACCCAGATGCCCTTCGATGCGTCAACAGTAACACTGTTGTGCCGCCACACTATGGAGTAGTACTCAGCAATAAGCACCAACCAACTCCTGGCACACACACATTGTGGGTGGGTCATGGGCAATCATGCTGAGTGAATACAGCCAATCCCAAAGTTGCATATGGTCCAATGCTATTTCTACAGGAAGCATGAAAGGTCAAGTGTTACAGTACAACCGGTGATGGTTGTCAGGGGTCAGGGAATGGGATTAAGGTGACTGTGGCTATAAAGAAGCAACATGAGATACGCTGTTCTGTGTGGGACTATGATGGTGGTGACAAAGACATATGTATGTGTGACAAAATTGTACAGTAGTAAACACACATGCATGTGAGCACACAGAGTGCATGTGGAACCAGTGAAATCTGAAGAAAGTGGCTGGATACTATCAATATCACTTGCTGGTTGTACAATGCACTACTATGCAAGGTGTTGCCATTGTAGGAAACTGGGTAACAGGCACTTAGGATCTCTGTATTATTCTAATGACTGCATGTGAATTTATAATTATCTCAAAATAGTGTTTTGTAAAAAGATATAAAATTAAAACAGCCTAGACAGCTATTGATCACTAAATTTTGTTTGGAACCAGTAAAGAAAATTTTCTTTTCCTTTTGTCACTTCCTATCCTTACTCAGGAACTACAGAGTGTACTTGTGTGTTTTGGTGTCCAAACTAGTAAAGGCCAGGCTCCATCTGGGATGGCCGTGAGGTACATGAGGCAGCAAACCACCCAACCTTCCACTTTTCAAAGCCCACATGTACCATGAGATTAAAGAGGTAAAACAAAACTGATTCTCATATTTACCTGGAGAACAGAGCCCTCTACAAATCTCATGAATGTTAAGATGCTTGTAAGATGAGATAAATAACTTTCAGTCCCCTAAATCAATCATAGCAACCAAAAAACTAAGCTCCAGGTAAATGACGTGTTTTGAGTGGGAAGAATAAGGTCTGGTTGCTAAGAAGACCAGCCACAGAGCTCATTTGACATTTTCCTAGTAGCCACACTTATAAAAGTAAAACTAAACAGGTAAAATTAATATCAGAAATACATTTTATCTAATGGCCAACAAACACATGAAAAGCAACATACTGATCATTAGAAAAACGCAAATCAAAACCATGGTGAGCTACTTCCTCACTCCGATCAGAATGGCTACTATTAAAACAAAACCCAACAAAAACAGTTAAGTGTTGGCAAAGATGTGGAGAAAAGGGGACCCTTGTGTACTGTTGGTGGGGTGTAAATTGGTACAGCCACTGTGGTGAACAGAATGCAGGTTCCTCAAAAAACTAAAAGTAGAACTACCATATGACCCAGCAATCCCACTTCTGAGTTATGTAGCCCCAAAGAAATGGAAAGCAAGAGCTCCATGTTCATAGCAGCATTATTTAGGACAGCGAAGAGATGGAAGCAAACCAAGTGTCCATCAACAGATGAATAGATAAAGCAGTCTATACACAGTGGACTATTAATTCAGTCTTAAAAAAAGACATTCTGACACCTGCTACCACATGGGTGAATCTTGAGGGTATTATGTGGAGTGAAATAAGCCAGTCACAAAAGGACAAATACGACAGAATTCCATTTGTATGATGTCCCCAGAATAGTCAAAATCACAGACAGACACAGATAAAACGTCAGGAGCCCAGAGAAGGAGGAATGGGGAGCTGTTGTTTAATGGGTATAGTTTCAGTTTTACAAGATGGAAAAGTTTGGAGATTGGTTGCACAACAGCGTGAAGGTACTTAACACCACTGAACTGCACACTTAGAAATGGTTAAGATGGTAAGTTTTATGAGGATTTTTACCATTTAAAAAATACATGTGTATTTTATTTTACTCAATATAGTGAAAATAGTACAGCACATAATTAGTAGGAAAATGACTGGGATACTTTACATTGTTCTTTGTAGACTAAGCCTTAAATTCCCATGTGAATTGACACCAACAGCACACCTAACTTAAATGAGTCCAACCTGAAGGCTCAATGACATCTGTGACTTCCCTACAAAACCTGTGCTGAGCTAAACCTTAACTATCATCCCTATGTGACAAACCTTATACAGTAAGACTCCGTTAACCAGAACATTTGCCAGTTGCTTGAGAGTGCCAGTTGCTTGAGTTTTCATTAACAGAGAGTTTACTAATATTTATCCAGCATCTACCAATCCCATGGGTGCTGGCTAACTGAGAGTATACTGTAGCTTGCTAGATACAAATGACAAACTATTGGAGGTGAGGGGTCTTTTTCTTGCTTCCAGGCATATTTTGGAAATCTGTGTCCTTAGGCAGCTCTCAGGAAGGGATAATAGGCAAAGAAGTTCCAGTGCCTGACCATCTCCTGAGAATCAAGCCCTCAAGAGACCAACTTTGGAGGGGAGCACACATGAGACAATGAGGAACATGGAGAACTTCATCATCTGGTTGTTCCCATACACCAGGGACAAGTATAAGTTCAAGTCATTCACCAAAATGACATGTAGGAGTTGATAACTAACATTCACCCATCCTGGCCTTTCTCAGTCTGTACTTGCAATGGCACTGACTGAACCTTCAAGTGTGACTTTGTACAGCATTTTGTACAGTTTGTATTAAAACACGTCCGGTGTAAGCACAGTCACCAGAAAAGGCATTCTGCCAACTAACACCCCATCTGTGGTTTTGATTAAAATCATCAGTTCTTCACTAAGAGAGCATTTGTCCACTCCATCCTCCCATGGTGCAAGGACACCAAAACCTGGTAAAGTGAAAAAACAATCATCTCTCACTGATAAATAGAATGCTCTTTGAGCATCTCATTAGAAAAGTTGGGGATATAGAGGAAAATGGACATCTAGCTGCTGTGAGTCCCACACAGCATGTTCTTTCTCAGCAGAACAAAGATGCAGGATGACACTAATACATACTGTTTACCTTCCCAAGTCGCTGAGCAGAAACTGTCTGTGGACAAAGGCGCCCCTGGGCTAAGGAGAACCCCTTCATAACCTCATATCTGCGCCCCAATGGTGGGGACCCATCACAAAGACTGCTTTGTGAAAAACGGATTTTGCAATAAATTATCAAAAGCTTCATTGATGATCTTAATGGATGTGGTTGAGTAAGGAACACTGAACACGGCCAAAAAGAGAACAGAACCAAAGTCAGCATATTTCAGTGGCCTTGTGGTACTGGACTATTATAGTATCAGCCAGGGAGAACCATATGGACCACAAAGAGTAAGCAATCTTACTCTGCCCTCGACCACACCCACATCTGTGCTGTCCTCCCCTAAGCCTGCTAACAGCCCCCACCTCAGCAGAGCCCTTCATCAATCTGGCAAAAACTAATCCTGAAGTTTATCTTAGTGCATTAACTTCAGACACACTCCTTACAACTTATCATTTACTCCTATGCGCTTGGTTATCACACCCATCCAATGAAATGTACTTAATGTGATAAAATTACACCTCAAGACCCATTATCTTACTTTGCAGGCATAACTCTAACTTTGCTTAGTAATTTACATTGTGATCTCTAAAGCTCTCTGTCATTTCAAATAACGGTGCTTACACCTCACAATTAGCTCGCTGCAGAGTATGTCACCTGCCACTCACCCCCTGGCTCCTGATCCTGGGGCAGGAGGGTCTTTATCTGCAGAGAATGGCTCACTAGTCTGCAATGACAAAGGAATGCTTCTGAAGGTCCCTTAAAACACATAGGTTTTTAAATACACACGCCCTGTTAATACCGAGTCCTGCAAACTCATTTAGACAGCAAGAATGTTGTGCGTTCACACACAGGCATTTTCATGGGCAGAAAAACATGTGCAAGCACCAAGAACTAATTTCTAAGGCTGAAATGAGTTCAGGAGCAGTGCCAACAGTAATGACCATAGTACCAATAACACCTCCAGCTCCTTTTCCTAAGGAGGGGGTCTCAATAGTGCAGTGGAGGCTCAGTGTCCTATGGAATTGGTTCCAAGACCCCTGTGGATACCAAAATCTGAGGATGCTCAAGTACCTAATGTAAAATGACGTTATCACCTGCATTCAAACACAGGTGACAGCAGGGTGAGCCTGCACATCACCTTATGTGCAGGAATTCAGTTCAGGGCTTGACATGTGGCAAACTCAAGCACTGCCTTTTGGAACTTTCTGGTTCTCCCTCAGCCTATTTTCAATCCTCAGGTGGTTGACTCCTCAGACACAAACCCATGAATACGAAGGGACTGTATCTCTCAGCATCTGGAGACATGCAGCCAACATACACAGCTGCTGGTGTTTGTCATCTGCACCTGCCATGTCCCGGGTGTACCCAAACTCTGACAAGTGGCCAATCCTCTGAGGTTCTTTCTCTGTGACACAGGGACAAACCTGCCTGGCTGTTACCTCAATGAAGGTTATAAGCTCCAGAGAATTTGCAAATGCAAGATTTGTTGTTGTGTTTCAGCAGTTAGGTTTCTCCTCCGGTAACTTTGTTAAGTGCCACCTACATTTTAATAGAATTGATACTGATTTCTTAATCGATAACGCTGTCTGCCAGCTTGTTTGTATCTTGTTAACAAAGGAAGGGCTAGTCAGGACCAGTGGTGAATGAGAACCTGGTGGGTCCTGACGAGAACAGAGGCCTTTTCCACTAGTGAGAAATGGTGACTTGAACCCACACACTCACCCCTTTAGTGCCTGTATGCAGTCATATGCCAAAAAATCAAATGTCTAATGAAGCCTGTAGTTGTTTGCATATAGCTTGTACAGTGGTTTCAAAGTCCTAAATTAGTTACCAATGTTTAAATATCAGGACATTTGGGACCAGAATCTGCACTCTTGGATTATCTTGCAATATAGGAAAAACTAGCACCGAGCCCACACACCCTCAGGGCCATACTGGGGGCAGCCCTAACTCAGAAGGGGAAATGTTCTCCAATGTACCCCAACCCCACAAGGTCAGCTCCCTCACTGATGGTACTGCCAGGTTTTTCTGAGCATTGATGGTTGCCACTCCTGGATAAGACCCTAAAACTGCCTTTAACCCCTGAAATAAAACCCACAATCTAATCTCATAATGACTACGTCCAAGCTCTCTCACCAAACAAAATAAGCCCAAAGAAGAATTTGAGTAGAAAACAAACCATGTTCATGTATATTGGCACTGCCTGTATGAATGGGTTCACTTGTTTTAAATGTCATTTTTGAAACTGATTAATGTGTCTCATCTTTCTTCACACTTTTGGTTATGTTAAGCTATCTGCTGTAACTGACTGAGCTTCTTCCAAGTGGAATGTCATTAATAAGTAAACCTTAATGGTAATAACATGCCATGTTACACACTCAACAAGGCAGCAAGACTCCAGCTTTGCAGCCCAATACAATGATGTTTGGACCGCAACTCATCGTTGCCACAAAACGTGGTTACGTGTTTTTTTTTAATGTTGGTTTAATATTTATTGGACACAACCTCCACTCCCATCAAAATATGGACTAAATCAGTAAAAGGATTCTAAAAGGGGCTATAAATGCTACATGCAGCCTTTCAGCAGATAGTCAAACAACCACATGTCCACGTCCATGGTCCCTTACCCGGAGCGGCTTACCCATTGCACTGAGATAATGGTTGAAGGCCTGGCAAGGAGGACTCGGTGTTTGTGTTGATTTGTCACAACTCATGGGTGCTGGGCTCCTGTCTGTGTCAAAAGAGAAATACCCACTGGAGGAGCGGGACAGCAGGGAGGATCTTCTCACAAAGATGAACAGCGGGGATCTGGTGGCAAAAGGCCCAGGGCTGGCGGGTGGGGCCAGCGGGCCCTGAGGGCTGCCGTGAGGGCAGTGGTCACCGTCGCCTTCAGGATTACCTTGTGGCTCTATCTGTACAGAGGTCGGGGCCCCAGGCCTGAGCTGAGGAGGCCTTTCAGTGGGCTGCAATTGTCCACCTTCTCTGTCACACTCAGAACTTGCATCGGAAGGTTGCTTTGCCATTTGGTCTTTTTTTCTGCAAGTAAAGTAAAAATTAATATTACCTTAAGCAAAATAAAAATCACAAGCAACTACATTAGCCAACTTTCACCTACACGTTAAAAATTAATACTAAACACTTCTAACAGTAAGGCATTACTTTGTCTATTTCTGACAATCTTCCAAATAAGAAAAAATCAACTAAAATAACAAAGGTATCATTTTCTGTGTTTGGGGGGGGGAGAAGCTAAACTGGCCACTAAATAAAACAGCGACAATGTCAATGACTTGTGGAATTGGCGCTGGAACACACACACTCAACGTTTTAGGACAGGCAGCGTGTCCAAAGTCAATCACAGGGCTCTGCTGGAAGCAACTGGACTGCGCCAGAAGCCCAGGCGGGCTGGTTCCCGGGACCAGACGCCGCTCTGGGGCTCAGGAGCGCGCGCAGAGGCAGCGAATGCAGGCGGCTGGCCGCGTTCCCCGCTCCGGCCCCATTGTTCTGCTGAAAGTGCTGAGGGCAGCAAGTCTGCGGAGGTTTGGCAAGGGCCGTCCGTCGTAGTAAGTGCGTCACAATAGAGTTTGTAACTCCGAGCCCGCCCGGCCGCTCCCGCCCGCCCGCGGTCCCTCCCGCGGGGGCAGCGCGCCGCGCCCACACCGGCAAAACTTCCTTCAAGTCGACCCGCACTGTTAGGTGCACACCTCCAAATGGGGGATCCCCGAAGCTGGCCCAAGCGCCCCTGCAAGTCCACTGCAGCCCCGTGCGCTAGACGACCCCGGGCGCGCGGCCCCTTCACCCCGTAGACCCTCCCTCTGCAGGCCGAAACTCACGTCCGCCCCTTCCCTTCCGAGCGTCGTGTCCGGGCCCCGGGCCCGCGGCGTAAGCTCCGCGCCCTTCGCCGACCCGGTGCCCGCAGACCGTCACCGCGAAGGCGGCGCGCAAGACAAAGCCCGGGACCCGCGCTCAGAGCCCGCGGGGCGGCGCAGAGCCCGCAGCTGGCCGCGCGCCCGCCGCCGCGCTCCGCCGGGCCGCCCAGGGATCCGCGAGCCGGGAACATCCTCCCTCGGCCGCTCCTCCCCTCGCGCTCTGCGCCCGCCGCCGCCGGCTCCACCGCCTCCCAGCGCCGCTGGCGCCGGTGTCCTCGTTCCCGATTGGCCCTTGTCCGCTCGCTCCATATCCCAACCAATCGCAGGCCGCTGTGGGGCGGTGCCTACCGGCCAGACCGCCAGAGGCGATGCGATTGTTGACAAACTCGCCTCTGAACGCCGCGCGGGCCGTGGCAGCGGCGGCGTCGGGGCCTTGGGACGCTGGCGGCCCAGCCACCCCGCCTGCCCCTCGGCCCGTCCCGATCAGGTCGCTCCTCAGCCGATGCTACCGCTGGGAGGAACCGGTCACCTGGAAACAAAGCAGGCGCCGCAGGCCGTCTTCAGACCCTAGTCCTCGCCGCTGGCCGCTGCCTCCAGCCCAGGCCCGCCGCGGAGAGGGCCCTAGAGGCCTCCCCTTCCCAGACGCAGTACCCATCCTTCCCAACTTCCTCCCTCTTGCTCCCAGTGCGCCGAGGACACTGCACAAAATCCGAGCGGCCACCACCGGCCCCGGGCGCGCATATCCATGCGCATCGTGACCACGGCAGACAACCAGCACATTCACACCTCCATGCCCGGCGTCCCAGCGCCAACCCCGAGAGACCGCACCGCCAGCATTCCCCGCGAGCGGTCGGGCTGCACTCTGGCACGCCCAGGTCGCTAAGACAGCCGGCCCGACGGACGGAGCAGGTCCACCTCGTTCACCGCGCGGCCCCGATGGAGGAGGAGGCCTTTGGTCCCTCGCTGTCCGTAGCTCATACGCCGGGCATTGTCGCAAGACGCCCACAGACGGGGCAAGGCCCCTGGACACGTCTGAGTGGGTGGACACAGTCGCTGCCCCGACCCCCTCGGCCTGAACGCACAAGGAAAAGCCGAGTCTCGTCAGTTACTCCCCAGCACAGTTCCACAAATCCTCATCGAGCCCGCACGCCCGAGACCGGCTTGGACCGCGCGGCGGGTGAGACTTCCCAACCGGGCGATTGGCCTCCGCTCCTGGGCCGAGGCCGAGAGCGCGCGTTGCCTCTCCAGCGGGCCGAGACGCTGCACCACCCCGCGCGCCGCATCCCAGGCTCGGCCACAATTCCACTAAGCGCTTGGTCTCTGCGAGGACGACCCCACTCCAAAGTGAACATACCTAGGGAGGAGACTTGACCCTCTCTCACCGCTTCCTCCCACCTGGCGACAAGCGGGACGGAGACGTGCGCCTCAGCCAGCACGTGCGCGGGAAGCGGGCAGAAGGTGGAGCATGTGGCTCCGGCGCAAGGTTTCCACCCGTCCCGGCCCGCGCCCCGGGATGTGGAGGTATTTACCTTGCGTTTCTCAGTCCGAGAGTCAGAGTCAGACATTGGGGGGGTGCGGGCCAGGGGAAGGCGCCAAGGCGGTGGCGGCGGGTGCGGGACGAACCGAGCAGCCCGAGGTGATGCTGGCCGCAGTGGGCAGGACGCGCCCGGCGGCTGCGAGGACCCGGCGGCGGCGGCGACGCAGATCGGAGCGATCTGATGAACTCAAGACTTGGAGACGGCGCGGAGCGAAGTGAAACCTGCGCGGCCCTGCAGCCCAGCTCAGGCCCGCGGCCCCGCGCCCGCGCCCAATCACCGTGGGCCCCGCCCTCACCAAGGCCCGCCCCGAGCTGGCCAACCCCGCCCCTAAGCGCGGCGGCTCCGGCGTGTGCAGGCTGCGGCAGGTAAAGGCGGGGCTGACGGCCGGGCTCCCGCTGCGCGCGCCGCCCGCCCTGCCCCTACCCGGCGTGTTTACCGAGAGACTCCGGCTGCCGGCAGCCGAGTGCGCACCCATCCCCCACCCCAAAGTGCTTTCTCGCTTCTCCCCCAGCCGATTGCGGCGGCGGCCGTGGCGTGCGCGTGGAACAGAGGGGGCGCTCCGCGCACACTGAGCGGCCCGGGCCTCTGCCGCCCTCGGAGCCTCAGGAGGCGCCCCAGAGCCCTGGACTCATCCGCCCTGGGGCAGGCGCAAGAACCGGTTGGTCCCCAACAACGCGTGGGTACTGGGTGTAGCAGGAGGGGTCTGCGCAATCCCCTCTCCCAGAGTCTGGGCTTCCCATAGGACCCAAGGCCTGTGCGCAGTCCCCTCTCCCAGAGTCTGGGCTTCCCACGGGACCCGATCTGCAGGCTGCTCATCTCCCTCGCCCTAGCCCCCGCGACACTCTGGGGCGCACCCCTCAGGGGCACCCAACTTTTTCTCCCGCGGCGAACCTCCGCTAAGCGGTGGAGTCCTTAGCGGAGATCAAAACAGAGTGCCTCCTTCTGCAGCCTGGGTGCGAGGCGGGAAGCAAGGGCGCACCGAGCAGGTAAAATAGGGAAATGAAAAAATGAACTCGGAAAAAAATATATTTTTAAGAAAAAGGAAGGAACGAGAAGAGCCGCGGTCTCCAAGAGGGAAAGAGGGTCGTGCCTCCGCCGGCTTGGGATCATCGACGTTTCGGGGGCTCAGTGAACCGCCCGGGAACTGTCCTTCGGCTGCTGAATCCGGTCCCGGCGGCCTGGGGTTCGGGCGCGCGTGGAGAGCACTGTGGGGGCACATTACCCCCACTTCTCACCCTGCACGCCCTATCCCCCTCTTCCCGGGGTCCGGACCCCTACCTGTCCTCCCGGTGCGCATCTTGCGCGCTCTCTCCCTGTACCCCCTGGGCTTTGAGACACCCCCGCGCGGGAGTAGGGTTGAGACCGGTGGGGAGATGGGACATCTGGTCGCGGGGAAGCCCAGGCTAGACAAATTAAAGAAACTCAATTTAGGGGTCGGTCGCCCTAATCGGCACCCCGGGACAGAGAAGGTCCTCGGTGTTATCCCGCCGTCTGACCACTTTGGCCAGTTTTTGTTTGTAAGCAGACGTAGAAGGGCAGCGTGACAGCACAGTCCCAGGTTAGTCTCAGCGCGTCATCCTGCGAGTCCTGAGCCAGCGGCCAGGGGTCCCTGGAGGGGATTGCGCTGCAGGAGGGAAAGGACAGGGGCGTGGACGCAGAGGCCGTAAGGCTATTCTGACCGCCCCTTGGAGCGCCCACCCGTGACTGCACGTGGTGGCCGCAGGTGAACTCTGCGCCGTAGCCGCCGGGCATGGCACCGGGAACCAGCCACGGAACCGGCTGCACCCGCTGGGAGCCCCCACCACTCTCCTTGATGCTCGTCTCTCTCCGTGGGCCTGGGTGAGGCAGCGAAGGGGCCGGAAAAGAAACGCACAGAAGCCCTGGTGGTGTCTTCTGCTCCGGTGCAGCTCCGCCGCCCCCGCGCCACCGAGCCGGTAAACATTAAAAAACAAAGGCGTCGGCGAAAGCAACCGGTTAAGCGCTCTTATCTGTGCACGCCACACAGACTGTGCTGAGGGAGCTTGGGCCCAGCGCCCGCGCCGGTGACCGCGAGCCCTTCCTGCCTAGTCCCGCAGGGGGTCCGGGGGTCCTCCCGAAACCCGGCCCGAGCCCAGAAGTAGGGGCAGCGTGAGAAGGTCTCTCTGGTCCCGGGTGGCACCCTTGCGTACCTAGCGGAACTTCCTCCAGGACATGTGGAACTCCAGGAGGACGGAAAATGATGGCTGGGACCGAAATGGCCATGAGACCTGAGATATGGGCAGTCCGCGGCCCTCTCCGGGCGCACGGGCGTCGCCCGGTGGTGCCTGCCCGCCCTCGGCAGGCCGCGAGAGCGCCTTCGCTTCGCGTCATTTCTTTACTAAACGTGATGTCTGCTCTCTGCTAGAGAACAGAGGACAGTTGCGCTTGGTAAAGACATTTCTCCGTGCGCGTCCTGCGGCCGGGAGGCCGGCGGCCTGGGAGGCCTAGCCGAGCTGGCGCCTGGCGGATCCAGCCCCCGGCTCAGGCTCCGGTCCGGCCGCGCACTTTCTCGCAGGGTCGGGGAGGCTGACTCACTGGAGCCGTGTCGCTCGCTCGCTGAGCTGAACCTCTGCCCGCGGGGTTTTGATTTCTGTGCTTTGATTTTTTTTTTTTTTTCACCCAGCACCACAGTTTCTCAAAATCACTGGGAATCTGAGTCACCAATGCCAGCAGGAGGCCTCGGGTGGCACAGGGCCTTGGGGCGCGCTCGCAGGGAGCGCACTCTGTGGAGGGGGTCCCGCCGAAACCAGAGACGTGGCGGCGCCAGCGGGCGGGTTACAGGGAGAAGGCGCAGTATCGCATGCACTCCCTTCCCGACTGCCCGGCGCACGCCTCGCCAGCCCCCGCTGGACCCCCGCATCCCGGCCGCGCGCGCGCCAACCCTGGCCTCTGCTCTAACTCCGGGCGTCAGAGAAGCGACTCGGTGGCAGCTGCGGGCGGACCAGCGTCCTGCCGCCGCGCCCGCTATCACTCGGCTCCCGGCTTGGCCCACCGAGAGCGTGCCCCTTCCCGGGCCCCAGGTTGCCGCCGCGCGGAGCTGGGTAGAAGGCCCTGGCCTTCTTGGTAGGTAATTTCGGCTGCTGGCGCGTGCAGGGAGGTGTGCAGAATGTTCAAGGCGGAGATCACCCTCAGGGCATCATCCTTCACCGAGTTGCACAAATCCAGCAACTGTAAAACACAACACAAAGGGACAGGCCAGATGCTGAATTATGCAGAGGCTGGACGCACACCTCCGAGCACCCGCACACCCAACGCCCGGATTTCCTGGGACCAGGAGGCTAGAGGCGGTTGTTCATGAATAACCCTCGCAAGCCTGGATCATCTTAGAAATTCCTAAATCCGCGACACTTAGTCTGGCAGAAACCCGCTTATTCCGTAAAGGGGTGGGGGTGGGCTCCAAATCGGCTGGGAGCTCCAGAACAGAGCCTGAGAATGTAGCAGTTCCACAGCCCCCTCCGTCCTCTCGCTCTCTGTCGCCTTCAAGTGCCTGGGGTGCCACCCTCTGGCGCGTACAGGCAAGTGAACCCGCAGAGCGGCAGAGCAGGTGGACAGCGGAGACCCGGCCGTTCTCCCTGCCCAGCGCCTACTCCCTTTCCCCTCTCCTGGGGCAGCAGACCACCACCGTCTTGGGACTGGGTGGGGATCAGACATTGACTAACACCTTTGTGCACCTTCCACCTGGCTGCTGCAGAAGTCACCTGCAGTTTAATACCAAGGAACACGCTCTACCCCCACGTCCCCAGCCGCGACCCCCAACGTGCTCTGATACCCACTGGAAGGCGGGCTAGAGATCCCCGCAGAGGGGAGGGGGAGATGCAGTGATTTCGGAGGCGCTGCGTTGGATTTGCTTTCCTTTTCCATGGTTTCAGTGCCAGGGCATTTTTTATTTCCAGGGGGAGAAAAGCTACCCAAAATAATAGATTGTTTTTCTAAAACCCAACAAGGACTGGGCAGAGGGGACTCCTGTCCTTTGCAATAGCCAGTACACACTACACTACTCTCAGCCAGCCGTAAATTTCTTCCACTCACCAAGTTACATTTAGCCCCAAGTTTTCATGGTTTATGTTTGTGGTTTTTAAACACATCGCTTAACTAGCCCCACCTTTTCCCTCTTGATCATCGCTGGGCTACACTAAGGCTATTAAGACCACAGTCCCTTTGCAGCGGTCCAAAATGCCATTTCAGGTGTTCAGAGACAGTGGTGGTGGTGGTGGTGGGGTCCCCGAGAAAGGAGTGGGGGCACCGTGGATGAAGAGCATGAATTTTAATAGTCCAACAATACCTCTTCCTTTAAAATGTGCTCTATTACATCAGTAATTTCTAATGAAAACCTTCATTCTTTATGCACTGTGGTTAAGCATCATCAAATCAGTACTGAAAAGACTTTGATCATATTTGCAAGATGCACTGTGATGAACTTTCGCCAACCAAGATTTCAAAGTTTGTAATTAATACTCTTGACAAATCCCTGACTAATCTGTCAACTCTCACAATCTGTAACCACAGTGTTCAGAACCCTGAGGTGGTGTGCAAGTGCCATACCATCCATATATTGTAACATCCTTATCAAGGTAGTTTTTCCTTTGGTTTGTATTAGGAAACACATCCACCTTTGTCATATATTCAGCAACAGGGGACCATTATTTGAATGAGTGTTGTGTGGATTAGAGTATGGATTTGTTTTTACTGGTGGCAAACACAGGAAAAGAGGCCAGAGGAAGAAATCACAGGAGGCAGATTTCTATTCAATATTTTTACAGCTTTAAAAGTAAGAATAAAATAGACCTAAAAGGAACGCCAAAACAACTAGGGGCTGGATGGAAGGAGCAGGCATTCTTCCTGTTATACGAGGTCGGATAATTGATTTCACAAACTCATCCTAGAAAAAGTGCTACATACCTCATTGCTGAATCTCACTACGGTCACCTTCGAAGTGCTCCCCTTGGGAAGCTGTGCACCGACACCAGTGCCTAGTCTACTCTTCAAAGCAATTTTGGAACTCTTTTTCTGGAATGGCCATCAGAGCTGCTGTCATCCTCAAAACCTGACAATTAAGTTTGCAAACTTTCCACTGTACACTTATGTTGGCAGCACTGTACAAACAACTCAGTAAGGTGTCATAATCTTGGCAAGTTCTTATAACACTTTTAATTCTGATCCCAGGTATTTTCCCACCTCTACCTGTGATGACAACAAGAATGACCATCCTTTCACTTGTCCTCACTGCATTAGGGACCATGCAGGGCACTGAAGGCTTAGTAGTGCACACTGTGAGACTTTGTACAAATATGATCTTAATACAAAATAAACAAAGTCCAGCCTGCGGGAGGATGAAAGGCCATCTGGAGAAGGACCACGGGGCCTCAGCCAACAGCCAGGCCCACTGCCAGATATGTGCATGAAGTCATCATCTTGGACCCCCTCGTTCTGTTGAACTCCAATGACCACAGCCACAGTGTAACCACAGAACCTGGTCATATCCTGTTTCTAACAAGACCTGGAACCAGAGTTTCAACCTTGTATACACCACTCACAAGTGACACTGTGAAACACCACTCGCAGGTAACACTGTGAACCCCTTAAAACCCCATCCTGAAACCCAGAGCAGGAGAGACAGCTGAGCCTTGCCTGTTAACAATGAAAGTAACCCCACCTAAGACTGGCCAAAGAACTGCCCGGATTGTCTACCCACAGAATTGCAACAAACAAACAACTGTTATTTTTTGCTACTAAGTTTTAGGGCACTGCGTACACTGAAATGGACAGCAACAAATGGATACTGCCCTAAAAAAACAAAAACAAAAACAAAAAACAAAAAATAAAATGCAAATTGCCATTCAGTGAGGCCGTTGTCAGCTGCCCTTCTGTCCTTTAATTATCTGAGGACAATTCTATAATCATACAACTAAAGCAGTTGATAGTGAAGTGTATGTAGCTGACTAACAGGCTTAGCTATAAGAGAGCATTTCAGTCCTAAAAGAGTAGTTTATGAAGCCGAATGACTGTACCGTTGGTGGGGTGCCTGGGAGAGAATTCCCACGTGGGCTGGAAGTCCACTCCTGCCTCTTCCCTAATGCAATGGAGAAGGCGAATCACCAGGACTCGCCTTTCAACCATTTGTCAGTCTGTCAGTGTCTCCAAAGGGCTTTAAGCTCCAACAAAACCACTCGGTAAAACAACGCATCAAGGATGGGAAAGCAGGCATAAATGTTTGCAGCCAGGGATCAAGTCTTCTAACTGCATGGGTTCTGCACCGTCCATGGAGAGAGGAGGATGGGGCCTAATCAGGCCCAACCAGAGCCAGCTGGGGTGACGGGATGGACCGGCCAGCACCTCTTTGTCACCTTACTTCATGGTGGCTGCAGAATTTCCCTACCCATTTATTTCTCATTTAAAACTGCTGCGAAGAGTGTCCTCCTCACAGAAGAAGGTACACAATACATCAACACATGCCTTCCTCAACTGAGCTGGTGAGCGCCACCTGTGAGGCTGTGGCAGCCCAGGGAGTAAGCACAGAGACCCTCCTCATTTGATGATCAGACCCTTTCACAGTGATTGTGTATGTGAATGCCACCTTCTCCAGATGGTTGTTGGAAGTGTCAAATAACAAGACTACCTGTCTGCGTCCCTCGGGCATACAGTTAACAGTCTTTATCAAGAGAAAGGCTGATTTATCATCCGTGGAGAAGGCACCCCTACTTTCTCGGCTCTGTTGTTGTTAGACCAGAGTCTGGAGTGAGACCTCCTGCTCCACTCCCTTCTGTAGCCACCATGAAGCCACCTTCCTTAGACCTTCACCGGGGTCTTTAGATGCTTGCCTCGCTCAGTGACTTTGCTCTGTTCGTTCCTCTTCCCCAAAGCCTGGCATCTCCTGCACTTGCTTCTCGGGTTAAGGTGAAACCGCTGACTTCAACTTAGTCCTTCACGGCACTGGACTGGCTGCGTGGCCATCACTAGCTCCTCGTCCGCCGCTCGGCACACGCTGCCTGTCCACGGGGCCAGGGAAGCGTGTGCTGCCTTCCTGCGATGCTGCTCCTCGCACCCTCCGGGTGTCCCCGCACTGCCACTCTCCCACACCAGATGCACTGTAACCGAGTTAGGTGTGTTTGAAGCTTTGGGGCCTGGGTCACACACCTTACTGCCTCCCTGAAGCCAGCCCCAAAATAGTCACAGTGAAAGAGCAGGGGCAGGTCATCCAGCTTTGCCGAGCCTCAGTGCCCTCATCTGTGGAAAGGGCATTTCGTCTCTCTCTTAGGCCTTCATAGGATTAAATAATAAATATGTAACAATATATTTATGTTACATGACACTTGTAATAATAATAAAGGATTTAGCACTCTTGAACTTGTCACAGAGCTGTACTAGCTAAATCTTAATTTCATTTGCTCTCCTTACACTTGTATTTTTATTGAGCACCTACATCTTGCTGTATATCTACATATGACTATTTTATATTTATATAAATGTGTGTGTGTGTGTATTTTTTTAAGTTCAAAAATTTCCATTTGGCTTCATAGTTTCAGTTTCTTTGCTGAGACTTCCTATTTTTTTATTTGTTTCAAGTGTATTCATATTTGCTCACTGAAGCACTTTTATGGTGGCTGCTTTAAAATCGCCAGATAATTCTAAATCTCTGCCACCTCAGTGTTGGCATATACTGACTGTCCTTTTTCATTCAGTTTGAGGCTTTCCTCGTTCTCGGCATGACAGCGGACTTTCGCTTGAAACCAGACATTCGGGGTATTATGTTAGAAGGCTGGTTCTTATTTCGGTCCCAGCTTAGCTGGCCTCCAGTGCTCTGGCCGTGTCAGGCAGTAAAAGAACGTCTCTCTCTCTCTCTCTGGGTGCTTATTAAAACGCCTCCCAACTCTCTCTTGGGTTAGTAAGGAGATGTCAGGCCACAGGAGAATGCAGTCCCTCGGGAGGTGGCATGTCACTGTTCGGGCTCCTGCAATGCCTGCCAAGGGACAGCAATGGCAGAGTGGCTGTCCTCGTACTTGTGGCCCTCCTGGCTCTGGCTGCCTGGAGGAGCACAATCAGGACCAGGGGGTGGGGTAGGCTTCCATCCACCACCTTCACCCGCAGTCGAGGATGGCCTGCCGTTTCGAAGCTGCCCCTGGGGAAAGGGCAACCTGCCTGACAAAAGGGTGCTAAACCCACTGAGAAATACTCATTTGAAAGAGTGAAATTTTGGAGCACATCTTTCAGGGGGGCTGGACTGGTTAAAATAAAAGAGTAATACCTGTTCTTACGTGTCTCACACGCCTCACCACACAGGTGCTCCTCAGGCAAGCCCCTCCAAAGCCCCTCCAAACCAGACACAAGCGATCAGCATATGATGCGGGGTGACAGGGGCAGGTCCTGGGGAATCGGGGGGTACTGGGTTTGCAGAGAGCTGTCTCACAGGGACACCAGGGTGTGTCCTGGGCACCACCGTCCTAGTCAGGACCGTGGCTAGGACCCCTCCCCGACCTGTTCTCTCGGGTGTGCAGAGACAGAATGTCTGTGTCTCAAGTGAGTGTGCCCTGCTTGGGTCCAATCACAATGGCTGCTTCGTGCACAGAAATAGAAACTTTGTGGTTACAAACAGACTTGCTGTAAGACCTCAATTACGTCTGATTTTCAGGGGGAGGCTGTGCAGCCAATTGTTACTTTCTAAGGGATAGTGAACGTTGGTGGGCTAGTCACGCAATTTTCTACCCATTCTTTTCCAACTGACTTGATTTTGGATTAACTAGATACTGAGCCAGAAATTTTACAAGTAGGGGAGCCTTAAAACAACCAATACGTAGTTTTTCATCTAAAAGATGTGATGAGGGGATAAGAGTGAATTCACTGGTGAAATGAGGTTTCATGTTCCTATGGCTGTCACACATGGCCTTCTGTGACAGGGATCAGATTTTGCCAGGAGCCCCCGGCCACCTCTGCCTGCCTTCGTCCTCCCCCGTGGATTCCATGAATGTGTTGGCCAGCTCGAGTCCGTGGTGGTCATTTCACAGTTTGGTCCCCCGGCCAAGGCTCCGTCTCTCCCATGCAGAGTCTGTCTGTGCTCGCCACGTGCCAGCCCAGATGGCGGGGCGTGTAAAGGCCACGCAGTACAGAGGGAACCACTGGGCTGCCAGTGCGGGCCGCCCACCTGCACCCCAGCGGCGTGCAGCAACATACGGCCCTTTGTAGATGTTAGCCAGGCTTTCTGCGCTCTGCTCCTGCTGCCTGGGAGTGCCTGCCAGTCGCTGCACACCTACTGTGTGCCAGGTGACAGGAGATCTTTACGTTAGCCATCTCACCCAGTCCTCACAACTCCATCAGGTGTGGCCCCGTTTTACATAGGAAAAAGACATGACTCAAAGAATTTAGGACTCTGCTCCAAGTCACATACCTCTAACTGGCACAATGAGGGTTGTAACCCAGAGCTTTCTGTACCCACCCTGCCTCCATCTTTCTCCTGGTGACTCTCAATGTCCAGTCCCTGGAAACTTAGAGAAAACAGGAGGGCCACAGTTTTGCTGCAGTGGTGGAAGCATTCCCTCAGTGCAACACCCCATGCCCTGCAGAGACTGGCATCAGAGCCAGTTGCCATGATAGGAAAGGGCCAGCCTGACAGTCTGCATGCTCTTCCTGAGGGTCAGATAGGAGGGTATTCAAGAGGCAACAGACTCTCCTCCTGTGGCTGGGAGGCCACTTACTCTACAGACTGCCCTTCAGGAAGTGGAGGAACCCTGCTGCCCTGGTCCTTCAGTCTGTACCTTAAGCCACCAAATAATTCAGGTCCCTTCCCGAGAGCAACATGCTGACAGTCCAATAGTGATCAGTGACAGTGGCCACAACAAGTCATTTACCTCCTGCTGTTATCACTTCTTGCGATGAATTCCAAACTCACTGGATGCACAAAGTTTAGGTATTGTCTCCCTCTCATCAGCACGCCACCCCCCCCCCCCCGCAAAAAATGTCCTACCTCTGTACATAAACATTCTCTAAGGAGTCAGAGTGGTAGGTCTGTAACAGCCAATTCGTCACCTGAGCCCCAGATATCTGGCTGGTGGTGAATATAAAGAAGAACATACCAGAAACAGTCCCAGAAGGCACAATCACACTCTGTGTGCTGTCATTTTAGCTCTCTTCATTTACCAAACATTCACTGGGGATTATGACCACTGGCCAGCTCCTCAAGGTGAGGCCAGTCGTAGCTTGTTGGATCTCCTGGTCCCAAGAGCACATACATTCTCATGGTTTCTACAGCTAAGTTTCACGAGCACACAATGCAATTCCACGATTCTATTAAATCAGGACTCCAGCTTAATATTTTACCTTAATTGGTGTAAGTTATATTTGACTTTGATTGGTTCTTCAGCTGACAAAAATATTTAGCATAATCTGAATGGAGAAATGTCCTTCTTACCAAAGAACAAAAACCACCTTCATTTAGCCTAACTAGAGAGTTTATTTTGAGGGGAGACAAATTTGCCTTCAAAATAGTCTTCCTGTTGCAATGTTTAAAAATAAATAAAAAGCACACAATTCTTATTTGCTAGGTGTTACTAAAAATGCCCATTTAAGTAAAGGAGTGAGACCTTGAACCCTGATGTGACCTCCAAGTCCTGCTATCTTCCTTATCTCTAAAATGTAAGAATTAAGTGAGTTTGACAGAGTATTTATAAATACTATTATTACCGCGTGTTCTTTAGTCAGTAATGAAAATAATTTCATTACAAGTCTTGCATTTTCCATTACAAAGTCTGCTTAATCATCACCTAAAACAAGAATGCTGAGACAGAGGCACCCATTTAACCACTTAATAAGAACTTCTGACATTTATTCATACTGCTACTGATTCATAAGAGGAGAAGTTTAAAAAGAAGATGAGGGCATATAGCCTTCCCTTTAGAATACAGGAAACCATATAAAAGTATTGGCAATGGAATTAAAGTAACCACAACGCTGCTCTTGGTGGCATTTTGTACAAAGACATTTACATGAAACAAGAAAGAATATGAAATTAGGTGATGGTAATACAGCTTCACGATTAGCTTCATACCTCTTCATATGAAAGAATACAGTATTTTCATCAACTGGTAGTTCACTCAGTCTCGATAGTACAGACTCAAAGAAATGTGAACACACCCAAGAAAGGATTATTTTCAGTCAAATGTTTTTTTTTTTTTTTCCAAGAAGCAGAAGCCCAACACCTACTAGAACTAAATATGCAACAAGAATGCCAAGTTATTATGGAGAAATTCCATGTCAGTGCATCCTGGAATTTCATGGACCCAAACAATTTCAAAAGCAATCCTCTACTTCTAGTTAGGATGTAGAAAGAGTCAAGAGAACTTTGCTGCCATGGTAAGAATCAGAAGTTGAACCCAAAGATGAATCAAAGATTTCTGGGACTACAGCTCAACATTCTCCCAGCTCAGCTGCTGAGAGGACCAGAAAGGCAGAATGGGAGTGTGGTGCACGAACTCAGTCTGATTAAAACAGCCTCTGGTCAACTCGACTCGAGGTGGAATCTTAACTCTCAAGCCCTCACCGTAAGCACCGTAAGACAAAAGAGAGGGAAGTAAACAAAATAAAATCTGTCATGCACAATGTCTGGAGTACACTAAAAAGTTATAAGATCTGCAAAGAAGCAGAAAATTGTCACCAAAGTTTAGAGAAAGCACAATCCGTAAGAACAGACTTACAGATGACCAGTTATTGGAATTAATGGACAAGGATTTTAAAACAATTATTATAAATATATTTAAGAATTTATAAGAAAAACAATAGATATAATAGATTAAAGGGGGATATTTCATGAGCTAAATGTAACCTCTAAAAAAGAATGAAAGGGAAATTCTAGAACTGAAAAATGGAATATTTGAGATGGAAATTTACTGATGGGTTTAACAGCAGAAGGAACATTTCAGAACAAAGATCACTAAGCTTGAATACAGAAAAGTAGAGATTCATCTAAGTGGGGTGGAGATAAAAAAATACATAAACAAAGAACCATCAGCCCTAGGGGATTACATTAGCACCCTCCCATTCGTGCAACTAAAATTCCAGAAGAGAGAATGAAAAATAAAAGTCTAGAAGACATAAAGGTTCAAATACTTCCAAATTTGATATAAAACATCCTTCACACAGTAAGAAAAAAAAAAAAAACAAACAAAAACTTGGATTGATAAACTGGACTTTATCAAAACTAAGAACTTTTACTCTGTAAAAGACAATGTTGGGAGGATAAAAGGACAAATTGCAGCCTGGGGGAAAATATTTGTAAATGATGTAGTGACAAAGGACTAGTATCTAGTATATATAAAGAGTTCCAAAAACCCAACTGTTAAAAAAACCAAAACCAACAAGCAAGCCAATTAGAACATGGGAAAAAGATGTGAACAGACATTTGACCTACAAGGACAAACAGAAGCTACACAAACACATGAAAAGATGGTCAATATTACTAGCCACAAGGGAAATGCAAATTAAAACCACAGTAAAATAATTACTACATACCTATCAGAGTCACTAACATACAAAATAGTGACACCTCCAAATGCTGGTGGGGATGTAAAATGGTACACCACTCTGAAAAAATGGTTAGGCAGTTTCTTTAAAAAAACCAACATGTACCACCCATATGATCCAGCATCGGTATTCCTAGGTATTTACTCTAGAAAAATTAAAACCTATATTCATATTAAAACCTGCACATGAATGTTTCTAACAGCCTTATTTCTAATAGTCAAAAACTGGAAGAAAACCAGGTATCTTTCAATGAGCAAATGGCTAAACCATGGTCCATCCATGCTGTGGAATACTACTCGGCAATGAAAAAGAAACAGACTGTGCAACGAACTGCGGAAAGCTCCAGAAAATTGTGTGGAGTGGAAAAAGCCCCCAAAGGTTGCATATTGCATGATCCCCTTTAAACAACTTTCTTGAAGTGACAAAATTGTGCAAATGGAGAACAGATTAGGATTAAAGGGGAGGCAGAAAAGGGAAAGGGGGTGGCTATACAAGAGCCACATGAGGACCCCTCTGGTGAGGAAGAAGCTCTGCATCTGCCTGTGTCCATGAGGAAATCCTGAGCGTGACATTGTGCTACATCTGTGCAGATGCTGCCACTGGGTAAGCTAGGTAAAACTAGGTAAAGAGGGACAGAGTCTCTTCATATTGTTTCTTATAACTGCATGTGGATCTGTGATTCTCTCAAAAGGAAAAGGGTGACTTGCATGAGAAAAAAGAAAAGCAACTACAAACACATTTTGTTTTATTTAAAAATATTAATGTCTGGCTAGAATAGTAATTTCTACCAAAATGGATCAAGTAGGGATCATTTCTCCTTCAAGTTCCATAATTGATTTAAATTTTATTATCATGGAATCATAATAAAGCCCACCCTGTCCTTAACTGTGACGTGGGTCTGCCCGGTCTGCTTGCACACAGCTGAATTCCATCACCTGAAAGGTCTTGTTTGTGTAACACAGCTACTCTCAGAAACAAAGTCCATCAGTGGGGAATTCCCACAGAGCATCCTGGAGGAAGGGGACGAACCCAAGACTTCCCTGGAGGGTGCCCCAGGGTAGAGCAGCTGCCGGAAGAACTCAGAGGCTGGAGCTCGGCACAGCAGTCACTCTCTCCTGAGGTTGTAACAAGTTATCCTTGAGCGACCCGGGTGCCTGCCCCAGATACACAAAGCCGCACTGTGGGGCACAGCCTGAGGGTCGACCAGGTGGCTGCCATGCGGAAACCAGCACTGCAGGGGTGGTGACCTTTGGGTCTCTTTTACTGGCCAAACTGAAGAAACCAAGTCCCATTTGTATTTTCTTAACCTCACTTGAATGGCCTGCATTTATAGGTTCCACAATGTATTTTATGCCACTGAGAGCAGGCGTGGGTCAGGGGAGGAGTGGGGGAGAAGCAACCCCCACCCTTCCCAGGGGCAGCGAACTGTCTGTACTGATCCTTTCCTGTCTTCCTGGTGGAGGGTCCCTGGCTCGGGGAAGAGAAGGTGGACCAGGATCCTCTCATACTCTAGTGCTGGAGGTGAAGCAGGGGCCCTACAGAAGTGAGGGAGGTGGGAGCTGGTTCTAGGGGTGCTTTCAAATCAAAGATTTCAAAATTCGACTCAGCTGCGTTCCCTGAGTGACCACTCGGTTGGGATACTCCTGGCCTCTTTACCAAGGGCCACCACACAGGAGATGTCTGTGCCCACCCTAACGGATGGGTGCCTCACACCAGCTTGCTCACCCAGCAGAGCTCTCACAGCCTCACCTCTTGCTGATAGCCAAGTCAGATGGGTCTCACGGGGTGGGGGTGGGGCAGGGGAGTCAGAGGTGTTTTATCAAATTCCTTACAAAGACACACACACAAAAAAGCAAGCCTGTGTGGGTAGTAGGTGAGGCCAAGGGACAAGAAACCCGACCTCCCTTCCCCAGTGCACAGAGTGCTGTCAACATCCTGTGCCCTGAAACCTCAGTTCACGTGCCTTCTGATGCTGGCATCTGAACGTCTGTGAGGCTGCCTCGATCCAGGTGGTTTGGGGAAAGGGAGATAGAAGGTTGGGAAGCCTGACCGTCCATCAGAAACGTTTCCTGCAGTGTGGGCAAGAGCCACCCCGGCTTGAGGGAAGCGAAGGGCACAGGCACCGTTTCGAGGCCCCACGGATGCGGCTGTGGGGTGTGTGTACACAAAGTTAAGTTGTGAGGAGAAGAAAGGCTAACGTCCCACACCATCTTCCTGGCGTGCAACTCTTCCCGAAGCTTTCCACACAGGCAGTGACTGCACTTACGTTCTACACTTGGTTCGAAAGAGTAAATGAGTGTAACACACCTGCTAAATTTGAGGCAGCCAACGAGTGTCCCGGCATTGGGGGTCTGGAAGCTTCCACAGTTCTGCACATTCTTAAACCAAGCCACTCTTCCTAAGAATACATCACTGTGTCAGGGGCCATGTCTGTTCAGCACGGCCCACCCACCAACAGGCTTGAATGTTTTCCCCTCGATGACTCCACCTGACACTAAAACCCAAACCTTAGAGGTTGTTTCAGAGTTCAGCAGTACAGCCCATGAACCAAGGTCACTAGCCATCGACAGGCTCCCACGGCCTCCTGGCTGCACCTGGGTCCCTGCGTGGGAACCACACTCAGGGAGAAAAGGGACTGTCCCTTTCAGTGGGGCAGACCAGGCTACTAGGTGCTGGGCCTGCTCTTGTGCCTTCTTGCCTGCAAGGGTGCAAACAGGCCCTGGGCTGTGCCAGTAAACCTGAGCTTCATGCCAACAAGAACACAACCTTAGAGGCATGGAGGGGACAACTCAGGGGGATGAGGCACCACACACCTGGTGCTCCCACAGAAACAGCGTTCAGGTAGACATCGATAGCTTGTGACACAAAAGGACATCAAGGCCACATTTGGGTGAAGGAGTAACAGGTAAAGATATAAAGCGACCGCACACATCAGGGGGACGTCAATATAGCTTGGACATGGTCACAATCGATACTCATTTTCTCTCTTCCTGAATGAACTTTCAGTTTTTAACACTGTTACTCTTACAGGCAGTCCCCATGGCCTGTGGGAGGTGGGGCAGCATGCCCTCCTGGTTGCTGCTGGGTGATACAGCCCGCCCCCCACCCCCCACCCCTCACAGGTCCTTCTCACGTGGTTCCATTATTTGGGTTCCGGGCAGGAAGTAGAACCTGATTCAAGATTTTGCTAAGTATTATTTCCACCACACTGAAGAGGGTCTTTTTTGATCTGCAACCCACAGCTGGGCTGTGGTTCTCTCAACACATAGACTGCAAAGCTCCCTCCTGTGTTGATTTCTTAGTGTGAGCTGACCACACGTCTATGTGCATTCACTTCTTCCCCAAATGTTGCCGGGAGCCACTGGGCACGGACAGAGCCCGACAGCTGTGCCCAGGGGTTCAGGGGGCAAACACATCCGTGAGAAAAATGAGGCTACTCCATTTAAATAAAACTCCACTTCAAGGGCTGGTATAAAATACAGGAGAGGACTCAAGGGCAAATATTCCTTTGCATTAAAATATACCATTTTAAGAAGCTGAAATCTTTGTTTCGTCTTTTTTTCTTTCTTTCTTTCTATTTTTTTTTTGTTTGTTTTTTATTTTTGTAAAGCAAAATGAAGTGGTTTTCATAAAGGTGCACTATTGTTAACTGTTAGGTTATGTTGGAAGGCTTTCTTGCTTAAAAAGAGGCTCGGCGATTGTCACTCCCTAATGCTGGTAATTATCTAAAGCCAAATAAACACAAATGTCAGGTTAATGAAGACTGAAACAGGATAACGCCTGGACACTCAATTTCCCAGAAACAAAGCACACGATTGTTCTCTGTGGACAGACCCCTTCAAAAGCCTTAATGGGAAGGGCAGAGTTGTTAGAATGGAGCCCAGGGGGCACCACCCCGAGACTCGTCTTTGAGCCAGGACCCTACAGTGATGAAGGTCCAGGCCTGGGGACGGGAAAGCAGCGGGAAGCAGAGCACAGAAGCCCCACCTCCAGCACTCAGGAATCAGCAGTGTCCCACTCCACAAAGTGGATGAGCAGCTATTCACACTCCAGGGTGCTTGTGGGGATCCCACAGGGAAAACAGAGTGGACCAGCTCCGAAGTTCAGACAGAAGACAAGAGTTAGTTATCATAGCCATGGAGGGCTGGTTCTGGGGGGCTGGCTTGAATTGAAAGAAGAAATAAAACCCAGCCTATCCACTCTCTCTTATGGGCCTCAGTTGGACCACTGGGCACTCATGTTGCCTTCTGGATACATGGGACAATTTTACTCACTCTGGGATGTCAGGCAGGCCTTTGTGAAGCTCTGGAACCCAGGTCTTTCATGCAGACAAGTAGGGCTACAAATGGATGGTGCCTCCTGCTTAATCCACCTCTATCTGGGATTAGTTCTGGTTTTTAGGCTCAGCTAGAATCCTGGGCAGTCATGTAACTTCCCTGTTTCTCAGTTTTACTCATTTGTTGCATGGGGATTATTTCAGATCTTTATGAGAATGAAATGAGAATTTTTTAAAGTATAAATATGTGCATTGCTAATTATCACTGGACTGGAGTCCAACTCCTGTGTGGTCTGAAATATTTTATTATCTAGAATCAGCCCAATCAGCCCAGGCTGATTTATTCCTGGCTGCTGACTTTTAAATTTTTTTTTTTTTATAAACTTTTAATTTTTGGAATACTTTTAGATTTGCAGAAAAGTTCCAGCAGAGAGTTCTCATTTGCCCTTCACCCAGTTTCTCCTGATGTTAACATCTTACTTAACTACGATCCATTGTAAAACCTAAGAAGCCACTACTGGTACATTCATGTTAAACTACAGACTTTATTCAGATTTCCCCAGATTATCTATTAATGTCCTTTTTCTGTTCTGGACACTACATCGCATTTGGTCACCACGTCTCCTTGGTGTCCTCAGGTTTATGATGGTCTCAGCCTTTCCTTGTCTTTCATTCACTGACAGTTTGAGGCCAGGTATTGTGTAGACCACGCCTGGGCAGACTTTTTCAGGGCAAGAGCTACTTCTCCAAGTGTTGTGGTCCACAAGCTATTGATTTTGTTATGCAGGCAGTCACCCCAAAATTGCTTGGCAGTCCACCCCAACTTGTTTAGTAGTCAATGTCTTATTCAGCCCTGGTCTCGACCATCCTTCAATCTGGTCTTGTCTGACATTTTTTTCTGTTGATTGGACTGGGTATAGGTTTTGAGGAACAGTGAAGTGTGCTTCTCATCACATCATGTTCTATCAACATGGTTCATTACCGGTAATATTAACCTTAATCCTTTGGTTGCAGTAGGACCTACCAGGCTCAGTGACTATCTTCCCTTTCCACACTCTACTCTTTAAGATTGAAAGTCACTGAGTCCAACCCATACCCAAAGGAAAGGGGACTTCATCTAGATCTGCTGAAGGGGGGAGTATCTACATATATTATTACAGTAGACTCTCTGTTAATCAGAATTCAAGCAACTGGCACTCTCAAGCACCTGGCAACAAAAATTTGCTGGTTGCTTGAGAGTGCTGGTTGCTTGAGTTCTGGATAACAGAGAGTCTACTTATGTTTATCCAGCATCTACCAATCCCCATGGGTGCCTGTTAACTGAGAGTCTACTGTATTTAGAATTCTTCTGTAAGACAGACTTGTCTCCATCATTCCATTTATTGACCTATTTAATCATTTATTTATATCATTATGAACTTGTGTTTAATTAATTTATACTTTGGGTTACAATCCAATACTATATTATTTATTTTGTTGCTCAAATCATCCTGGCTTTGGCCACTAGAGCTCTTTCAGTTACTCCTTCTGGTATCCCCTTGACATGCTCTCATAACTGTCTGGTTTTTTGTTTTTTGTTTTTTGTTTTTGTTTTTGTTTTTGTTTTTGTTTTTGTTTTTGTTTTTTTGAGCACTTTCTGACTTTCTGGCTTTAGAAGATGTTCCAAGTTCATCTTATATATGTATTGTCCCAGCCCTAGAATCAGCCATTTTTCCAAGGACCCTGGGTCCTTTTCCTGGAAAATGGTGTGAGAAACTGGGCACTGGGTGTGCTTGTTATTACTGGCTGATGCTGATTTGTATCCAAATAAAATAAGCAAAGATGTTCAGTGTCAGAGAAGTATGTGTTTGTACTAGCTGTATTTCTTTGGGCAAGTTACTTCATTACAGTGGGTCTCAGTTTCCTCATCCATGTGTAAGGATAGTGAAAATCACTCAAAAGGTTATTGTGGGGTCAAGGGAGATAACTTTGAAGGAACTTTCTGTTTTCAATATTAGAGAGCTAGATTTTTTTTTCTTTTACATCTTCAAAGCATCAGTGATCTGACAAAAAATAATGCCAAAAATTAAAGGAAAAATGGGAAACAAGAGAAATAAGGAAGAAAATTGCATTTGCCCTGAAGGCATTTGCCATTTCCAGCAAATGTGAATTTTCATTTTGACAGCCTCATGGTGGCTGAGGTGGAGTAGGGAGTGAAGACAGTCAAACTAGGGCCACCACTAAGCAAGAAATCTAACAGACAATGAGCTGGATGCCAAAGAGCTATAACCCTGGGGATTAGGGTGGGGGCAGGGGACAAAGAAATGCCTGCCCTTTTTTGAACCCTCTGAGTCATCCATGAAACCTCAAGCCTTGAATTTAGTTTAAGGTGTGTCTCAAACTGAGAGTACCTTCAGATGCTTTGCAAGGGAAAGGAGAATTTGGCCTTCATATACATCTTACAGATTATTTTCAGTAACAATGACTAACACACCTTAGAAGATAAACAGATAGCAGAAGCAATGGGCAACAACAGACCTGTAAAGACTTAAGATACTGGAATTATTAGCTATAAAACAACCATGCTTCAATGCATAAAGAAATAAGACAAAATTGAATATATTTTGGGGAACAGGAAACTGAAAAGTGACATGGATGATATAAAAAAGAAAGCAAAATAAATTTTAATAAAACTCCTAACAAGTGGTACTAAAACTTTATGGGATGAGTTAAGAAGCATGTACCTGAAGAAAGAGTGCGTGAACTGGAAGCATTACCATGGGAATCATACAGTTTCAGTAATATGGGTCATGTTCATCCCTTTTTGCCCCTTCACAAGTGCACTCCTACTGAGCACTTCCAACTGACCAAAGGTCCCAGGCATTGTAGTGAAGAGAAGCTGCTAATACTATTTCTGAAACCTTGAGATTCTTGCAAAGAGGCGTGGTAGAAATGGGGAAGGAAGCATTTGTGTCAGCTTTACCACCCGCTCCCTCTGAGAATTCCAGGAAAAGCCCAGAGAAGAGGGTGTGTTCATGGCTGGCAGCTCAATCTGCGGAAGAAGGCCTCGAGATGTCCCATGGCCCCAAGCAACCCAGATTAGCTCCATAGATGAAGCTTTCTCCCAAGTAGCTGGCTACTCCCTGCTCACCTCCCAGGCTGCTCTGAGGATCCAGAAATGAGAAGTGTGGAGAGCACGTTGCAAGGTAAGAATAAAAAAGCACTATAATGCTTTACATAAAAGTTGGTGTCTTTTAGTCATCATTCTTATGATATATTATTTATCAAATTCGGTATCACTGAAATACCGGGTCAGATGATTTAAAATCTTCCCTTGTGTAGTTTTTTTTAAAAAAATATTAAAAAGTATTCTCCTTTCCTCTTTCCAAAGGGGGTATTTTCTTTGTGGAGAGTGGTCTCCAAAGATAGCTGCCTTCATTTCTTTTCTTCCCTGGACGTACATTCACTTCATCAGAGTGACTGGTGAGTTCTCCCCGCAGCCCGAATCCGTGCTGGCCTGATGACTTCCTCTGGCTGACAGAATGCAGCTGAAGAAAACACTACGTTAGTTCTGGGCCTGGCCTTTCAGATGGCTGGTGTCTCTCACCTCTCCCTGGAAAACACTCAGCCATTGTGAAAACACTCACACAACCTGAGCCTACCATCCTGTGAGGAAGCCCACACTAAGTCTCATACAAAGACAGTGGCCCAGCAGCACCAGCTGTACCTGCCACCTCAGCTGAAGAAGCCATCCTGAGCACATGGCCCCAGCAGACCCCATGCAGAACAGAAAAGCCATCTGGCTGAGCCTTGTCCAGACTTTAGAATCCTGAGAAATATTATTATATAATAAATGGTTGGTGTTTTAAGCCCTAAGTTTTGGGGTCATTTGTTTCATAATATAGACAACTGGGACATCTTTACAAACACTTTTCTTTATAATCTCTGTTGTCTTGAAAGGGAAAAAATATTCTTCAGGGTTCTTGAGGGCCCACGGTCGTCTAGCTCTTGCAGATTTCACCAGGTTTTTGTATCCCTTGAGATTTCAGTTTCCTAATGTCTGTCCTACATATGCCCATTGCTATGATTTTGTTCACATCACCAACCCTGTCTGAAGGCTCAGCTGTACTGCCCCCTCCTCAACTGAACCACCGCTTCCACTTCAAAGGGTCCCCTCTTCGAGGTCTAGCACAAGAATGACATTAACTGTTAAGTGACATCTGTCCTGTGAACTCTGAGCTTTTTCTTGTGGCCTAGGTCATTAGAAAGCCTCTGCTCCCTTGTGTTGTTATTTGTGTTTTGAAAGTCAGTTTTGTGTCCCCAAGGACAATGAGCTCCCTCGAATGCAGAGGCTGAGTGTCCACCCGCTTTGTGTTAGCGACTCAGAGGCCTGGAGAGGAGGTCCTCAGAGTGTGACGGATGACTGTGCCATTGTGTAGTCTTTTTCTTTAGAGCAGCATTGTAGGGGGGATTCAGTGGGTTCACCTTCATTTCCAGGTGCTCTGTGACTGTCATATTGAATTCCCATTGCTACCGCTGACACAAAAACACCACAGATCTTTTTTTCCTGTGCATAAAGAATGAGTTAATAGGTTTTGGTAAGAAATAAAAGGAAATGAAAATCTCTCTCTCTCTCTCTCTCTCTCTCTCTCTCTCTCTCTCTCTCTCTCTATATATATATATATATATATATATATATATATACACACACACACACACACACACACACACACACATATACTTTTTTTTTTTTTTTTTTGGCTAAGACAAGGAAAACAGTTTTGATTCCCTCCTCTTCTTCTCATGTCAGAAAGTTCATGCACAGTGAATCATTTCCTTGTCACTTAAACTCTGACATGTAATATGATCATGGCAGGCAATGAAAAGACGTATGTGAAGTCCCAGAGGCATAAAAATCCATGGGTGGAAAGCCAAAAAAGATTGGCAGGACTGTTTTCTGAGAAAGCACAGCTCTGACAGCCGATCCACAAAGGGACCCTTCTGCACCTCAGGGACACTTACCTGACTCCTGATCCTCGTGCTGGCCTTGGGAGTCAAATATTTACGTTCTAGATACCAGGCTCGCTCCTGGAACACCAGCTGGGTTCCATACAGCAGGCCAAACTAAGGGTGGGGAAGAGGAGAGAAACAGGCAAACAGGAACATCTTACAAACTGCAGGCTCTACGCGGGCGGGGGACAAAGTGTGGTGTTGTAGTCCACACAATGATAAAAACTAATACTTTCTTGAGGTAAAATGGTCACATTTTGGATGTGCAGTATATGTTTTAGTTTTAAAAATCATCCTATGGAAAATTTAAAGAATATATAAAAGTAAGAAGAATAGCATAACAAACTCCCATGTCTCCATTCCTCCAGCTCAACAAATGTAGTATTAACTGAAGGCTAGTCTCATTTCTTCTATAACCTCGCCCAGTTCTCCCCCCGCCCCAGGTTATTTAAAGCCAAGTCCACTCATAAGATATTTTAAAACATAAATCAATATTTCTGTTTGCTTTCCTCCTCAATTCAAGGTGATACTATTCAGAATGTGCATTTAGAGTATAGTTTCATGAATTGAGAAGGCAAACATTTGAGCATGTTTCGATTAAACTTTCATAAAAATAGCATTCCTCATTTACATTTTGTTTCAATACGTTTTTCCTGTTAGGGTTCTGAAACCTACACACAGAACTCCTTTGTGACATCAGAGGTGTCAAGCAATAATAGACAAGTTTTCCTGTATCAGCAAGTAACTCTGAAACTAACTATTCATTTAGCTTTTAATGTTTAATAATTCCAAGATGGCACAAAAGCAGAGAGAATGGTATAATGCACCTCCACGTCTCCATCACCCAGCTTCAATAGCTATCAACTCAAGGCCGATTTTGCTTTATCCCTACTCCCACCTACTCCCCTTTCTGTATTATTGTGAAGCAAACCTCAGCCATATCATTTCATGCACAAGCATTTCTGTGTATCTCTGAAATATAATAACTCATTAGAGTAAGATGATTTCAAAGTCAACCCAGGCAACAGCACAACAAAACCCTCTTATTCAGAGTCAGATGGAGATGGCCATCACATCCGAAGAAAAGCCCTATGTCTTCTGTGGGTCATCAGACTTAAGAATTAGGGGGTTCACTGTTGTGCACATGATATAGGCACTTCCGCCTTTTCCTGAGGTTCTGGGGCATCCTGGAAATAGCATCATTAAGAAGATCCTGAACTCTTTAGTTTTCCTAGAAAGGGTCACAGTACGGCTCAGCAGCTTGTCTATGAAAGATATTTAAGATTAATTATGGCTCTCTTATGACCTTGCCCAAGTTCTGGGCAGTAGTTGCTTGAATAATATAAGCTCCCTTTGGCTTTTTTGTATAACAGTAAAGATGTTAGCTGACACTGCAGACATAGTAAGAGCAACTGAAACATCCTGAAAACAGTCATTCTTATAAAAAACAATATATTGCTTAAGATTACCCATGGCTAAACTGAATCACAAATCTCTAATGAACTTCGTATCATTACAGAAATCTTTCTTGTGGATTCCTAGGTGTAGAAAAAGTTAATCCTCATTCCTCCTGGGTATAAAAGATAAAGATCAGTGACAAGAAACCCAGAGCCACAGAAGTACATGTAAGCCTTTTTTTTTTTTTAAGAAATAATTTAGTTCATCTTCTCACTTGATCCAGCATTCTGTGTCTGCCAAGTTTCAACCAAGACACAGATGGCATGTTCACGTTAGGATGACTGAAGAAAAGTGTAGTAATTATTTTATAAGAGTGTAGGAGAGCCATAGGGATCATGCAGCACCCGGAGCTAGGGTCTCTGTAGCTGCTACCACCTCTGGGTTTGGAATGAGGAGGGCAGGGAGGATCTGGAAGAGACAGCTGTGCAGACAGGGGCTGTGACCTTCAGCCCAGGAACAGAGACATCCCCAGGTGATCCCACAGGAGGGCAGGCAGGGGGCAGGGAGAGCCACACTTTTCTCCTCCCCTCTCCAATCTCTAGCTGGAGCTTCCTGGTCAGAACCTAATTGATCCAGAGGGCAAGCCTTCTACTAATGCAAGTTATGTGGGTCAACTTTCTGGGCCCAGGGCAGGGTAGAGAGGGGTGGAGAGTAGAGCTGAAGAGGCAAAGCGAAGATATCCAGCACAACCCCATTTCTGTAACACCCATGATAAAGGTCATCTGGCTTTTAGTCCAGTCCATCTGACTCAAGCCCAAGCCCACTTGGCCTCAAGGAGTCGCAAGGAGCCCCTGACTGTTGACACCATTCCCAGTCTTAGTCCCCAACTGCTGGCTTTAACCAGATTCACATCACTTTAAAATGGGCAAAAGACTTTAACAGAGTTCATGAAAGAGGATATACAGGTGGCAACAAAGCACGTGAAAAGATTTTTCAGTACCATTAGCCATTAGGGAGATGCAAATTCAAACCACACAAGATACCCTTCCTACATCCCTATTGAAATGGCAAAAAATAAAAAGTACTGACAGCACCGAGTGTTGGTGAGGATAGTGACAACTGGATATCTCAAACATTGGGAATGTAGAGTTTCTTATAAAGTTAAACATACATGTACCACATTTACCCCGTAAATCCCTCCTGAGCATTTTACTCTAGAGCAGGGGTTCGCAACTGTGGATTTTTGACTCCCAAAGGACATTTGGTAATGTCTGCAGACATTTGGTTTGTCATAACTGGGAGAATTCTATGGGCACCTACTAAGCAGAGGCCAGGCATATTGCTTAAAACACCCTACAAAGCATAGGGCAGTCCCCAAAGAAGTATCTGGCCCCAAATGCCAACAGTGTCAAAAATGAGAAAACAGTAGGGCAGCGGTTCTCAACCTGTGGGTCGCGACCCCTTTGGGGGTCGAACGACCCTTTCACAGGGGTCACCAAAGACCATAGGAAAACACATATCAGGTATTTACATTACGATTCATAACAGTAGCAACATGACAGTTATGAAGTAGCGACGAAAATCATTTTATGGGGGTCACCACCCCATGAGGAGCTGTATTAAAGGGCCACGGCATTAGGAAGGTTGAGAACCACTGCTCTAGAGAAAGTTTACATAATACAATAAATAACCTATAGGTGAATATTTAAAGCAGCTCTATTCACAATCATCAAAAACTGGAAACAACCCAAATGTCCTTCCGTGGGTGAATGGATAAACAAACGTGGTCCAACCACAGCATGGAGTAGTACTCAGTAGTACAAAAGAGTAACAGTTGCTGCATGCAATGACTTGGCCGAGTCTCAAAGACGTCAGCTGAGTGAAGGGCGTCAACATCAAAAGATTCCACATTGTACGAATCTATTCATAAACATTTTCCAAAAGACAAAGCTATAGTGATGGACAAGTTATTGGCTGCCAGGGGTTACTGGAAGTGGGAGAGGATGATGCTAAAGCCATACAGGTAAGGGACCGTTTTAGGATGGTCAAACCATTCTGTATCTCCATTGCGGTGGTGGTTACAGGATTCTACTCGTGAAAATGCACAGAACTGCATACCCATAAATGAGGTCATTTTGCCGTGTCATAATTAAAATGTCATCTTCAGGTGTCCAGACTCGACCTCGTTAGTTATGGCAAATGCCATGCTGAAATGGCTACATTCCCTGAGGGTTGTCCATGGGCTGCTTCCCTGATTTCCCACTGAAAGTTGTCCCTTACCTTCCTGGCTTCCCCATGCTGCTTGCATTTCCTTCTGTGACACCTTCTGCCTCTCAGCGTAATGATTTGTCCATATGACCTTCTCCCCGGCCACAGTGCGCTCAGGAAGAAAACCTGTGGCTCAGGCACCCTGGAGTCACTGCCGTGCCCAAGCCCGCCGTCAGGGCTCGTGGGGCACTTGTGGGAGTGAGGAGCTCAGAGAGCCTCGGTTCTCAGGAGCACAAGCCCACTGGGACCGAGAACAGACAAAAGGGTGGGTGCCTGCGATTTATGACAAGTAGGCAGCGGATGCCTGTGGCCCAGCCTGCATAATAAGCAAGAAACTGAAACAAAAGCACCGAGTTGAACCTCTAGTGTCAGACAAGATGAACAAAGCTTATTAATGCACAGGAATACCAGCGTGATATCAGAACAGCTTCCCCAGCAACAACCCAGTTCTCTCACTGTGATGAAGTGCTCTGCCTTCCGCCTCAGACTTCAGCCCCTTGGGATCTGCATTACTGCCTGGTAAAATTGATGGGCAGTGGTACCATCTCTTAGTTTAAGGAAATTCTGCCAGCATTAGCAAAAATATTGGATTTGCAATTTCTAAGGACATCCCTTGCAATAAGAAAGTGATGAAAAATAGGGCCAGACTGGCACGATGTCCATCCCTAATGCATATAGTTCACCTGCCCAGTCTCCTCCATGCCACCAGCTCCAGGTATGAGCTCATCAGGGCACAGGGGTCAACTTTAGTGGTTTTTTCTTTGTTCACCCACAGAAGTTGTTTAAGTCACTCTGTTTTTATTTCTAAACTGCCTGAGATGTTAATTAATTAAAAAAAAAAATTCAACCTGCTCAATAGTTTCTGAGGCTCCTTAAAAGCCTCTCTTCTTGAGAAAGGTGACAGGTCTGGCAGCTGGATCTTTCTGATGACTCAGAGTGCTCTGGGAGGGGAGGGTTACAATGAGGGTGATCATTTCGTTCTAAGTGCTTGGACACTGATGGGACTTCACTCCATGTCCTGTAGTGAAGGAACCAGCCTCTCTTCATAGAGGCTGAGTATCCCAGTGAAGTGATGGTGGGGTGCATTGCTGGTGCCATGGCGGATCAAAAGTGGAGGGTGTGGGAAGAGCAAGGAGAGGCCACAGATGGCCAGGCCCAAGGCACGCCCTAGTTTATGCCTCATAGGAACAGCCTAGACATACTTACATCCTGGCTTCCCTAGATGTCGGAGAATAAAATGTGCGGAAAATTCATCTGCAGGAAAAAACAAAACACAACTCGACAAGTCAAATAGGAGACAGAAGGGAAAGCTGTGGAGAAGGGATCCGTGAGATCTCGAATGCAGAGGAGAAAGGAGAGACCAGAGCTCAGCTGCTTCTGAATCCTGAGGGCAGACTGACACGGAAAGGCTTTGTTTTCTATTTGGGGTCTGAAAACCGGCTGCAGAACCCAGGCTTTCCCACGATTACATCCTCTGTCTGGCGGTGTTGCGGGGCCCTGGCCTTACCATGTCCAGTGGGAGGGGGTTAAGAAAGCACGGGTCTGCAGGCATAGACAGGCTCTTCCCTCCTTACACAGCCCACTCAGCATACTGGCTCTGAGCACGCTCCACTTCATGCAGGCAGGTTAGGCAGCTTGCGGAAGAGCATTCTGCTAATGCTTTGCACATCTCTGATTTGTTTTAACCCAACTGCCTACCACTCGCAAGTTCCCACCTGTCCTTGGCTTTGTAACCATCACAGGCCAGCCATTTCCAGAACTCCTTTCATCTTGCAAAACTGAAACTCTGTACCCATTCACTAACTCCCCATTTTCCCCTCCCCCGGGGCCCTGGCAACCCCCACTCTACTATCTCTGAATTTGATTACTCTGCATACTTCACGTAAGTGGAGTCATACGGTATTTGCCCTTTTGTGACTGGCTTATGTCACTTAGCATAATGTCTTCAAGGTTCATCTCTGTTGTAATGTGCATTGTATCATAATTTCCTTCCTTTTCCAGACTGAATAATGTTCCATTGTATGGAAATACCACACTTTGTTTATCCATCCATCCATCAATAGACACTTGGGTTGCTTCCACCTTTTGGAAACGGTGAATAATGCTGCTGTGAACATGAGTCTTCAGACACCTTTGAGTCCTTGCTTTCATCCTGTTGGGTATATGCCCAGAAATGAAATTACTGGCTCACATGGTAATTCTATTTTTATTTTTTTCAGGAATCATCATTCTGTTTACCATAGCAACTGCACCATTTTATATTCCTACCAACAGCATACCCGGGTTCCCATTTCTCCACCTCCTCAACAACACTTGTTACTGTGTCTTGTTTTGTTGTTTTGTAGTAGTCACTCTAATGGGTGTGAGGTGCTATTTCATTGTGATTTTGATTTGTATTTCTCTAATGGTGAAAAGATGTTGAGCATCTTTTCATGTGCTGATTGGTCATTTGTAGATCTTCTTTGGAGAAATAATTATAAAAGTTCTTACCCATTTTTGAACCAGCTTATTTGTTTTTGTTGTTGAGTCTTAGGAGTTCTCTTTATATTCTGGATACTAATCCCTTATCAGATATGTGATTTGTCAATATTTTCTCTCATTCTGAGGTGTGCCTTTTTACTTTGTTGATAGTGTCATTTGATGCACAAAAGTTTTAAATTTTGATGAATTCCAATGTGTTTATTTTTGTTGTTGCTTGTGCCTTTGATGTCATATCAAGAAATCATTGCAAATCAATGTCATGAGGCTTTCGCCATGTTTTCCTCAAAAAGTTTTATAGTTTTAGCTCTTACATTTAAGTCTTTGGTCTATTTTTAGTTAATTTTTCCTATCATTTTAGTCCATTCTTTTGCATGTAGATATCCAATTTTCCAAGAACTATTTGATGAAAAAACTGTCCTTTTCCCATTGAATGACCTTGACAACCTAGTCAAAAATCATCTGACCATATAGTGAGGGTTTATTTCTGGGCTCTGTGTTCTATACTATTGGTTTATATGTCTGTCTTTATGCCAGTACTACACTGTTTTGATTACTTTAGGTTTGTAGTAAATTCAAATCAGAAAGTATGAGACCTCCAAATTTTTTCCAATTCTTTTTTTCCAGATTGTTTTAGCTATTCAGGGCTCCTTGAAATTTACATAAATTTTAAAATGGATTTACCTATTTCTGCAAAATAATGTCATTGGTATTTGGTGGGGACGGAGGGTAGGTCCCTGGCTGGGAATCAAACCCAGGCCACAGTGTTGACAGTGCTGAAGCTTAGCCACTACACCACCAGGGAACCCCCATCATTGCTATTTTGAAAAGAATCACATTGAATCTGTAGATTGCTTTAAATAATATTAACATCTTAAAAACATTGTCTTTCACTCCATGACCACATAATTTCTTTCCATGTATTTATTTTTTCTTTAATTTCTTTCAGCAACATTGTATCATTTTCAAGGTACAAGTCTTTCACCTTCTTGATTAATTTATTTCTAAATACACTGTGGTTTTTAATGCTATTGTAAATTGAATTGTTTTCTTAATTCTTCATCATTAGTATATAGAAATGCAACTGATTTCTGCATGTCGATTTTTGTATGCTGTAACCTGAATGCATTAGTTTACTAGTTCTAATAATGTGCCTGTGTGTAATTCTTAGTGTTTTCATATATAAGATTACATCCTCTGTGAACATAGATCATTTTACTTCTTCCTTTCCAATTTGGATGCCTTTTTATTTTATTTTTTTCTTGCCTAATTACTCTGGCTATAACTGCTAATACTATATTGAATAGAAGAGATGAAAGCAAACAACCCTGTCTTATTTCAGCTAATAGAAAAACTTTCCGTTTTCACCATTGAGTATGATGTTAGTTGTGGGCTTTTCACATATGGCTTTTATTATATTGGTATAGTTTTCTTTTATTCCCAGTTTTTTGAATGTTTGTTTTGTTTTGTTTTGTTTTAACATGAAATGGTGCTGAATTTTGTCAAATTCTTTTTCTGCATCAATTGCAATGATTATATGTTTTTCTTCCCATTCATTCTATTAATGTAGTATACTAAGTTGATCAATTTTTGTTTGTTGAACTATCCTTGCATTACAGGAATAATCGTGGTGTATAATCCTTTTAATATGCTAATTTGCATGCTAGTATTTTGTTGAGGATTAGCATTTTTCAGTTTTAAGTATACAAATCCTATACATGTTTTGTTAGATGTATACCTAAGCACTTATTTTGGAGAAATTGTAACACGATAATAATTTAATTTTTTTCTAAGGGTTCATAGCTAGTGTATAGAAGTTCAATTAATTTTTGTACATTGATCTTGTACCCTATGACTTTGCTGAACTCACTTCTTAGTTCAAGTATTTTTTTATTTGTCAATTTGTTGTTTGTTTTGTATATTCCTTGGGATCTTCTAAATAGATAATCATTACATCTATAAATTGGAACTATTTTATTTCTTCCCTTCTGACCTGAAGTGATACGCCCTTTTTTCTACTTCTTGCCTGATTTCACTGGCTAGAACTTCTAGTGTCATGTTAAATAAGAATAGTAAAACAAAACATTCTTACCTTATTAGAGGAAAAGCATTCTTTTACCATTATGCATGTTGTTAGCTATAAGATTTTATATTAAGTTGAGGGAGTTCCACTCTTTTCCTATTCGTGTAGGAGTTGTTATCATGAATGGATGTTAAATTTTGTCAAATGCTTTTTCTGTATCAATCAATTAACATAATCATGTGATTTTCCCCTTTGGCCTATTAATATGGATAATTAAATTGATTTTTAAAAATTGAACCAGTCTTGTATCCTTGGAGTAAATCACACTTGGTCATGGTGTATAATTCTTTTTATATATTGCTGAATTTTATTTCCTAATATTTTGTTAGGAACTTCTGTGTCTATATTCATAAGGAATATTGGTCTATACTTTTCATTTTTTTGTTCTGTCTTTGATGTGGTATTAGGGAAATACTAGCTTCATAAAATTAATGGTAAGTACTTACTCCTCCTGCCCTTTCTGGAAGAGATTGTATGGAATTGTGGTTAATTCTTCTTTAAATGTTTAATAGAATTCTCTAGTAAATTCTAGAGCCTGCAGTTTTATTTTTATAGAGTTTTAAAATTACAAATTCAATTTCCTTAACAGTTATAGGGCAATTCAAATGATCTATTTCATGTTGAGTGTGGTAATTTGTGTTTTTGTGGAACTGGCCCATTTCATATAAATTGTCAAAGTTATGTATGTAGAATTTTCTTAGTACTCCCTTATTATCATTTTGATGTCTGCAGGGTGTATACTGAATGAGCTGTGTCATTCTCAATTTTAGTAATTAATGTTAGTTTTGTTAGTGGGTTGTTAATTTGATCCTTTCAAAAATCCAACTCCTGGCTTCATTGTTTTTCTCTATCTTTTTGTTTCAATTGTACTGATTCTTGCACTTATCTTTAGTATTTCCTTCTTTCTGCTTTCTTTGGGTTTATTTTGCTCCTCATTTTTTTTATGCATTTGAGGTAGTTGCTTAGCTTATTGATTTAAGACTTTCCCCTTATTTAATGTAAGCTGTAAATTCTTCTTTCAATGCTGTTTTAGTTGTGTTCCACAAATTTGACACATTACATTTTCTTTTTATCCAGTTCAATGTATTTTTTAAATTTCCTTTGAAACTTTAGATACATTTGGGATTTGCTTTATGTTGAAGTTATGTCTTGGTTTATGTTCCAGGGACACCTGAAAATAATGTAATTTATTATTGTTGGGTGGAATGTCTTATAAATGTTTATTAGATCCTGTTTGTCAATGCTGTTGAGTTTTTCTGTATGTTCTGATTTTCTGTCTACTCATTCTATCGATTGTAAAGAGAGGGGTATTGAAATCTCCAACTATAATTATGTATTTATTTTTACTTTCAGTTCTATCAGTTTTTGCTTCACATATTTTGCAGCTCTTGATATTTGCTGTGTGCACATTTAATATTGTTCTATCTTCTTGGTGAATTGATCCTTATATCATTATGTAATATCCCTCTCTGTCTCTGGTAGTTTTATTTGCTCTGATGTCTACTTGATCTGAGATACATCTATCCACTTTTGCTTTCTTTTGATTAAAGTTTTCATGATATATTTTCCTAGGTATTACTTGAACAACTAATAAAAAGTTATTCATAGAAACATACCCTAAAATGCTATAAATAAGTAAAAATGACATCCTAAAAAAATGCTCAAGTAATGAACAGTAAGGCAAGGAAAACAGAAATGAAAAACAGAGGGAACAAACAGAAAACAAAAATAAAATAGCAGTCTTATGTCTTAAGTCTATCAATAATTACATTAAATGTAAATGTTATAAATGCAACAATTAAAGACAGAGATTGGCTGAGTGGATTAAAAAACATGAACCAACTATATGCTATCTACCAAATACACACACACACACAAAGGATACTAAAACATTTCCAGTTCCCAATCTGGGCACAGCTGTGGTTGCTGGTGGGCAAAGGAGGTGCCTAAGTGTGAGTGCTGAGCGGCCTTGCTCAGCCCCATCCAGCATAACTTCCTACATGGCTTCAGTACTCGGGTCTCCTTTGCTGTGTGCTGGGAAATCTGTTATCCCTCAGCCTCTTGGTAATTCCGTTAATGTCTGGTAACCTGGATTCATATCCCGGAACCCCCCAGCTAGAATTTCTCCAATGTAGGTAAATCACAAAAGAAAAATCTCCTGGGCATTCCCACATCTTGACAGCCAGGCCCTGCTCTCTCCCCGCCATTAACTTCAGTCCCTTGTGGCAAAATTTGGCTCTCAGTTTCCCACAGATGGCTTTCACCAGATCCTTCTAATTCTCTTATTTGTCTGAAACAATTTCCTTTCCTGCTATGTCCTGTCTTCTAGAACAGCCCGAAATGAAATCTGCCCCCTAGAGCTGTGCACAGAGGAAACAATAGGCGAGTATTTGAGAACGGACGCCCTCCATGTGTCCTGTGCCGGGATAGACATCCCAGAGCATGTGCTGTCCATGCTGAGGGAAGTTCACTCCTTTCTGAACACTGGGATTTCTGCTCCCCAGTTGGTTCTCTTCTTAAATATTCATTCAGATGCTTAATGAAGTGTCAAGGGCAGAGCAAGTGCAATGTTCTCTCATATTCTGCCATCCATCTGTGTGACTGTGTGCTCTTCTTAGGTGACCAGACACAGGTAAAGCTTGCACCTGATGGCGTGTGGCCCCAAAAGACATTGGTCAAATTCTCCTGACAGGAGAGCCTTTTGTAGAAGATGGTTGAAGTACAGACTCTCAGATAACAGCAGAAATCTCTCTGCCCTTCTCTTCCTAATCCTCCACCATCCACCTCACTCTCTGTCCCTGGCCCCTGGCCTGAAGACCATGCTTTCCAAATAGTTCTAAAGCAATTATTAGCTCATGATGGCTTCTGCTGGGTTCCTCTTGGAGACACTTTGACATTAACGTCTGAAAGTCAAGAAAGTCTTCCAAGCTAAAGGAGGGAATATTGAACGCTGTGATTTCAAGACAAATACAGTGCACTGGGGAACTGTGCACAGTACAGTAAGGATGGAAGCTCTGGGCACCCCGCCCTTGGAGAGGCAGCTATCTGTAGGCTCTGCTTTGGCAGCCTGCTCTCAGGGCACGCATCAGTGCACCTGAAACACACTATAAACGGAAAATTCAGAACACAGCTTCTCACGTTGACCCTATCAGAAGCACAGTGCAGCCCACACAGTTAGCTAATTTAATTTCCTGCAGAAACATAGAGACTTAATTCAAATGCCATGCCCTCTGGCAAAGCTGCTCTACACCCACATTGAACTGGGCACCCCAGGTGAGTGCAACCCAATTTTCCTCCTTTTTAGCACTTAACCCACTCTGGTGTGTTTGCTTACTGGGGTACAATGAAGTACCTGTTTCATCTCCTAGTTTGGGGAGCTATGTGAGGATGAGGGCTATTGATATCAGCACCCCAGTGCCTAGCACAGCACCTGGCACATAGTAGGCACTCAAAAATGTTTCTGACAGGCACTGTGACAGATATATGCAGACAGCCACTAAAATAACCTTCTGTTAAATTACCATGGAGCCTGAAAGTCTACCATTAGGTATTTATTCCTTTGACTTAAAAAGTTAGTCCTATGTACCAATTCCTTTCCAAAATCAAAGTTTCATTGGGAGGGATAACTGTCACTGAGATGTTGCAGGGGCTGGTTTGAGATGAGCCCTGTATAACCTTAGCACAGGCTTGGAACTTGTGAGGAGAGTACCAGTACTAAAGTGGGGGGTGGGAGGTCAGGGGAGGCATTCTGTGGTATCAGTGGCACAGAGGTACAGGAATGAGAGAAAAACCATTTGATGCTAGACTAGGTCTGAAGTAAGATTTCTAAGTCACTCCTAGCTCCTTTCCCTTATTAAATGTAAAATAATGAAAGATGTTCTTCAAGCAAGCCAGGTACTAGAAAAACATTGCACATAGTAGTTGCTCAGTAAACATTCGTGGGATGATTCATCTTAGGGGCATTGTCAGCCATGCGCTCATTGTTGTCCATGTGGCTCTAGCTTGCAAGGAGTAGAGAAGGTGGCAAAAAGAGAATGGAGGGTAGGGATTGGGTTTTACCCCCATGGACCCTGGCACCTTCATGAGTTGGGCAAACGAAATCCAAAACAGGGATGACACTGCACTGGGTTTGGAGATGCAGTCAAACCTCAAATGAGGATCCTCTTCTGTGTGGGAGGCTAATCCCATGACCAGCCCCAGAGGGCTGAGAGGTGGCTGTGGGCATGCACTGTGCACATACAGGATGTCAGCTCCTGCGTGCTGCTCAGGGACCCAGGACATGCTCAAAGGCAAGGCAAGGGGCCACGATGAGGTTCATAGGTAGGAAAAGGGCCACCTGCAGAAAGAGGACATTGCAGTCCTCCCTGCACTTGATGGGAGGTGCTTGTAACTAAGTACTGGCAGCTTAAACTAGGTTGGTGCTTAAACTGGCTACCACCTACACACAGTGAGAAAAGGAAGAGCAGTTAGAATGCAGGAAAGAGGGAAAAACCCCACCTCGCCCACTTGACAGGTTCAAACTGCCACTGCCAGCCGCCTGTGATTGGGGACAGTCCCCTGCAGTGCCCTGCTTTGGCACCAGGCTTGCTGTGGTGAGCCCCCCACCAGGCTGAAGGAGCTTAGGCCTCCTGTACAGAGAAACCAGGGACCCTGCAAGGGTGTACAGGCCAGTCCTCAGGCCCAGTTCTGTAGACAGAGAGGGTGCTGAGGGAGCCAGCGGGAGAAGTGAAGCAGAAAGAGTCTTTGTGACAATGACTTAAGGAACACTGGGCCATCAGCTCGTGGGATTTTTCTAAACCTTCTGAAGGGAGGTGACTCAGTGGAGCCGTCATGTGAAAAATCTCCTTTCTCCTTGAAGTCAGCCATTCCCAGGCTTGTTTCTTGTGAAAATCCTTATGTGAACAGGCCCAGAGTCCATTAAGCTAGGAGGAAATGCCCATTTCTGAGAACCTGGAGGACTGAGGGACTGTGTCGCCTTGTTCACTGGGGACTTTTGGTTTCAAGAAATCAAGTGTGTCTAATTTCCTAGGACACTGTGAGGCACAGAAAGGGCTTGGTCCTTCCAGACCAGTGTGGAGGGGACCTGGGGGAGTGAGGCCTGGCATCCTGCTGTCCACTCAGTGTCCCCTGTGCTTGGGACAGCATTAATCTGTGGCGGCTGCTCAGGAATGCTCTGGAAGCTTCTGGCAGCACCCCAGCCCCACTCCCTGGTCTGCAGACTTCCCAGGAGATGTCTACAGCTTGTTTCCACCTGGGCCTCAGCACCTGACAACTGTGCCCACCAGCTCCGACGGCCCATGCAAGTGCCAGCGGGACAGACAGCAGGTGGTAACTGCTCTCAGAACATGCCACAGACAGCCACCCCACTGCCAGCAGTCCACCACCACAGGCTGGAGCATCGTCACCACTGCGGCTGTGACAGCCCTGCCAAAGTCTGCAGCTCGGGCAGCAGAGATTCAAGACGGGGCAGCCTGGATCTCCGATCTGATGACTGTGTCTACAGTAGAAGGGGGTGATATCTGGTCCCACCCACAGAGGGGTTCATTCAGTGTCTCCAGTAGAAGCCTCAGGCAGCAGCGCCTGCCCTGGGGCTACAGCAGGTGAAATGCTCCAGGCGCTCAGCACGGCTGAGTGAGGAAGTCTTGCTCCCAGCCAACCCTGGTCCCACTGTCCTGCTCCAGTTCTAACAGATCAGCCAAAGCTCCTTCAGCTAGCTCTTGGGTCCTGACCTGGGGACAGCACCCCATGCCTAGCACCCTACTCACCTTTCTAAGGGAGGCCCAACAGGTGTGGGGCTCAGGAAGGTTCCTGCTGGGGCTGCGGTCCCCGACCCAGACCGGACAGAGCGGCTGCCAGATGTGTGCCATACTCCCTGAGAACAAAATGAGGAAGCTGATCGTTTCTGTTTGATTTAGAAAATGATGGCCCGAATGCACATTGTCATGAGAGGCCTGTCTTGCCAACCACTGCCATCACACAATTTTTAAGAGGTGACAATTCTGGTGGGAGGGGAGGCAGGGCGCGTCTGGGCCAAGCATGGGAGCCTAGTGGGCAAGGCAGAGCCTTGTCACCGACAGAGGGTTTTGGCACTTGACGCCGGATAACTGAATGCCCTGGTTTGGGTACGGCCAGGATTCGTGCCTGTCATCCAAGTCTCCTTTTTAATTGTGCCCCCATTCAGTCTCAAAAAAGTGCAGGTTTGGATGACAAGTTCTGTGACCACGGCTCCCACAGGGGACAGGAGTTACGGCTGGAAACGAACGCTGAGAGTAGCATGTAGAAATCGGGGCTCTGAGAAGGTCGGTTTGGAGGAGAGAGAGGAAGCCGAGTGCTAGGTTGGCTCACTTGCAGGGTCGTCGGCCACGTCCAGGTGTAGACTTGCAGAGTGTGGTGCTAGAAGGGTCTCGGGAGTAAACGAATTCACCTCCTCTTCTACCAGACCAGTGACCTGCCCGAGGCCACACCTGGTTCCTGACAGAGTAGAAACAGGACTTGCCCCCGGAGATCGAGCCCGAGTGCTCTGTTCTGGGATGGAGGAAAAGGCATGTCTCTGAAAGACACCGCAAAGAATGAACAGATGTCTGCATCTCGGGTGGCAGCCCCAGGACAGAGGACAGTCACAGGCTGTCCCATGCATGGCTCTGTGGCTGAGGAGGGAGGGCAGGTTGGGGGGAGCTCAGGCCCACTGAGCATGTGTGGGTATGGGGCAGAGCTTAGGTCTGGGGTCATCACAGAGTGGTGGGTAGCACCAAGGGGTCAACCGGCTCTGCAGGGTAGGGTCAGCACTGGGCTAAAGGTATTAATTGGCCAATAGAACTAAGAACAAGTGAAGAAGCAGGGAAGTGTGGAGATGAATATTAAATAGGGTCAAGTGAGTAATTTGTAGAATCTAATCTTTTCTACAGTTCAAGTAGTAGTGAAATCTCGCTGAAAGGCAAATCCTTATGACAGCTCTCTCACCCCTCAGCCCCTCCTTCCTAGCCCCTTAACAGGCCTGCTGGAGGGAAAATCCCAAGTCAGTACAGCCTTGATGTCTACTTAGTAGGTGGGGAAACCGAGTCATGGAGAAGCGAGTGCCTTCTGGTCTATGGCATCTCTGCTAACAGGGTGTGACTGATAGCAAGCCTCAACCGACTCCACGAGCTGGCCACAGCGGTACCTCTGTGGTTTCGTCATCTTCATAGTCTTCCTGCCCATGGGGCTCTGGTGTGGCGGGGAGCAGAGCGAATTTAATCACCTGGGTGGAGGTCCCAGGAGGAAGCCCAGCCTGAGAGTCCAGAGACCCTCTGGTCCCAGTTCCCCAGCCCACTGACTCACAGTGCTCTTCCTGGTTGTCATCGTCAGATGACGTCTCCTGCCTGTCATCCCTGGAGTCTCAGACTGTGGGTCTGTTTTTTCAGGGGTGTCTGACCTTGGCCTAAAGGCAGGCACAGCTGCACGCTGGTGTTCAGCATCTTCCCTCAGCCCCAGGAGAGCATGCCCTCACCTGCAGGTCAGCAAGAATACTGCTCTTCAGGTCTCAGTTAGCTGGGACAAGGTAAGGATGCAGCCATTTGCATGCAAAACGCCACTTTTAAAAACATCACATCAGTCCAAATTGGCATTTTTTTTGCCTGCAACCACTTTTCATCCAACCAGGTTGAGTTAAATATTTAAGTTCGCTGCAAGATAATCTGCAAAGTGAGGAGCTCACCTGAACAAACGTATACACACGGCTGCAGGCTGATTGTAGCCAAAATGTCCTCCTGTCACCCTGAGCAAGTTCTCCCACATAAGTTACAGAAATCCTGCATACCACTGTGACACCCACGTGGCCCTCTCTGATATGTGACATTAAAAAAACCTCAATCTCCTAAAAAAAGTCACAAAATTGCTTCAGTAGATGTGAACTGAGCACACGTTTTTGCTCATTGAAACTGCTTTGATGGTGCCTGTTCAAATATCGGCAAATATAGACAAAACGCCCACGGACATTGTCCTTGGTTGCTACAGTCTTACAGTCTGCAGAAACCAACAGGGGGGACTTAAATACTGAGTGTCACTGCAGATAGCACATTCCAGACGGTTAGACACAGGACTGGAGGCCTGGTCCCCTGACTGGCTCTGGGCTCTGAGTTCTCTACCTTGCACTACTTCTGCGATGCCCAGTACCCTCCCTGTGGGCTCAGCGGCCACCCGAGCAGCACCTGGGCGCATGCTCAGCTCACACATGCACAGTAGAGATGGGAGAATAGGGGGAGATGGGCAGTAGGAGAAGGACAAGAGAGAAGCAAGAAGGGGCAGATGGCAGGAGGCAGTGCCGGACAGAACAGGAAGAAAGTACCAAAGACTCTGGTGTCCCTGTCACATTGAATACTGGGAAAAAGACGTTACTGTCTGGGGCCCAACTACTGCTTCAAGGCTGCTGCAATACAGCCTGTGCTTGGCAGGAAAGGACCTTGGGGTATGGACCACAGGGCGAGGAACCGAGAGCTAAGTATGGAAAACATCAAAACAGCAAGAAAAGCTTGTGTGCAGGAATTTGTGCCATTCAAAGTTGGTGCGTTATACCCAGGACCCCGGTGGACCAGATCTCCCAGATAAACCCAGCAAACTTGGCCTCAGCACTTCGTTATCACACAGGGTCCGGTAAAAGGAACGCCCATTGGTAGGGTACTTGAATGTCTCACACAAGATGAACAGCAATTTGAACTTTTCACCTAAAATGTCATACAGTGTGCTTGAATGGGATATTGTTTTGTGACAGAATTACATGCTTATGATTTTGGAATAAAAGATTTGGTATAGATTACCAGCTCACAAAAATGGGGGCGTTATTTATGTGGGACCCTGTAGATTAACATTACTGAAAGCTAAAAGTGAGAAAAAGAAAAAAACCAAAACAAAACAGACCAGAAATATCACAACTTAGGCAAATGAGTTGAAAATCCCTTACAGTGACGCCCTGTATTTTCCACCCATTTCTAAAGTCAGAGGACACCTGGCATGGTGTTTAGGTGAAGAAACGGAATTCCTAACACACACGGTTTCCTGAGGGCACAGAATTGAGATGACATCATGGAAACGTGTGCCTCCCGGTCAGTCAGTCGAAGTACAGTTTCTAGGAGAAAACTTGAGTCTTCGTCGTGGGTGGAGAAGCGTGTGCGAAGCTTTGTGATTTGTGGGTATCCACTCTTTTCTACCTCAAAGACAAAGTTTTACTGCCACGCGTGCCAGCTGCTGGCCAGGTTGCCCCACATTTGGGCTCACCTGGATGTACAGACTAAATGTAGGTGCCACCCCCACCTGTGCTCTTCAGTCATTCAGAAGAAAGTGAAACCAGTGTTCTTAAAAAAAGATGAACTTTGTCTTCCACTGAAGGTCAGAGAGTCTATGACCTAAGACGCCCTTTCCAGGGGTGAGTATGAGCAGTGTCATTTGTGTAGCGTGCCCCACGGTGACAAACGTGAGGCTGTGGCAGACACAGAACGTATGGGATCCTTTGTCCTAATTAACAAGTACGGCGAGAGTCATGGAATTTGGCCAAGCCTCATAAATCTGCTGAAAGAATCAAGACTCTGTCAGAGAAGCTTAACTAGAACCAACTGAGCCCTCGGGAGAATTCATACATGCCCCGCAAGTGGTTGACACCCACTCTCCTGTCACTTTGCGGAGCTCCAAGGACGCGCCTGTGCTCATTAACCAGCAACCCTCCTACCCACCGATGACAAGTTTATCCCCACCGAGCACAAAATTCAGACATGATAAATTTACTCCTGCTTGTAAAAATGAAGCTCTCCTCAGGGCAGTAAAAACGCTGTGGGCTTCGAGGAAATCAGGACTTTATGTGAGAACCTACCTTCATTAGCAGAGCCCGGTCCAGCCGGTCAGGACAGCGCCTCACTGCCAGGGGGACCTGCTTGAAGGCGACTGGAAGGGAAGAAACAGAGAGGGTGAACGGCTGCCCGGCAGACCCGAGCGCCTCCGGTATGGAGGAGAACATGGGTCACACAATAGAGCTCCCTCCTGTCCCCTGAGTGGGTGGGGCCAGCACACAGTGACTTCACCACTGTCAGCTGGTATAATTCTATCAGAGTACATGGCCGTGAGCATCAGCAAAGCCCTGTCCTACACAGCCGGGGAGTCCTGGGTTCAGCCACGCTATGGTCCAATCTGTCCCCCAAAGACCCCACGATATCCCCACATCCTGTAACCTGCCCCTAAAGGACTCCACCTGGCATTGTACACAGGCCCATGCTGAACTTTCTCTCTCAGTCTTCCACCAGGCTTCCCATAGCTTTATCTTCTTTTGGTGTATACGTGATACGGCCCTCAGTGTTGACACAAGCAACCCCCACAAACTCCCCCCAAATATTTAAGTCATGTTTCCCCAGCCAACCTTCTCCCACAAAATAGCTGAGAGACACTCAGGAAGGCTTGGAAAAAAATATTTTTTAATGATCCATTTAAATTGGCCATGAACGCTTTGGCAATATTAACCTAAACATTTACACAAATTAAATGCTCCTTCTCCCTGTCGGTGGCCCACGGTCCTCCAAGGCCCACGCATGTGAGCATCCTTTTATCTGGGTCTAAATGAGCCCCAAAGTGCAGACCCTTTCCTGCACACTCATGAAAATGCTCCCATGAGTCTCTGCCACCCTCAGATTTCAATCCACCTCTCTCAACAGGCATCAAAGATTTAACTTCGTCAACCTGTCTAGAAGAGCCTCTGCTAGACTCAGAGTGTCATAGCAGAGGCACAGCCCTGCCTCTCCCCTTTGGGCACAGCAATGCTCACTGCCCTCTACAACCCTGCAGGCCTGCCCAGCCAACCAGTCAAAGCCCTTGACCGCCAGGGGCCCAGCCCACTTCCATGGGCCCACAAAGGCGGACAGAGCTGCACCCAGTTTTCTGACTGAAGGACACTCTGAGTCCACAGTTCCCACCCCCAGAGCTGGTGTGAGAATGAATGGGAAGGCAACGCGCCAGTGAGCAGCGCCTGGCATAGCATCGGCAGCCATCTGTGCCGTGTAAGAAGCTTTCTCAAACATTTCCTGTCACACTGACCCGTTCCCACCGATGTCTTGGTGTGATGCATACACCTTGGGTTTTTCTTTTTAAGTTGTCTGTTGGTGTTTAGTGCAGATGCCAGCCTTGTCTCAGCGATGAGACTGTGAGCTCTAGGAGACAGCCCGCACCCTGGGCATGCAGCCCAGCACCCGTCACGTGCAGCATGCCCACAGTCACCGCTGGTTTTGTGGAACCAGACTACAGTGCGCTGTGGGCATCAGGGCCTGCAGGCAGCGTCTCCCCTTCACTGGCTGGCTCAGTTTCACGGGGCAGGCACCTCTCACCTCTCCTACACAAACAGCCGAAGCCAACTGGGGCCAAGCAAAGCAGAAGCAGGGCACTGATCACTGGGTTCTCCCCTTGCCTTAGAGGTTTGTGTGACACATGCTCTGAGGCCAACAGCGGTTTACCTCTCAGCCACCTGCTCTGATCTCCAAGGAGCTGGGCAAGGGGAGGGGCACAGACACCATGGGCGACCACTCTGCTTGGGCCGCCTCACTCACCGGGACAAGGCTGACGTTTCACTCCCCACTCCCACTTCCCTCCCCGACTTCAGTGGGAAAAACCACTCAGAATGAAAGCATCTGTGGTATCTGCTTTGCCTTTGCTGCTGAGTCAAGGGCTGGCTGCCCAAGGAAGGCAGGGGGCTGCAGAGCCCAGGTCCCACTGGGCACACTTCTCCCTAAGACTGGCTGAAACCCTTGTCTTGATGCAACATCGCTTGTTTTAACTGCTCTCAAGTGTCCCAGTGCCGCTCATTTCAGTAGCGGGTGCAGGGGCTTCACCTGAGCTTTGTGCTCCTTGGTTCAACCTTTCCACCTGTGGACAGAAAGAGGGCCTGGCAGCAGAGGGAGATCAGCAGACTTTTAGATAACAAGTGGTTCTGAGGTTGGGGAGGGAGGTCGGGGGGAGCACAGGAAAAATGGCCTGGTTGAAGTCCATTTTAAAAATGGTGGTTTAGGAGAAAAAAGTTATAGGCCAGCGTGAAATACAGATGACCCTTTCTGAACATGACCTGCAATGGCTGGTACTCGGTTACATGCAACAGCCCCCAACCCCCTACAGCCACTTCTGAAAGGGGCACGGGACTTTGTAACATGGGGGAGACATAAAGCTTACCCAAAACAGCTTTCATTATGACAGGCTGATGCAAATAAGGGGGAGAGTAAGACACACCACATGTACATCATGCTCATCTTTATCTTCTCTTTGAAATGTGGCTGGTGAGATTGAGGAACCACCGTGGTTAGCGGGCAGAGCTGACCTTGACACAGGGGCTGAATGGCTCAGAAATCCTGTCCCAGAGTATTCTTTCAGTTTCTCTCTCTGCTCCCTGGGAGCTGGGGGTCCTGACCCAGGCGTCGAGCTTTAGGGAGCCCTGCCCTGGTGTTCCTCTGGCTGCAGCCTTGCCCTTGGGTCATGGGCAGTGACTACCTGGAGCCTGCACCCCGCCTCTCCAGGCAGCTAGGGCTCACTGGGGCACACATTTCCAGCCCAAATAGCTCAAGCCTCTTCCCTGGGAGTGCCCTCCTCCTGGAGTGGCCAAGGGGCAGCTGTTGGTGGGGTGTAGACAGACCTTGGACATCTACACCGGAGGACACACACAGTGTGGGGCGGACCTGCAGTGGGCATTGGATTCTCTGTTGGAACCAGGCCTCCTGGCAGGACGAAGCCGCGTTTGCTGGGCAGGACTGAGTGTGTGACTCAGTGCTTCATAGACTTGTCCTGTCCTCTGGCCCCACAGAGCAGGGCAGGTGACTGCTGGGGAAGGAAGACCTGGTGCAGAAACACAGGCTTGCCTGAGTCCCTTCAAAGTCAGGCCCTCTGTCTCTCCCCAGAAGGAGGGCACTGTCCCAGCTCAGTGTCCCGACTGGCAGGAGAATGAGGTCTTCGCCTCACACACCTGCAGGGAAGGTGAAAAGGCAGCAGACATTAGGAGGCCAATACCTGCCCCTAGACGGAAGGTTCCACCTGGAGGAGTGGGCCGGCTGAGCTCAGGTGGCAGTGCTGTGTCTTGCTAAGGCTTTCCTGGCACCAGCACAGTAGGTCCCACATCTGTGGCTTGGGCTAGCCTCCCCCTGGGAGGCCCGAGGGTCAGGGTCACCAGCTCATGCTGCTGACTGAGGCCCTCTGATTACTCTGTGACACAAGGTGAAATTCGGTGGTCCCTCAGCCCGCTCCCCTCCTCTGTGCGTGAGAGAGGTCCCTCAACTCATTTTGCAGAACTGTCACTTCAGGCTTCTAAAGTCCCCACCCCACTCTTTCTATTTCTCGGCAACAGGGAGACATTGAAAGAGGGCCACAGAAGGGCTCCATCTTTGCAGGAAGAAGCCTGGGTTTGTTTTCAGCATCAGCATGTGGGATGGGATGAGCATGGGCTGGTAGCCTTTTGGCAACTGGCAGTTGGGAAGTTCCAGCCTCCTGCCTGTCGGGGTGTGGTGAAAGGGTGTGGAGTTGGCCCTCAGGCCTCCTCACCAGGCCAAGACCGAGGCCCTGACCCTGGCAGCTCCTACCATGGCCACTGGATTCACATGATCCATTGCAGGGAGCAGGCAGGACACAGCGTGAGCCACATGGCCCTGCACCGTGACCACGTCTGGGAGCATGGTGGGGGCTCAGAGGGCACCTCTGCCCTGGCAGATACGCTCCGGTCCTCTGTAACTAAGTCTTCCTACCTGAGTACTGGGCCTTCAGCCCCTCCAAAGAATCAGCTTCCTCTGGGATGGAGAGGGCTGTTTCCACAGTGCAGACCCTCCTTACAATCCCTACTGTCACCACCTCCTTGTAGGTCTTTGTCCTCTGTGGCCACACTCTCATGTCACCAACCTTTGCCCACCCATCCAAAGTCTCTTTCCTTAATGCATCAAGGTCCTGGGCCAGGAGAATTTCCCTCAAGAAGCCTGGGCATGAGGTCACTCTCCAACTCAGTCCCTCCAGAGCTTCCTGCTGTTCACTCAACGAAGACCATGCTCTGAAATGAGGCCTTCGGCATGCCCCCCACTCCCCAATGCCCACTGTCTCCTGGCCTCTCCCCAAGCACCTCCCTTCTGGTGGAACAGGGGCCTTTGTCACCTTCACTTTGTCACCTTCATCTTTGTCACCTTCATCTTTGTCTACACTGTAGCTCCTCCCAGAGTGCACTGCACATTTCCACCTCTGGGATACTATTCATAGTTTTAGCCCCAGTCCCAAGGGACATTCTGTGAAGTCATCCTGGAGTGCTGTGACATCTGCAGGTCCCTGTACCCCTCACGATTCACCAGCTCACTGGTATGCGGGCACTTGTGTTCACACCTTATTTCCGCTGCTACACTGAAGAGTGTCCTATGTCATCCTAGCCCAGAGCCTTGCAAATAGGAGGCACTGAGAACTTTGTCAGCAAATAAACATTTCCCCCACTCCTTGCTACCTTGACTCTGCCCACAGAGGAGACAGTGAGGACAAGCAGGGACATGCTTCCGTAGGCGGGCAAAGTGCCAGTTTGGTCAGGCCCTAGGATGCAGCAGCCTTCGGGTCTCCCTGACTTCATGGAAGCCTTGGCCTTTACCTGAGCCACAGCAGCGTGATATGGATGACTGACTGCCAAGTTCCGGAGTGAGCCGGTCCGGAGAGTGGGGTGTTCCGGAGTGAGCCGTTCTGGAGAGTGAGCCCTTCCGGAGAGTGAGCCGTTCCGGAGTGAGCCCTTCCGGAGTGAGCCGGTCCGGAGAGTGTGCCGTTCCGTTCCGGAGTGTGCCGGTCCGGAGAGTGAGCCCTTCCGGAGAGTGAGCCGTTCCGGAGTGAGCCCTTCCGGAGAGTGAGCCGTTCCGGAGTGAGCCCTTCCGGAGAGTGAGCCGTTCTGGAGTGAGACGTTCCGGAGTGAGCCGTTCCGGAGTGAGCCGTTCCGGAGTGAGCCGTTCCAGAGAGTGTACCGTTCCGTTCCAGAGTGAGCCGGTCCGGAGAGTGAGCCGTTCCAGAGTGAGCCGGTCCGGAGAGTGAGCCGTTCGGAGTGAGCCGGTCCGGAGTGAGCCGGTCCGGAGAGTGTGCCGTTCCGTTCCGGAGTGTGCTGGTCCGGGGAGTGAGCTGTTCCGGAGTGAGCTGTTTCCAAGAGTGAGCTGGTCCGGAGTGAGCAGTGGAGCGGGGTCATGTGGGAGGGGGTTGACCCTGTCCCTGCTTCTGGGCCTCAGGACAACAGTGGCTTTCCTCTGTCACCCTGCACATCACTTGCCCATCCGTTCCCCTCCTCACAGCTCTTTCTACAAAGCTGGTTACAAAGGGGACCCATCTGTGGTCTTTGGCTCAGGTCAAGCATGTCCCATAAGAAAGCATGGTCATCACCAACTCCCGGGCCGGAGTCCTCTCAGCCTGGGGCCAATGTGGCCGTTCACTCCAGAGGGGATGAGGGCACAGCTTCCCTGGACCCTGCCTTTGGCCCAGAAGATGGGGCACCTCCTCAGCACAGCCACGGATGCTCAGTGGGCTCCAGACCAGAAGGCAGAGTGAGGGGCAGCCATCAGTGTTGACCACTATGGCCACGGCTTCTCCTTGCAGAGCCTCCCATGGGCCTGCCCCACCCACTCACCTGCAGACACAACTATGACAGTGACACTTGGCTGGCAGTCACCCCCTGCTGCCCCCTACTAATGCACCAAGAGAGCAGAAATTGACCAATTTTGGAAAAGCACAACTGTGGATTCCAGGTATGTCATTCCAGTCAGACGGATCACAGACAGGACGACTGCGAGCCATGGCCCGGGTGTGACATTGACCCAGCTTTCCTGCTGTGGGGGGCTTGCACCTCAGTGTCACATAGTGCTCATGCTCTGGGTTCCTCAGGGCTCCCTGCCACTCCCACATGTCCTGTCTGCTCCACCCCACCTGATGCCAGAACCTGCCCTTCCCTTGTCAGCCTGGCCTTCCCCCCTACCTCAATCATCACATCCAGTCATTCTCAAGTCTCTGTAGGTCCCTTCCCTCTGTAGGTCTCTGGAGCCCCACGCTCTGTTCCAGGCCTGCCACCATCACTGTCAGTAGTGTCCTCACAGCTCCTCCCTGCACAGCCTCGCCCGCTGTCACAACTCACCCCCACATCGTACCTCCCTGAAGCCCCAGTCCGGTCCTGCTCCCCAACTCCAAATCTTCTCCAGACCCCCACTGACAGTTGTGTGTATGTTCCTTACATGAAGAAAGACAAGACAAACAGAGTACTGCTGTCACAGCCACAACCGGTCCTCGACTGCTGGGATTTTAGGCACCTCTGCTGCTTGGGACACAACCTGAGTGTCTCTTCCATCACTTGTTGGGAAAAGCTTTTGGTAGCAATCATCAGGAAAACTCAGCTATATGTCCATGGCTGGGAATGGCCTAAAATTTAAATTTCTTAAACTTCTCAGCAATGAAGGACTATAAAATATGCACAAACAAGGAACTTTAACAGTCACTCCATCAAGAAACTGCCTTTCATATTAGGAAACAGCTATTTTGAACATTTTCAACAGGGTGTTTTCCCTGCCGTGTTATGTCTTCCTGGCTAACTTACTTCTTCGCCCTGTGCACTTTTACCCTCCGGATCACAGGAATAAGAGGTTAGGTGCCATCTGCACTAAAGTCCTTTGTGCTGCACTGTTGGACACAGAGTGATTTGCACCCATAATTATAGAACTCCATGGGAAGTTCTGTTGTCCCCTCCCCAGGTCACCAATTAAGAGAGAATTTCTGAGTGATTTTTTTCAGGGGAAAAACATCCCAATACGTAGCTTCATCCATCTCTGCTTACACTAATGTGAAGTGAAATTTCCCTGCCGAGTTTTCAGTACCCACTTTGATGCATGAGAGCAGGGGCGCCCAGTGTCAGTACAGGACAGGGGGACACTGATGAGAACCTGGCTTTTCATTATCTGGCGATCACTTTGCCATCTCCCCTCCTGAGCTGTTGTACACATATCCCCGAGCTTGATGAACGATTACCTCTCACAGGCTTCAGTGCTCCTTTTTTTTTTCTTTTCTGTTCTCACATTTCTGAGTAAAAGCCATCATTTTCAAGTTAATAGAGCATTATGTTTTCTCTGCAAATAAACTCCCATAACTCACAAGGTAGAGAGGGAGGCATATTCACGAACAGGAGACACCGTGCTATTTTTCCTCCTGACATTTGGGATCTACGATAGGTTAAAAATGATGTTTTTATCTCTGGTGATTTATCAAGCTCCAGATTTCATAAAAGATAAACAGATGCACTGAAGAAAGAATACATCATCTTAATGCTTCATTTTGACACTTTTGGTATCTAAAAAGAGTGTGTATCAAAGATCTCCCCTCCAAAAACTCGATAGTTCCCATGATTTACACATTTAATCCTTGTTTTTAAAACACACTGAAGGGAGGACATGCCAGGAGGCACCTTGAAAGAAAATGGTCACATTTGAAACATACAGATTATTTATAGACAAAAAACTCCAAGAACTGAAAGAAAATCTGGTTGTCAACAGACAGTTGCTTTTTCTGTGTGTTTTTTTCTGTCCTTCGTTTTGGGTTTTGTGTGGGTGGCTCATGTGAACTCAAAGGTTATTTGCTAAATGTTTTGTGAGATCAGAACATGTTGTCCTTTCAAACCTAAATTTAAGTGTATGCTTATTGCAGATATGTTTAACTTTATAATGTGGGATGTGGGATGATATTTTTTATATAAAGTCCTAAGTGGTAGACGAGAGAGTTCTTATGCTTCTAGTGTTAGTGACAGTTTGGGAGGTCTTATTCTTAACCATATTCGTAAGAGAAAATGCACAACACAGAGTTACACAGTACAAACTGTTTCTTTCTTTCTTTTTGTGTTCCTTTCCCATGCCTGTGTGGGTACCAGTCAACCTTGTTTGGAAGCCATGTAGGTTCCAGGAGCTGTGAAGTCAGCATGGACCGCACACTAGATCTTTGCAACTCATCACACAAGGTAGAGTTTTCAATCACACAGTGGGAAACAAAGGAGCAAAAATATACATTTACAAAGTGGGGAAGGCCAAATTTTCTTGCTTCCTTAGTAATGTTGAGCTACCAGATCAGGATGGACAAGTAATTATAATTACAGCAGCCTTGTGGGCAGAGAGCCACCTGCCATCAGCTGGCATGTGAGTTCTCTTTCTGCTGTGTGACCCTGGAGACTCATTTAAGCTCTCTGTGCCTCAGCTTCCTCAGATGGAAATGGGGGAGATAGCGGCCCCGCCCTCATTGCCTTGGTGGGAACTAGTGGGGTGCTCCATCCACCACACTGTGCATGGGGCTATGTGTTAGCTCTTCCAAGGCCCCAGGGCTTCCACACGTTTTCTCATTTAATCCTCACAGAAAGCCTGTGAGGTAGAAGAAATAAGCATTGTTCAGAGAGAAGCCCAGGAAGAGTTGTGAAAGACAGTATGGACCCACTGCAATGTAGGAGAGTATGTGTTAAACAAACATACAAAGGAAAACCTCCGGAAGTTCGAGAACACTGTTATTCCTGTTCTCCTGTGTTCATCCATGGGAAGGAAAGCCCTGGGGAATTGTAGGTAGACAGGCTCCCCTTGAGGTCTGTTGCCTAAAAAGCCTGGGAGTAAAGCTTTGGGTTTTGCTGGCCCTGAAGAGTCCCAGCACCACACTTGCTTGTACGGAGTCCAGGCTGGACGTCACCCCTGAACCTCCATTTCCGCAAAGGATGCCAAGGTTGTGAACATCACAGAAATGACACGAGCCACGCTCTCAGCAATGGGGACCACAGCCATCATCACAGCTGGCCGATTCCCTGGGGTCCAAATGATGAGCGGTATTTCATCAGCATCTGGGCTAAGTACAGTATGAGGCTGGGCAGCCTGCCTTCTAGAATGTCCTCTTTTCCTGCGTCCATGTGCTGATGAGGCACAAAGTTAAAATCTAGTGTGGCCCAGTGGCCGGCTCTCCCAAGGGCTCACAGGTTGCAAAGCTTCGGCTCAGTCGACTTCTTCATTTTCATAGCCACCACTTGTGGGAGCTCAAAGGCGCCCTGTGTTCTGTCTTGGCTGTCCCTGGCTCGCTGGGTGCCTCCCTCAGACTGCCATCGCCCCAACCCAACCTCTCCCTGCGGAGTCCTGCGAGTGCAGGTGGAAGCCACTTCTTACTCCTGTTCTCCTGCATGTGGCCACTTCCTGGGTTCCTGGTGGGGCGCCTGTCCATGGTCCTGGACATGGGCCCGAGGGCCCCCCACTCCTGCAGAGCACTCATTGTGGCCATTGTGCACCTGCAGTGGAGACCCTCGACCCTTGACTCAGGAGCTGAGAGGTCCAAGTTTTGGCCACATGACCGGACAGAGGAAACAAAGCCGGACACATTCTTTCTCCTCCCCAAGGTCAGGGCCTCCAAGATGCTGGTCTGCGGGATCCATTCTTGGCCCTCAAATCTCCTCCCTTGCTCCTGCCTCCCACAGATTCAAGAGGTGAAGACAAAAAGAAAGGCCAGCAGCAGGGACAGCTGACCCTAAGACCACCTTCTCAGGGCATTGGGACTGCTCTAAAGGTCATTCCCCCACCAGCAGAGGGTGCTCCCAGAAAGGAAGGCACATGGGTGTCACAGCCAGCACAGTAGGTGTGGCCACCATCTGCCAGGGCTCCACCTCCAGCAGTGACAGCAAAGCACTGCAGACTGTTACTCGTGTGGGCTTGCAACTTCCAGTTCCACCCAGAGGTCAGGGCTGCCCTTCAAGCCGGGAAGACACAGGTTCCCGGGGGCTTCGGCAGCTGAGTGTAAGATGACAGGTACCTAAGCTCCAACAGGACTGGGGATGAAGTTGGGGGTTTTATTTTTCTGAACTGGTATGATGTGATGCACATTCAAGGAGGTGGTCAGTACATACCCCTAAGTGCCCAGAAGATGGACACCAAAATGAAATCAGGGTGATGTGGTTTGCATGAAGAATATAATGGCCCCGTTAGCAATGGGGTGGGGGGGTGCTGATCCCACAGAGAATACTAGAACAAGCCCTCGTGGATCAAATACAGAAACGATGCCCTAATAATGCATGAGATTATATTTTTATTCACAGAGGAAGTTCTGTTTGGAGACAAAACATCCCTGAGTGGAGTCTGAAGCTAATCCTCTAGAAAGGCAGAAATCCACACTATTTTATACATTCTAATGATAATTACAACCTGCTCTGAATGCAGACATTCTAGGTTATTAGTCCCTTTATTAAGAACCCAAAACAGGGACTTCCTGCAGCATAATGAGAACTCACCACAAACTTTGAGAAGGAAAAACCAAGAGACAGCTCTGCACGGAGCTGGAGGATGTGGGTGTAATTTATTTAATAAAAGTGCTTAGTTGAGGACTTGGTGCACCCGGAGGGCCTCAGACAGCTCCACGCCTCAGGACGGCTATTTCTAGGGCAAGATAAAAACGTGTACCATAGGAAAAGGGCAATTTATCATCGCAACGGTCACATCCCACTCGAGACTGCTTAACACTTTTATTTCCAATATGGTTTTCCTGAATCCTCGCGTGACACACGCATACTGATGCCAGAAGGCTTCTTCCCTTTTGTTCCTGATGAAAGGCACTTGATCCTGAGCTCGTTTTCACCAGGGGTGACGTGAAGGTCTGCACGCCCACAGACTGACCCGTCCCCTCCATCCTGTGCTCTGGCTTCGAACGTCTTCAAAGGCCCTGCCAGGCGGTCACCCAAGCTGGAGGGCTCCTCTGCCCATGCCACCCCAGGAGGGTTGTGTGCCATGTGCATGCAGTGGCATGCTGACCACGCCCTTCCTGCACTGTGTGCTCAGTGCTCCTGCCACCAGAACCCTTGCTGTATCTGCAGGCCTCCTCCTTATCGACGACTCCTCTGTTTAAAACACTTCCAGGATGTGTAACAGCTGCCATTGACCTACTGCTTATTATTTTCCTCCTGTTATTTTATATGCTAGGTCCTCCTCATGACTTTGAACCTGAGGCCAATTTCCTGAAAACGATCCCTGTTGCTACTGCAGCTATTAACCGCCCGAGGTGTGGATTCCTTCCGCTGTGGCAGCGTGAAGTCCTTGCTGTCTCCTCCTAGTGCTGACTCCACCCACTGGAACTGAGCCCTGTCATGCTTCTCTTTTTCTGTGCTAAGGATCTAAAAGTTTCACCTCGGTTTTGGCAACTAAGGTTTTGGTAGAGTAGTAACGAGCAGTCATAAAACATTTTTATTGAACACTAACACTTTCAAGTCACCTTCTCAACAGCCCTGCGATATCACATTGTCTACATTTCGTGAAGACGAGACTGCAGCTGAGAGAGGGTGATTAACTCACTGGTGGTCACAGGCTGGTGGGGCAGATAGCGTCCCCGAGTTCAGAGAGGCTGACTGGAGCCCAGGGCTCCCACATACTAAGAGGAACTCAACAAGTGGGATGAGTGGCTCCAGGCGTAGCAGTCAGTGCCTCTAAGGAGAAGGCCAGAGCTTGTGATTCTCTGATGCCCCTTTCAAATGTGGTGCCTCCTCTGCGTGTTTAGTTTTCACCTGGGGTCCACGTGGCTCAGCCTCGTGTCCTGGGATGGGGGACAGCTGTGGTTAGAACACCGGCTCCGGGGGAGGGGCCTGGGTGCCGGGCCCACAGCCCCTGAGAGCAGAGCTAACAGAGTGGACGGGACGGCCTGGGGCATCTTGAATGCTGGTTCATATCCCGGATAAGTTTCAGCCTGATTAATAAATCTGAAAGCACAGCCTACTGAAGGAAGAGGGCTGGTTTACATAAAAGTCCCAGGGGACGAGGCTGGTGCTGAGCACCAGGACAGTCTGGGAGGCAGATGCCCTCGGGCTCCAGGTTGCAGCATCCAAGGCCGGCGGGCCCACGTGGACCCTCAGACACCGCTCCCAGAGCTGTGGGGACAATGCAAGCTCCACACCCTTCAGATTACCATCGGACCCCACACAGGGAGTTCCTCTTATAGAGGATAGAGCGTGTACGTGTCATTCCACAACTGGGTTTTGATTTGTGGTGAATACACTGGCATCCTGCTTTGTATGTCTGCCACATTGGGGTGTGAGTAAGGTGAGTCACCTTACACAATTACAGTGTCTGGATCTGTTAGCAAGGGAACCCCACCCTTTCCTGAAAGGCCCGCGTGGAGGAACCCATTTGCCCTCTCTCGGCCCCTCCCGCCCTGCCCTGGGAGCAGGAGGTGGAAGCCAAGCAGAGTCTGTGTTGCAGGTACGGTTGCTGTGCAGAAAGGAGGGCCCTGGGTGTGGGGTGCCCGTGGGCTCCCCAGCCCCATGAGGAAGCTGTGCTCTTGGCACATTCTCATTCTGGTACTTGTTCCTGACCCTGTGTCCTGAGCTCACCGAGGTCCCATGCACCGGGAGGAGGAGAGAGGGCAGGCTTTGTGCCTACACTGCTCCTGCCATCAGCCTTGGGCAGCTCTGAGTGAGGGTCCTGGGCATCCCACAGGGACGGATATGGCCTGTTCCCTTCTGGAACTGCCCGGCCGGGAGGCTGGGTGGGTGCAGGCATTCATTCCTGGGTCGTTGGCTTGACTCTTAACAGGGCCCATCCAGGAATTCTGCCCTGGAGGCAAAGCCCAGGGATGCTGGGACTGGGAGCCAGGCCCTGGAGCTGTGCGGTGACCACAACCAGCCCTGCCTCCCCAGCCCAGACGGGCCCTGGGTGATGGGGAACCCTGAACAGCAAACACAGGGCGTGCCTTTTTCTCTTCTATTCCCTCCTCCATGGGGTCCGGGCATGACAATGGAACCAGCTAACAAGTCTTGAGGTTAAACAATAATTTCAATGTTTTGTTTTATGTGATTTTGGTCTTTTTTGAGGTCGAAATGAACATTCAAGCTTTCTCGCCTTCAAAACAACTGGCATTTGGGACAAGTCCATCCTTTGGCAGGAGGCTTAGCGTGGACCCTGGCCTCTACCCACTACTGTCCCCTCCTCAGTTGTGACAGCCAAAAATGTCCCCAAATGGTGCTGCATGTCTCCTGGACACACAGTTTTCAAAGGATTACGTTTAAGTAGCTAGCTAGTTCTGGTGCTTGACATTCTCCAGGGATCCTATTACAACACCCTCCCTTTATCTGTGCACGCACCTCCTGTTTGTTTATTTGGGAGTGCAGTCACAGCTGGGCAGAGGGCCACTGCCGCGGGCTGCAGCTGCCAAGCGCCACGGGCGACTGCACGCGTGTGAAGCACCCTGCTCCTGGGGTTCAGCGTGGGCATCTGTGGGTGCCGTTTGGTCAGTGTTCCTAGCAAGCTGGGACTTATTTGGAGGCCTTCAATTCAACAGAGGGCTCAGACTGGTGTGGGGACTGTCCTTCCACTGCAGAGTCCCATTCCCAGGTAACCTCTGAGCCACTCAGTTACGAACATTTAGGAAGAGCCACTGACCTCGGTAAAAGTGTGCCAGTGACAGAGAGGTGGCGTGATGCAGACAATGAGTTCCAGGCCCTGAAGAAGTCCTCCTTCGTGGTCACCACCGGTCACATTGACAGAAAAAAAGGAACCACCAGTGACATTCTAAAAGCACAGCACTTGGCAGCAAGGCAGGTGGCAAATATGCACGCTTTCGACACACCCTTGAGCATGGGCGTGTCTCAGGGCCGGCCGCTGTGACCCGCAGAAGCTATTGCACGTGGGACGAGTAGCTGAAGCAATGCCCTGGGCGTGCTGTGTGACCAACTGAGGTGCTTATATGCATTCCTCACACACATCCACGTGGCCACCACCGGTTGCCAGCCAATTCCAGAGCTGTAACAGGCTTTCAAGAAACAATGTGAAGGGAGAGTGCACCTGAAGAGCCCCAAGTATTCACCAGAACTTACCGTGGAAATCTAACTAGCAGCAGAGCCGGCGGCCCGCCCTTGCCTCTCCCTTCCCCCGTCGTCGGTACTCCCAGGAGCTTTCCAACTGTGTCGTCACCGGCCCACCCGCCACCGTCACGGCAGCCTGCTTGCTGGGTGTCAGGAGTCCGCCCTAAGCGTGGAAACAACTGGAGGTGCGTTTATGTCACGTGCCACCAACGAACGCGGGCCCACTGTCGCCACTCTAACGAAGGGAGGACTTCTGCTTTTGTTTTTGTTTTGCTTCGTTTTGTTTTTTAGTTGGAGGGAAGTGAGGAGATATAAGTAGAATAAAATAAAGACAGTGAAAAAATACGGAGAAGAGAAAGATGCCTAATCATGGAGCTGACAGTCCCGTAGGTGGAATGAAACGCAGATTCTTATCTCACCAGAGTGTTAAGTTTGGCACGTGTGACTTTTCTGTTTCTTCTTGCCTTTGTTTTGAAACCTAACAGTTTGATATTTAAACTTTCAATACTGGTTGCTTTTTTGGTGCGTGTGTATTGCTTTGCTCTGTTTTGCACACAGAAGGACCACTGAGACCGAAGGTTGGACACCGTATCTGCTGACCCTGCGTGGGGAGCTCAGCTCGGACCCTGAGGGGAGGTAACCTGCCTCCCGCTGCGCCCAGTCCCCGCAGGGCTGAGGTCCCTCCTGTGACCCGGGCAGCACTATGGAAAGCCACCACGCATGTACAATTCAGAAGTTACCTGGGCCAGCAGACACAGTGTGGAGCAGCCTGTCACACCTAACTGGGAGTCCACACCTAACTGGGGCGTCTCACGACAGTTGGGGGAGAGGGGATTGTCTACCCTGCTGAGTCAGCATCTCTCTGTGTTGGTGTCAACGGTTACAACTGAAAAGGCTGGAGACTTGTAGAAAGCCTGCAGGACAGCTCCGGCAGAGGCGAGGACAAGAGCTGGCCAAACATTAACTCCTGAAACTCTCCCACCCACCACACCATAGAAGAAAAGGCCGGTGGCCATGCTGGAGCCCGGGGGACAGGCCCTCTGCATCACGTCAGCTGGCCCCAGCACTGTGTGGGAAGGGGAGAGGCAGAGGGCAGGGCAAAATATTGTGCAGATATGACCAGGCACGATTGAGTTTTAAAAACTCAGTGTGTGCAGTGATCTTTCACTGGCCTGGGCTAGAGAAAAGCAGGCCGAGACAGCTGGCTGGCCTGGGCAGAAGCTGCCTGAGAAGGGACTCGGGCCGGAGACCTTGCAGAGGGCCTCTTGCAAAGCCTGCAGTGACTGCACCCCTCAAAGAGTACGAAGCAAAAGAAAAAGCAAGTCCAAGTTCTGGGGAAGGCCCCTTGAAGGCCTGCCAGCCGGCTCCAAAGAGCTTTTCCTTATATGTCAGCCTCGCAGAGCTGCTGCGAGACGGGGCGCGCTCGAGAGCTCAGCGTAACCTCCCCACTGCTGGCATGTGTCCCCTCGCTCCCCACCCCCACACGGGAAGCTGGCATGACTCCCCATTACTGGGGGACGGCAGTCAGGACTTGGAACACGCTGATAGAAAGGCAGATTTGTGTGCTCGTGCCCAGGAGAGCAACTGGTTAAGCCTCTGTCCCCCTGAATTAGAGTTTCTTGGCAGGAAATAATAAGCTGAAGCCAATTGGAGGCTGCACAGTGGTCCACACACATCTGGGTGAGGTGACCCAGGAGCAGTGTAAGGGGTCACATGCCATCCCACTATCACATGGCCAAAACGAGCAGCTCAGAAGGTCAAACTGATTCAGCCTCCAGATGCAGACGCAGCGTGAACTGCAGAGTGTGCGCCCACCACCTTGACCCAATTGATAACCACCCGGGCACAGCCCTTCACAGTGGGTTGTTGCACAGACAACATTGTGGATCAACAGCAAGCAAACATCCAGCCTGCCCACCATGCAGAACCTTACCACGAGCTTTCCCGGGAGAGGGCTTTTCAGTGCTGTGGCTGGCTGTTCCTTACTTCAGGCGGGAGCCAGCTACTGAAAATGTGTGCATGTGCGTGTGTGTGTGTGTTAGCCCTATGCAAACAAAATCCTTTTTTAACCTTCTTTGACCCTGTTTTAAGCCCTTTATTGCATTTGCTCTTTTAGCCTTCAGAATCCCTGCAGGTGGGTATTACTTACATCAATGTTTTAGATCCCTTCATTCTGCAGGTGGAAAGCTGTTGCACAGAAAGGGCTGAGGAACCTGCCCCAGGCTGCAGGGCTGGGTTCAGACAGGGTGCCCCGGTTTCTGAGCCCACGCTGCTAACCACAGGCTGCACTGCCTCCCAATGGACTGACGGGGAGTTAGTTTCTGGCAATGCCTGTCCCTCCCATATACACACAGTTTACGAAGATGCACTGTCATACATAGTTGGTCACGGTTAATGTGAGCCACAGCCCACACTTAAAGCCTCTCATGGAAATGAATGCTTATTTCCTAACAAGTCATCACATGGTGAAGACAGAGCTGAACTCACAAAGAAACCCTTGCTGGCATCTCCTCTGGTGGCTGCCCAGGCCCATCTTCCCTTCTTCTTTTCTAGAAAAACCCAAATAGCTTTGGGCAGCCATTGAGACAGTTAAATATATCGCCCTACAGAGGACCTACAGAAAAGCTCAGCTAGCAGTGAAACCTATTGAACAGGGAAAAATTGAGTGCCTTCCCCCGTGCCTGGGAGGAAGACAAGGATGTCCATCACCACCACTTTTGTTCAGCAAACTGTACTGCAGGTTCCAGCCAGGGCAATAAGGCAAGAAAAAGAAATTAAAGGTGGAGGGATTGGAAGGGAATAAGTAAAAGTGCCTTCATCCCAAAAGACATGGCTTTCTATGTAGAAAAGCCTAAGGAATATATAAGAAAACTTATAGAACTAATAAACATTTGGGACATAAAAATCAGTTGTATTTCTATATTCTAGCAATGAATAACCGGAATTTGAAATAAAAATGTCATTGCAATGGCACAAAAGCATGAAATACAGATACATTTTACGAAATACTGCAATATCTGTTCACAAAATCTAAAATACATCACAGAAGGAAACCTGAAGTGAGCATCCAGAGGGAGAGAGCTGCTGTGCTCATGGGTCAGAAAATTCTCGTGTTATAGTGATCTATGGATTCTACACAATGCTAGTCAAAATCCCAATACACTTTTTTTTGGTAGAAATTAGCAAGTTAATTGTAAACTTACATGGAAATATACCAGAGCTAGAACCGCGAGCACAATTTTGAAAAGAATTGGAGGATTCACACTGATTCCAAGACTCAGGATAGAACCGTAGTAAATGCAGCAGTATTGTGTCGGGATAAAAACAGACATATACATGAATGGAAAAAAAGAGAGAGTCCAGAAATAGAGCCACATGAATATGGTCAACTAATTTTTGACAAAAGTACCTAGGTAATTGAATGGGGGAAAAAAGCCTTTTGAAACCAACAGTGGGAGAACTGAACACCCACAGGCAAAAACAAACAAACAAATGAACCTCAGCCCTTACTATGCCCCATTTATAAAAGTTCACTCAAAGTGGATCATCAACCTAAATATAAGAGGTAAATCTGCAAAACTTGTAGAAGGAGCTGTGGAAGCAAATCTTAGTGACATCAGGTTAGGCAAAGATCTTGTGAGATAAGATATCAAAAGGTTGAATTTCATCAAAATTAACATTCTGCTCTTTAAAGACACTATGAAGGAAATGAAAAGTCAGGTAGTAAGTTAGGAGGAAAGATGTGCCCCCAGAGAGGGCTGTGTCCCGGCTTTGGGGGCCTGCGAGAAGGGCCAGCTGTGGTGTTTGAGTCTGGTTGCAGAGCCTGGGCCCTTTGTTTCCCACCCCTGCTCCCACACCCAGCTCTGCACCAGGACCCCCTTCCCTCAGAAGGTGGCAGGTGACAGCACTTCAGGGCCCAATGGGTGACTAGTCCTTGCTGGGGAGATGAGCAAGGTGCAAGACTGGGACTCCCAGGGAAGCACAGCCTAAGCATGATGAGTGACATGAGAGTGTGAAGGGCCCCGCTACCAGGACTTGCTGAGCACACCACGTCCCTGGTGTAGGGAACACACTGACTTTATAGCACATCTCAGGAAAGACAGTCACAGTCCCTGGGTCACACACTGGAACAGAGGTCTGCCGGGTGGGGGGAGGGGCTTGGGGGGCAGTCCTCGTCCCCAGGCCCCAGCAGAGTGTGCATAGCACACTGTGTCAGCCCTCCTAACTCACACAGAGGCCACCCCTGCAGACAGCCTGGCCCATGGAAGCAGGGGGCAGGCTCTCGGTACATGTGCATTCAGACACACGCACAAGTGCATGTGCACACACATGGCCCGCTGCCCCGAACTACGTCCAGATCCAGCACACACGCCCTCTCCTGCTTCCAACACTAGCTGTCCTCTACCTCCTCCTGGCTTCAAGAAGCCCCTGCCAGCTCCCCTCTCTTGTGTAGCCTAGGTTGTCCTCCTCTGGGTTGTGTGGGTGCTGCTCTGACCTGGGCAGGGCAGTGACCTTCCCAGCACCAGCACAGTGTGCCAGGCCAATGACCACACGAAGGAACCCCCTCAACCAAGACGGAGGCAACAATACACATGGATGCACAGTGGGGAGCAGAAGAGAAACTGGATTCAGAGGGCAGAGAAATCAGGAGAGGAACTCAGTAGAGCGGGACCCGGTCTCTTGCTGCACCAAAGTCACAGGGTTTTCTGGGTCTGCCAGGGTCTCTGCAGCCTCTCCTCTCACCTGCACTGTCCTCCACGCTCTGATCTGGGGCCTGGCAGGATGAACAGAGCCCAGGACACTCACAGTCCATTCCCAGCCCAAATCTAACTATTTCTGTCACACACACAAGAGCCCCAGGAGTGGGGGCCCAAATGTTTGATCTGACCTGCTCCTGAATCTTTTCCCCGCTAAGGCCTAACCAAAATTGTCAGAACATGAAATCAATAGAGTCTTGGCAAAGGGCTCCTATAATTGAATATATTACTTCCTAATTTCTCCTCCTTTTCCCTTTTCGAGCCAAACGAAGAGTCTGCTTTTCATTACTAGTCTTTCAGAAGAGAAAATGATTGTGGAGTGACCCGTTCTCTTTGGTCACTTAATGTTCAGTGGAACCCCACACTCCTGGCATTCGACAACAGATATGTAAATAAACGAGTTTGAGAGCGTCTCCCTTCCTTAACAGTTTCCTTGTTTTAAATGTTCCTCCTAACTGTTCTGGTGGATGGAGGAAAGGAAGGGGGGAATCGAGAGGCCTTAAATAGGTTTTACAGACACCAACGCGTGCATCTGGAATGTGGTCAGCTGGAGGGGTCTTGTTTCAATCACACGGTCTTTGCATGTAGCTGAAGACTGCGCTATGGAACCTGACTGCCCTTAGTGACGGCTTAACGCTGACATAAGGCAGAGTGACGTACATTTAATATGTGAAAGCAATGAGCCCTCCAGACCTGTTTCCTGAGTCTCTGAGGCAGCTCAGCTGGTGCTCGGCTCTCTGGGGGCTGAGTGAAGGCAGCGGGTTCAGTTCGCAGCCCATGGGGGTACAGAATGAATCCAACCAACAGGTGACTGGGTGGAGGGCAGGGAACTCATTGCAATTTGGGACTCCTTGGGGCTCTGCTTTCCCGTGCCCAACAATGGCATCCTATCTTCCCAGTGCACGAGCTGGAGCTGTGGGGTCACCCTTGACTCCACCTTCAGTGTTCTCCCTATCAAGCTGTCCCGAGTCTCACTGAATGCCCCCCCCCCCACTCTCGGCCGCCACCCCACAACACAGCTCAGGCCGGATCGTGATTCTTCCAAGGCGATGGTTACTGTGGCCTACCACAGGGTGACTCCAGAACAATCTTTAGGATAACAATGTGCCAAGACCCCTGTCATTTGCAGGAAGGGTATACAAGGCTCACCGCACTGAGGACCCACCAGCTGCCACAGTCGCCCTGTTGCCAGCCTCTCTAGCCAGGACTGGGAAGCCCACTGGCTTGACAATCAGCTGGAATGTGCCAGATGCTCACTCACATCCATGCTTTGCTTCAAAGGTCCTGCCCCTTCTGCCTGGGGATGGTGTGAAATGGTATGCTCTGCTGCTTATCACACAAGGACACTCTACTCCATGTGCTGCCTGCCCCACAGAATGGCGGGCCCTTCTTCTACTCAGACACACCTCCCCCGTGACCTGTATCATGGCCACCCACCCATCCCTCCCTGTCTGAGAGTCCGTGGAGAAGAACCATCGTGTCTGTCATCATCACAGCCCTAGAACTCACTCAGTGCCAGGTATGCTATGTGACAGCCAGCAACAGTGTTCAAACACGGAGCTATCTAGTAAAAATAAAAATGGTTACAGGTCTTCTTTTAGTTTCTTTATTTTGTGTGTGTGTGTGTGTGTGTGTGTGTGTGTGTGTCTGAAGCTCCAACAAAGCATTTTAATTTCACTGCCACTAAGAAGCTTACATTTTCAGCTAAACTTTGAGGAATTCTAAAACAGCCCACATTTCAGAACAGGAGCTCAGTGTGCTGGGCAGGGACAGGGATCTGAATTACTTGTGAGTAAGGGGTGAGTTAACACTGAAGATTAACAAACAGCAACAACAAAACAGCCTATGCAAACAGAGAAGGAAGGGTGCAGGTCACCAAGGGCTGCCACTTGAATTCTAGGTCAGTGAGTGGCTCTCTGTCCACAGCATCAAGCCGCTAAAGTGGCAGGGGCACTGCAGCACTGCCTCAGTGGACAGGCCCAGCAGGGAGGTGTTATGCTCCTTATAGAGATGTATCTGACTCCCTCCTTTGCATTTTGTGGTTTCCTAATGTCATCTACAACCTGAGTGCTTGGTCCCACATGCCTCATCCTGATGGAGGACCCTGTGGCCTGAGTTGACCATTTCTCTTTTAGTCCTGCCATCAGGTTGTTGGCTATATGGCAAAGCGCTGGGGCCTTGGCTGCCCCTCCTTACAGCAGGAACTTAGATGTTCCTTAATCGCAGCTGATGATGAGGGCCTTGTGGAGGGGCAGAATGGAGTAGAATAATAAGCTCATTTGTGTTTACCCCATTACAGCAGTCCGCAGCAGCATCAGCCTCAGAACAAGTCTACCCCCAGACCACAGAGAACTTCAAGGAACTGTCGTTCAAGCCCACAGCCATCATCATACTCAACAGTGAAAGGCTGAAAGTTTTTCCTCTAAGCTTAATCAGGAACAAGACAAGGGTGCCCACTGTCCCCACTTCTATTCAACAGAGTACTGGAAGTCCTAGCACAACAATTAGGTAAGAAGAAGAAATAAAAGGCAACCAAATAGGAAAGAAGGAAGTAAAACTGTCTCTATTAGTAAATGATATGATCCTATATTAGAAAATCCTAAGGACTTCGTCAAAAAGCCATTAGAACTAATAAATGAATTCAGTAAAGATGCAGAATATAAAATCAACACATAGACATCAGATGCATTAACAACAAAATATCTGAAAAATAAATAAAAGCAATCCCATTTACGATAACATTGGAACACAGTAAAATACTTAGCAATAATTTAACCAAGGAAATAAAAGACTGTACACTGAAAACTATAAGACAATGATGAAAGAAACTGAAGAAAAGACCAATAAATGAAAAGATATTTTTCTTAAAATTTAGAACTATAGACTCAATGCAACTCCTATCAAAATCCAATGGCACTTTCCCCAGAAAAAGATAAAAGAATCCTAAAGTTTATATGGAACCACAAAAGACCCCAATATCCAAAGCAATCCTACGAGAGAAAGCTAGATATGAGTTATATCACACATCCTGATTTCAAACCATATTATAAAGCTATAGTAGCAAAAACAGTGTGGTATTGACATAAAAATACGCACACAGATCAATGGAACAGAATAGAGAGCCTAAAAATAAACCCACACATGAACAGTCAACTAGTATTTGACAAGGGAGCCATGAACACTCCATGGGAAATGGATAATCCCAACAATAATGATACTGGGAAAACTAGATAACCACATACAGAAGATGCCTATCTCACACCACTTACAAAAATTAACCCAAAATGAATTAAAGACTTAAACGTAAGAGCTGAAACAATAAATCTCCTAGAAGAAAGCATAGGGGAAAACCTTCTAGGCATTGGTCTTGGCAACAATACTTTTGGATATGACACCAAAAGTACAAGTAACAAAACCAAAAATAAACAGGACTACATTGAACTCAAAAGCTTCTGCACAGCAAAATAAATAATCAACAAAATGAAAAGGTAACCTATGAAATGGGAAAAAATATTTGCAAAAAATTATCTATGTGATAGAGATTGATATCTAAAATATGTAAGGAACTCCTACAACTCAATAGTAAAAAGGAAATCCAATTTAAAAATGGGCAGAGGACTTCAATAGACATTTTTCCAAAGAAGAAATACAAATGGCCAAAAGGTACATAAAAAGATGCTCAACATCACTAATCACCAGGGAAAAGAAAATCAAAACCACAGTAAGACATAATCTCACATCTGTCAGAATGGTATCATCCAAAAGATAAGACATAACAAATGTTGGTGAGGGTGTGAAGAAAAGACATCCCTCACACTCTTGGTGGGATTGCAAACTGGTGCAGCCACTATGGAAAACGGTATGAAGGTTCCTCAAAAAGTTAAAAGTAGAACTGCCATCTGACACAGCAATCCCACTTCTGGGCATTTAACTGAAGGAAATGAAATCACTATCTTGAAGAGATATCTGTACCCTCCATGTTCACTACAGTGTTCTTCACAATAGCCAAGATATGGAAGCAACCTAAGTGTCCAGCTATGGATAAATGGATAAAAAAAAGTGTGTATATACACAATGGAATATTATTCAGCCACGAGGAAGAAGGCATCCTGCCATTTGTGACGATATGGATGGACCTAGAGGGTATTGTGCTAAGTCAGACAAATAAGTCATACAAAGACAAACACTGCATGAGTTCACTTACATGTGGCATCTAAAAATGCTAAATTATAGCAACAGAGTAGAATGGTGGCTGCTAAGGGTTGGGGTGGGGGAAATGGGAAGATAGAGGTCAAAGACATAAACTTCTAGTTATAAGATGAATAACCTCTCGAATCTAAGGTACAGCATGGTGGCTATGGTTAACAATACTACATTATAAACTTGAAAGTTGCTAAGGGAGTAGATCTTAACTGCCTCACCCCCCACTCCTCCAAAAGATAATGATGTGAAGTGACGGAAGTGTTAAATAGCACTATACATTTTCCGCATACAAGTATGTGTATCAAGTCATCACATTGTCCACCTAAAACTTGCAAAATGTTATAGGTCACTGCTATCTCAATTAAGCAGAAAAAAGAAACTGCTGTTCGGTATTCAGTCACTTGTACTGAGTAAAACACACCAGGAATTAGTATGCCATAAACTAGAAAAATGTCATTTCTATGGTAAGCTCCCCACTCATGTTCCCAGAGTTTGGCACTATGTCCCCACAGATTTGCCTGTCTCTCAACTAAGCTCTTTCTGTCCCCTTGTCCTATCTGATGACTTGCCCAACTGTCCATGACCAGGTCCTCCCTCACTACCTTGACCCCTGTCTAGCTTCCTGTGGTCCAACCTCACGGATGTCATGATCTCTGAATAGAAGTTTCAGAAGCTTCAGCGTGTATCTGCGTGCCCACAGGGCCCGCCCTCGACAGCTCACCTCTTGCCAGACTGCTGGGATCCTGGCCACTGGCCTGGATCACCACCTGTCATCAGTCACCACGCTCTCTGGATTCCATGCTGCCAGCTGGCCTGGGCACCCACCACTGTGTTTTGGTGTGACATTGCAAAATGTCTAGCACAGAACTGACACTTGGTGAGTGCTGTTGTCATTAGGCATTTCTTCTTTTCCCCAATTAGTGTATCAAGATTCAGCAGCTGAGGCCTCCTGTTGGAAACTTCTACGTTTCCAAGTTCCTATATGTAAAGATGATGAAGTGCCTGTAACACAAACAACCTGTCTAAATGCTGTGAGGCACTATTAAGTTATAACGTTCAATGTTTTAACTGTGGTATAAAATGCAGATGTGTAACATGCACAAATCTTAAGTTTACAGCTTGATGACGTTTTGCATGTGTATATAACCATGGAACCACCCAAACCAAGATGCAGAGATGTCCCACACCCCGTGTACTCCCTCTCCGTCAGTACCACACTCGCCCACTCTGTGATCCCTGTATCACCACCATCACCTAATTTCACCTCCTCTTCAATGATGCCATACAAATGGAATCACAGATCATTGTCTCTTGTGTCAGGCTTCCTTCACTAAACGTAACATCTGTAAAATTTACTTGTGCCGCTGCTTGTAAGAGCAGTTTATCCCTTTTTATGTCGAGTAGAATTCTTGTGTATGAATATAGTCTAACTGGTTTTTCCAATCTCACATTGATGAGCATTTGGGTTGTTTCCAGTTTGGGGCTATTATGGATAAAGCTGATAGAGGCTTTTTGAGGAGCATGTTTGCTAATGAACAGGTATGTGAGTATGTGCGATCTTACGAAAAACTGCCCATCTGTTTTCCAGGATGGTTACTACCCTTTGACACTACTCATTGCAATTATGAAAGTTCTCCTTGCTCCGTATTGTCACTCGAATTGAGTGTCGTGAGTGGTTTTTGTTTAAACCACTTCAGTGGGTGTGTTGTGGTATTTCATTGTGGTTTTAATTTCTATTTCCCTGATGACTAATAAGATTGTGCCCAGTTTCATGTGTTCATTACCATTCTTTTATCTTCTTTTGTGAAGTGTCTTTTCAAGTCTTGTGTGCAATTTTTCTTGGATTGTGTCTTTTTATTATTGAGTTATAGTTCTTTATATTTTGTATAAATATCTTCTGTGAGATACAATTATGCATGCAAATAATTTCTCCAAGGCTGTGGTTTGCCTTTTTGTTTTCTTAATGGTGTCTTTTGGAGGACAAAAGAAATTTTTAATTTTCAAAAAAATCCAATCAATACTTAATTTAATGGTTTAGTGCTTTTGATCTCCTTTCTAAAAAATGTTTTAGTTTATCCAACTCCACAAAGATATTCTCCCGTGTTTTCTTCTGAAATTATAGTTTTCACTTTCACTTTGAGTCTATAATCAATCTGAAATTAATTTTTGAGTATTATATGAGGACTAGGTCAAGGTTCATTTTTTACCATTCAGATATCTAGTTGTTTCCTGCACAATTTGTTGAAAAAGTGATCTTTTCATCATTCAACTTTTTTAGTACTTTGGTCAAAAATCAAATGAATATATATGAACATGTCAATATCTGGACTCTATAGTATTCCATGGATCCACCTGTTTATCCTCATCACAAGCCCAAACCGTCTGGATCATGGGAGTATTAGCATCAACTTTGAAGTCACATAGCGTAAGGCCTACACATTTCTTCAACTGTTTTCATAGTTCTGTTGGCTGTTTTAGGTCATTTGCATTTTCCCATGAATTGTCAAATCAGCTTGTGAGTTTCCACAAAAATTTCTGCTGACACTTTGATTGAGATAGTATTACATGTATAGACCAATTTGAGAAGAATGATCATCATAGCAATACTGAGTCCTTATATGCGCAAACAAGGTATACTTCTCCATTTATTTCAGCTTTCTTTAATTACCTTCTGCAACATCATATGGTTTTCAATGTACAGATTTTGCATTGTTTGAATTTTCATTGTTAAATGTATTTCTAAGAACTTCATATTTTTAATATTTTCAATTTAATTTTTCATTTTTTTCCAATTGTTTACTGATAGTATATAAAAATAAAATTTATTTACAATATTGAGTTTGTATCCTGTGACTCTGTATTGATTCATTAGTTCTGGTACCATTTGGGTTTTTTGTTTTTTGTGGGGTTTTGTTTTGTTTTGTTTGTAAATTCACATTTTGTATGTAAACCATGGGTGTCCAAACTTATGGCTTTCCTGGGCCACATTGGAAGAAGAATTGTCTTGGGCCACACATAAAATACACTAACACTAACAATAATTGATGAGCAAAAAAGAAAAAGAAAAAGAGGTCTCATAATGTTTCAAGGATTTGTGTTGGCCGCAGTCAAAGCTGTCCTGGGCTGCAGGTTGGACATGCCTGCTGAATGTAAACAACTGTTTCATCTGCAAATTCAGACAGACTTATTACTTCCTTTACAATCTTAATGTCATTTATTTCTTTTTTCCTGACTTGTTGTACAACTAGGACCTCCAGTGTAATGTCAAATCTGAGTGGACAAAGTGCATGTTCTTGCCTTGCTTTCCATCTCAAGGAGGAAAGAGTGCACTACTTACTTCTTCATTAGATATGATGTTAACTATAGATTTATTGTAGATGTGCTCTTTCAAAATTGAGAAAATTACTTTCTCTTCTTTGCTTTTTAAGAATTTTTAACCATGAACTGATGTTGTGTGTTGTCAAAATTTTTTTCTGCATTATATAATAACATAATTTTCTCCTTTATTTCGTCAATATTGTAAATTTCATGGTCTAATATCTGAATGTTAAATCAATCTTGCATTCCTGGAATAAACACCACCTGGTGATGTATCTTTCTTTTATATGTGGCTGGCTTCAATCATTTCAATTTTATTATATATTTTTACTTATATTCATAAAAATATTGGTTTATATATTTTTATTTTAATATACTTACTAGTTCTTGGTATCAGTCTTATACTGGTTTTCAAAAGAGTTTTATGTAAGTTGATATTATTTTGTCTATCACCTGGGCTTGGAAACTTCTTTGTTGTTATTATAAATCATAATCTATTATTAATAGATATTTTTAGATCATTTTCTTGCTTGCTTTTGAAAATTGTGGTGTTTTTCTTTTGAAAGGAATTCATCCCAAGTTCTTGAATTTATTTGCATAAAGCTGTACTATATGTTATGATGTCCCCTTTCATTCTTGATATTGTTAGTGCTGCATCTATATTTCTCTTGATCAATTTTGTTAGGGATCAATCAATTTATTAATCATTTCATAGAACAAACTTTTAGGTTTGTTGATTTTATCTATAGTTTTTCTACTTTATTGATTTCTGTCTAATCTTTATTATTACCTTTATTCTACTTATTCAGCTCTTCTTTTTCTAGCTTCTTAATGTGTAGATTTACACCACTTATTTGAAACCTTTTTATTTTCTAAGCTAAGATGTAAATCTCTCTAAAGACTCCTCTCACTACAGTCCACAAAATTTGCTATCTCGTATTTTCATTATCACTCAGTTTGAAATATTTTCTAATTCCTTTAGTGATTCCCTTAGAAATGCATTGCTTAATATTCACATATTTGGGAGATTTCCTGGATAGCTTTCTGTTATTGATCTGTACTTTAATTTCATTGTCGATAAAGACTATATTCTGTATTGTTTCAATCTTTTAAAAAATTTTTGAGATTTGTCTCATGGGCATTGCAGTTCTGGGTGTAGTTTGCAGTAAATGTCTATACATGTTAAATAGGTTGAGTTGGTGATAGTGTTGTTCACATTTTTATTGCCGTTCTGAATTTCTCTGTCCTTGTTTCATCAATTACTGAATTTGTCTTGTTTCTCCCTTTGGTTATGCTGTTATGCTGTGAACCTATTTTAGATTAATCTGTCTTCTTGGTGAAGTGACCTCTTAATTTTCATAAAAACACCTTGTTTATCCGGGTAATATTCCTTGTCTTAAAGTTTGTTTCTTCCAATATTAATACAGACTCTTTTATGTTCTAGTTGCATGCTCTATCTTTTTCTTATCTGTGTTTTTACTTTTAAAGCATAAGGTGGCAATTACTATTTTTAACGTTCTATGACAATGTCTGCATTTTAATTGGAAGGTTCAGTCCACTTAAATTTAATGTAATTCCTGATAGTGTTTGATTCAAGTTTACTATACTGCTACTTGTAGTCTGTCTTCTTAGGGCTTTAATTTTTGTTCCCTCCTTCTATGACTTCCTTTGAATTAACTAATATAAGATCATTTTAATAAAATAATTTCATGTATACTACATCCCATCTTTGGTGCTATTGTTGCCATATATTTTGCTTCTATGTATATTATCAACCTTAAATAATTATAATTATTATTGCTTTAAACAGCCAATTGAATTCTAAAAGGTTTAATACAAGAAGTAAAAGTGTCAATATTTACCTACACATTTTGCATACAGTGTTCATCTTTACTTTAGATTTGAATTTCCATGTAATTTCATCTTTTTCAGCTTGAAGAACTTCCCTTAGCATTTCTTGAAAAACAGGTCTGCTGATGATAGAGTCTCAGGTTTCTTTTACCTGAAAATGCCTTTAATTCATTTTTCATATGTATCTTTGCTGGCTCTAGAAATTGAGGTAGGGAGTCTTATTTTCTTCTGACAGCCTTGTAGACATATCTTTTCCACTGTCTTCTGGCTCTACAGTTTCTAAAGTCAACTATTACTCTTATCATTGCTTCTCTGCTTCTAATGTTTTTCATCTCTGGCTACTTTCAAACTTTATTCTTTACCTTTGCTTTTCAGCAGTTTAACTAAGAAGTACTCCTGTTTCGACATTTGTGTGTTTTTAATCCTCTCTGCTGGAATCTTGCTGAGCTTCCTGAATTTGTGTGCTGTCACTTAAAGGAACATTTGGTTAATACTTTTGCTGTTCCATTCTCTCATCTTCTTTTGAAACTCCAATCATATGTACAAGGGCTGTCCCGAAAGTACTCAGTCATGTAATATAAAAAATAGTGGCATTTGCAGCTGGATTTTTTCTGGACAGCCCTCGTGTATTTGAATGTGTTGTCCTGTTCCACAGGTCATTGAGGCTCTCTATCCATTTTATCAATCTTTTTTCACTGTGTGCTTAGTTCAAATGATGTCTATTAATCTGTCTTCATGTTCACTGACACTTCACTCTGTTGTGTCAAATCTGTAGTTAATCCCTTAACAATTAATTTTTCTTATAGGATTGTATTTTTCAATTTCGTCTCACTTGGTTCTTTTTTCTTTTCTTTTTTTTTTTTTTTTTTACAGCTTCTAAAAATCTCCTGAAATTTTAATGTATTATATCTTGTTCACTCTTTAGTAACTTTAGCATATTTTTAAAAAGTCCTTGTCTTCAGATTTCAAGATCTGGGTCATATTTTGGGTCTCTTTCTATTGACTGGTTTTTATTTATTATGGATTAATATGTTCCTATTTATTCACATGTCTGGTATTACTTTATTGTGTATTGGACACTGAATAATACTCATTCTGAATTCTGTTATCTTCCTCTAAAGCAGTGATTCTCAACCTTCTCAATGCCGCGACTCTTTAATACAGTTCCTCATGTTGTGGTGACCCCCAACCATAAAATTATTGGTAGCTACTCGCTACACATATGTGACTGGTCCACATAAGTACAGTACGTGTTTTCTGATGGTCTTAGGTGATCCCTGTGAAAGGGTCATTCGACTCCCCCAAAGGGATTGCGAACCACAGGTTGAGAACCACTGTTTGAAAGCGTGTTGAATTTTATACCAGTATGCAATTAAATCACTAGAAGATAAACTTGAATTTGTAGAAACTTGGTTTTATGAGTGCGTTGGCAGGAAGAATCTTTTCAGTTTTGTCTTTAGTCTCTTAATTTTTACCTTTAATTTTTGGGCAAATTTCTTTTCCTGGGGACATAGTTTTATACCTAAGGCATGACCCTTCAGGGTTTTTAATGGTAAACCCACTTACCATACCGCTCTAACTTGGCAGAATTCTAACTACAAATTCTGCTTCCTATAGGGTAGGAAAGAGTTGACATCTCTGCTCAGCTCTTTAAGCTTTCCAGCTTAAAGATGACTTGAGCTCTTGGGAGTCTTGCCCATCCATGCATATTTCAGATCTCAGTTATTAAAGATTTGACTGGTGTCCCCACAAATAATTTGAAGTTTTCCCTTTCTGCGGCTCCCTCCTGTTATTGATTTTCCTCTTCAATTTTCAGTCTTTCTGACAGTTATCTGCTGACTCATCAGTACATTAAGATTAAGATTACCACTGTCAGTTAAAATCTAGAGGCAATAAAAGAATATTACTACATTTGATCAAACAAAAGTTAAAAAAATACTTTTTGCATGGCAAAAGTCACCATGAACAAAGTCAAAAAACAAAGTCTACTAACTGGTAGAAAAAATCTACAATATGACAAAAAGCTAATCTCCTTAGTATAGAATATATTCTTAAAAGTAGATGGACAAAATATCAAACCCTATGGATAAGGGGGAAAATGATAATACATAAAAATAGATTAAAATGGCCCTCACATAGATAAAAAGAAGTGTTCAAACTCATCCTTAATTACAGAAATGTAATTAGTCCAACAAGAGATAATTATTTCTCACCTATCAAATTGGCAAAAATAAAAAAAAGTATGAGAATGTACTCTTTTGGTGAGGCTGTGAGGAAAAAAACATTGCTGTAGGAAATACAAATTGGTACTCCCCTTCTGAAGGAGAATTTGGCAATACCTAACCAAACTACATATGTACCTACATTTCTAGAAACCTGTCCTAAAGATACCCTTTAAGTAATACCAAAATTCATATGTATCAGGTTATTCATTGTAGCATTATTTCTGATTGAAAAATATTAGGAGAAAAATTAAATGTACATGCATTAGAGAGGGATTGAATAAGCTATGGTATATCCACAGAGTGCATTATTCTGCTATTTTTTTAAAAAATGAGATAGATGTCTATGAACTGATATGAAATGATTTCTAGGGCATATTGTTAAATGAAACAAAAGTACAAAGTATCTATAGTACTCTATCCTTCACGTAAGAGAGGAAGCAATATAAGAGACAAATGTGCTCTGCCTTTTTTTTTTTTTTTTTTTTTTTTTGCGGGCTTAGTTCCCTGACTGGGAATTGAACCCAGGCTGCAATGTTGAGAGTGCCCAAACCTAGCCACTACACCACCAGGGAACGCTCCTGCTTTTTTTGTATAAAAGAAATAAAAGAAATATGGAAAAGATAACCCCAAAATTAAAAATACTGGACATCTATAGGAGGCATGTGGGGATAAAAGGAATAAAAATGGGGTGCAGGGATGAAGAGGGAGTATATCTTTGAGTCCTAGAGACTTAGTAACATTTCTCATAGCTAAAACATGAAAGACTAAAACCAACCAGGATGGAGGGGGATCCCTAAGTGGAAGACAGATAGGAACAAAGGAACTTAAGTCTGTCATAAATGAATAATATACCCCTGTGGAGGGTACAGAGAAGGAAAAAAATGAGTCAAAGTTGGACATACTTTGGAATTACAATACTATTTTCATTAGATGCTATAAGCTGGATGCACAAACAAAATCACTGTGTTCTAGTTAGTAAATGTGTTTTTCGGGGAGTGTGGGTTAGCAATCCTGACACAACTACTGTGTGTGCTAGGAAAGGTCAAATAAGTAACTATGTGGTAGACAATGAAAGCCAAGAGTGGGGGAAATGAGGTGGCTCAGGCTCTCTCACTGAGCTTCCGTGGGTATGACGCGCACCATGACGTGCACGGTCCCAGGGGGCAGCCATTTTGTTGTTTATGCACCTTAGGAGCTCGCTTCTTGGCTGCCTGCCACTTTTGTTCTGTCTTTGTAGCAGATGGGACTCTTTAGGAGGGAGCTATGGGCTATAAGCTACTGAGGGTGACCTCCCGGATGCCATTTTGTTGCTGCTCTGCTTCTGGAATAAAGGCTATGTTTGCATTGCCTGCGACTCCTCTATTCTTCTTGGGTCTGCCTGGAGCCAGGGCGAACCTCCCTGGCCTTGGTCACTTGCAGTACACCAAGTTTCTCACTTTCTCAGAGAGAGAAGTTACAAATGAGACTTGCAGTTTGGGGTTGGAATCAGAGCTCCCAGTATGAACTCATGGTTTTTAATAACCATACAGATCTGTGTGAGAATGAGTGAGTTAGGAAACACACCCACATTCTTTAGCTCAGAACAGGCCTAGAAGCAGTGATGCCCCAATAGCAATTACACCGAGCGACCACATATTGGTTCCTAAATACCTTTTTCCAGTAAAAGGAACCAGAGATTCTTGGGGAAATGGTTGATTAAAGATCTGGCAGTGAAAATGCAAGATGTGCCTGGAACATTTTGTGGTACCAGAAAATAAGGACGTGCTAAAAAAAGGGGCTAGGGTGGGGACATAGCAAAGGGACATAGGGGCTAAACTGAAGGAGTTCTCAATGGCCAAAGCTGGAGAAATTTGAGTGAGAAAGTAAATAATGATAGATTTGAATTGTGGTCTAGACATAGCATAAATATCTGAAACCCACACTGATCCAAATTGAATAAATAAGAAACCGGAGGGGAAGGGACAGCTCTTGTTTCTATAATTAATAAATGTAGTAAAAATACAGGAACTAGGAAGTCCCCACTAGGCAACACCACGGAAGTAACTGTTTCCAGGAAGACCACAGATGGATACTGAAAACAGTGAACAAAATTTTGAGGAAAACTAGGATATGCGCACAATCAACCATTAGTCTCATCTCTGCTTTTGGTGACTGTGTCACCTGGATGAAACCACTAACCTTCCTGATCCTCAGGTTGCCTTTCTGTAAGTGGGCTGGTCTGACTAGACCACCTTGAGGAACCTTCTAGCTCCCACTCCAAAGGAAAGGATTGCACCTCCCACATGGTTATCGGGAATAACACTTCCTTTGCCTTTCTCTGTTCTTCATTTTCCCTTCCTTCTTTCCTTTCCATTCTTACCCATAATAGGCTTCCCTAGGAAGAGAATTTAGGGTGATCTCTATGACAGAAAGATGGAGAAAGTTAGAAGGAAATGAAAAAATGCAACTCCTAATATTAACTGGGCTGCTGCTGGATGGAGAGGAGTGCAAGAGGAAAACGTCACAGAACAGAAACACGCCCTGCGACCAGCAATGACAAAGAGAAAAGCACCAAGCTAAGGCTTGGGAGGCGGGCACCTCAGCCTCGGGTCTTCCTGCCTGTCCAGTCCAGGACGCTCCAGACCACCACCTGACCTTCTTCTGCCACTACGTGGAGCTTCCTATGGGGTGCAGTCAGTCACTGCCCCCTTCTTTGAAATTCCCCAAGTTTAAGCCTTATCTCTCACTGAGGCATGGGGAACATTAAAGGCATTTCAAGCACCAGTCAGCAGAGAGTGGGGCTCACTTTTGGACAAGGTAGCCTTTGCTTAGGCGGAGCCCATGCTCTGAAGACACAAAGGCCCTCCTGCCATGTTGTCGTGGTATTCTGGTTGTCCGTCTTCCCAACCCCAGGCAAGCACAGAACTCAGAAGATGTATCACGATCAAGGCAAACTATGGACTCAGGAAATTTGGTTTCTAATCCTGCTTCCTATATGTGATGATCTGCCTCTGGAACAAAGCTCTTGATATTTCTGTGCCATGAGATTTTCAGTAAAACATCTGCTGTTCAGGCCACTGTGTTAGCTTTGAAAAATGTAACAAACACAGCCCAGCTGCCGTTACTCTCTGTCCCCCCTCCCCACCCTCCACTCTCAGAGGATACCAGCAAATCAGCACCAGATTTCGTCGCTGGGCTCCTGGATAATGGTCTTTCCCAGCTCCTCTCTGCTCTACCAGCTACCATGTGACCAAAGCTCTTGAGGACCCATGACTGATGGAGATTGTCCACCATATGCCTTACCTCCAGCATAGGTGTGCCACCTATCTGCCAACACAGGCAGTTCACATTTCCAGAAAAGGACTCAGATAATATTCCAAATCCCAACACGGTGACCTGAGCGGACACCGTCAGTCTCTGACAAATAGATTAGTTAACATTGTCTGTTAGAAAGACAGCCTTTACAGAAGATCCGTGGTCATAGGATGTTCTAAAGATCTAAATTAAGAGTTTTAAAGTTACTTACATGCAAGAGCAGTCAGGGTTCACACTGACCCCCAAAAATGAAAACTGGAGGTGACAGTACTTTTTCTAAACACAAAGCTCTAGAAAATTACACTTCTGGTGACCTTATTTCTATCCTCCACCAAATCTTCTCCATCCAAATCTCAAAATCTGAATAAGGAAAAAAAATAGGAGCTGTTTCCAGGTTAGTTGGTGCCCCTGGATTTTGGGCATGATTCATGTTGTCCACTTGCAAGCCATCTCCCTTTTCCTTGAGACTCAGCCTTCAGCGTGGTGGAGAAGAAACCGCATAAACTCTCCAGGGGACCACCACCAGTGCGGTGGAAGACAGAGTGAGTCACCTCCCGGTTAACTAGAACAATTTTCATGCCACATGTATTCTCATCCTTCCACTTGCCCAATTCTTGATATACACATGTGAAAATAGTCCTTTGTTAAACATTGATTACTGAGGGTCTACGTTTTTCTCCATAAAAATGATAGAAGTTAATAGAAGATTCTCAAAGTGGCAAGCCATTGCTTATGGGTTTGCTTTTTCTTCCCACTAATGAGGAAACGATGCAGCGACCACGGTGACCAATGTTTGCAACATGATTTTGGAAAACTGGGGAGGAGGAGCTTCTCAGGGAAGCTATGGGGGTGGGCTCCCTTCATGGCCACCCACACCCAAAAATGACATCTCCCAGCACCATTTTGAATTAAATTTTGGCTACACCAAAGAAGGAAAGGCATATTTTTCATGAGGCCCCAGTGGTCTTAACTCTCCAACACTGACTGAGCTGCTAACCCTTAGCACTTGCTCCAGGTAAAAGGCAGATGGACAATCTAATGTGCAAAGAGGTGTTGCCCAATTGTCTCCAAAATAAAATGTGCTTTAGAAGAAAATTAAAGAGCATTATTGAAAAATGGAGAAGAAAAGCAGATTTCTAAAGCCCACTCATGTTTTTGCCTCTTTAAAGATTCTCAACCAAATCACATGGTTATTTTTACAAGATCTTGGCATTCTAGATGAAATCACCCACCTTTGGACACTGTCCAAAGACTCTTGTCCAAACTCTGTTTGGGTCAGATGTTCAAATTGCTGAACAGACCATTTTATTTCAAGATACACAAAATTAATGGAGGCAGACATAAGCCAACGCACAGCTAGCTGAACACATAGCTGAGCCAAAATACAAATTCAAATACAGAAGAAGTCAATATTCTTTCCTCTACGCTTGTAGGTTTTGTCATAATTTAACACTTATCTCATTTTTCCTTGGGCTAAAACTTGTGGACTTATCCCAAGGCAGGAATGTATCTTAATAATTTTTGTGGTCTTCCCATGCTTAGCCCTAGAAAACTGTATGGCTTAATAAATATTTAATTGAATTGATCACTAAAATGGTTACTTTAATGGTAGTAACTAAGATAATTAACATGAATGCAAAATCTGTCATTTTAAAAATGGTTTTCTAAAACACATTGTATCTTATCCCAAATTTGCAACAAGTTTCTATGTGCCTACTCTTATTACCTCACATTGCTAGATATAGATGCAGAGGCTCAGAAGTGGTAAAATATAATGATCTGCTTCTAAAATCCTTATATTTCTTTGCCACACCACATGCCTACATTTTTTGTAATGTTCAGAAAACACACTTGCGTGTGTGTGTGTGTGTGTGTGTGTAAAAGGTTTTCTTTTCTCAAAATCAGAGAACAATTTGTTCTCTGGCAGAGAACAATTATAAACAGAAAATCATTCTGAATATTAAATAAGGACCAGACAGCATCCAATATTATGCTGAAAATGGAATAAAAGCAAATACTTTACAGTGGACCTATGTTTCTAATGTCAATAAAATATGAAAAGAAGATGACAGACTCCCAAATCCTAAAGATAAGAAGTGAGAAAGTTGGAGAAATAAAGTGATAGAAAAACCAGTGTGCAGAAATGTGGCCCCTAGTTTAACAATTTGTAGAGGACAACCTGGCAGTATGTCAAGTCTCAAATCTGCACACTGTTAGGCTTGTTCACTGTCGCACTGTCTGTAACAGCTGAAATACTAGAAGCATGAGAACTTGTGAGGTCATGTGCTTAATGACATCGAGAGAATGCCACCTTATATTGTTAAATCTCCTTTTTGCATTTTGTTTTTAAAAATGTGTGTATCAAGACCAACACTACGGAATAAATTTTGCCTTCAGAGATTATATTTACCTGTTGGTGTGCAGCAAATTTTCTCCAACTTTGGCATCTGAAAACAAAAAGCAAGAAGGTCTTATTCTCTGACGGGATTTCTGAGGGTCAGGAACCTGGCCGTGCCTTCGCTGGGTGCTTCTGCGTCCGTCTCTCTCAGGAGGTGGCCATGAAGCTGTCGACTGCCGCAGCCCTGGCCGGCTCCGACGACGCGAACGGGGCTGGAGGAAACCCTCCCACGCTCATTCACACGGCTTTTGGCAAGAAGGTTCAGTACCCTGCCACACGGGCTGCTTAGGACCTGGCTTCCCCCAGAGTGAAGAAGGATAAAGGGTGAGAGTGAGGAGTGAACAATGGGGTGAGGGTGGGGGGCACGCTAATGCAGAAGCCACGGAGTCTTCATAACACAATCTTAGGAGACAGGTCCCATCACTTGTGTAACTGCTTACACAGACCAGCCCTGGGACAGTGTGCGGACTACGTGAGGGTGTGGCTACCCGGAGGCGGGAGGCAGGGATCACTGCAGGCCATCTTGGACCCCGCCTACTGCAGCCCATCCTCACCGCAGCCCAGGACAGCACTGGTTTGAATCCCAGAACCTCATCATCTATTACGTAATACGTAATATAGCATATAACAAATCCAGTCTAGGTGCAGACAGCGTTCCTCAGATGTCATTCCTTACGCACAGTTCCTCTTGATTTGAAGGTCGTTAACTCAAGAGACAAGTCATCTGTCCCTTAACCAAACAACATACAGTAGTGGGATAGGATTAGGATAACCACCCTATATACTCTTGCTCAAAAAAGAAAGAAAATGGGAGGACTACAGGGGATCGTGACCCCTAAAAGTTCTGAAATCCAGCTGAGCAAATGCCAGGATTCACTCAGCTGAATTTGCCTGGGTGTGTCCTACCCGTGCCCAGGAGTTTCATTGCCCACAGCTCTTGGCCCTACCCTCTCGGCCCTTGGTTCTGCCCTCTGGGACTTCCAGCCTGCCTCCAGAACCGTGAGAATGTAACTTCCTGTCGCCTAAGCCCCCAGTCTCCGGTACTTTGCTATGGCAGCCCAGACAGACTAACACATCAGTCTTCTGAAAGACATCTAAAAATGTCTTGCTGTTGCCCAACCTCTCTTTACTCTTCATTTTAAAAATCATTTTTTGATGTATGTAATTACACTACAATGTCTATAATTAGATTTGTGCCTACACAAAATGCATATGGTTAGATTTGTTTCTAATCTAATCTGAGAGCCTACGCTTTCACCAGGAGCACTGAAACCTCTTTCATTTCTATTGTAACCCATTTCAGATCTAACCCTGGACCTTCTGGGGGTGAAGCTGGGGGGATTTATGGCTCTGGAGGATGGAAATGTGTCAGAAGATGCTTCTGCATAGCTTCCTATGGATTGAATTTACGGATCCTGTTGTAATGGAAAAGTTCTGTCCAGAAATCACCAGACGAATGCATTTCAAAATCAAATCATTACTCTTCCAGGGCCACAGAGAGGGGACTTGCAATTAGCCACATTACATAAGGGACAGAGGGGATATAACAATGAACAGGAACCAGGTTTGAGGAAGCAATCCCTGGGGAAATGCTCAAACCAAGAAGCAACTGGCAGTGGGAACTCTGAACAGCCCCAGCCTCGGTGTAGGTCCAACAGGGGCAGCGCAGGAGGGTCTCTGAGGCCTCCAGGAGCACGCTTTCAGATACATTCTTTGCTGCTCTGCCTCTGATTACACAAACTTCTGGTCACTTAGTGCTGTGTCTTCTGTAGTGATCTGGATAACACGTGTCCTGTGTTTAGACCTCATGGTATTAATAACTTTCAATTTAATGAAACACATATTTTAACCTATGCCTCTCTGATGATCAAAGTCAGAGCAAAACAATGTCTTTTGACTACCCTGCAATTAAGTAAGAAACGGAGCATGTTTTTACTTTACTAAAGATCATTAGCTTTGATCTTACAATCTATTACAGAACCAATTAGTCAAGGTTATTTTTTAATTCTTGCTTTCCCTCCCCCCACCCAAAAAAAACATTTTTAGCTTCTAAACTTTGCAACGTATTGGATGGCTTCACAGGGACCAATAGGAGGTCCTGACTCCCTTATTTTTGAGTTATTAATTTTGATTCTTCTGAAAGTCCTATAGGGTAGGCCTTTGAATAACTTTGAATAATGAAAGCCAAATGGGTGAAATTGCTTCTGATTCTTAGCTACCTGAAAGTATCTTCCCACGGCCTGTATTCATGAATTAAATTTGGCTTGGAATAGTAGGCTTAGATCCTGAAATTTCCTCTTTAGAGAAGCAGATATTACTCTACTTGCAGCTGGATAATAAAAATGAAAGCGAACTTCAATTTTTTTTTCTTTGTGGGTAAACTACTATTTTCTGTCTGGTTGCTTACATGATAATCTCTTCTCTCTAGATTTGCAGGCTACAGCCTGATATGGGCATTTTTCTTTTTCATCAAAATCTTGATTTTTTTGTATGCCAAGGAAAATATTTTCGTAGTATGCCTGCAATTACTATTTCTGCTCCTTTTGTTCCAGCATTTTCAGGAATATTTGTTATCCACAGGTTGGATTTTTATTCCTCTCTTTCTTAGTCTATTATGATCTCTTGCCATCCCATCTTTATATTTTATAATCTTGGAAAGCAGGATCATAGATTATATTTTATCCATTGTTGATTCTGCTCACTGGTGCATCTGTAGCATTTTTGCCTTTGATTGCACACTTCTTTTACTTTGTCTAGCTCCATGTTTGATAAGGGCAGGGAACATGGAGTGACTTGGTGTCTGGCGGGGCCTCACTTCAGATCAGCACTGGAAGATGGCCTGATTTGCACCACCTCGGCCCAGCTCCCAGTACGTACTCCGCAGGGTGGATCCCGACTGTTTTCTGCTTCCAGGGCTTCTCTGCCTCCAGAGCATTGCCTAAGAAATTATCCATCCCCATGTGCCACTCATACCCCACCTCTTCTTGCTCTGTGTTGCACTGGGAAACATGAACTTGGAATTGGTAAGAAAACTCAAGGAGAGTTGCACGGGGGCCAGTTCTGGCCTCTTGAAACCTAATTGCCATGCAGAGGGGAACAGTGGTCTGACTTCAGGTTGCAAAAGCCCTGAGTCCTTGAGCCTGGCAGAGAGTGGGATAAGCAAAGACTTCTCTTAGTCCATGTTGAGATTAGAAGATGAAACAGATGTTGCCTGGGGAAGGCTGTTGCCTCAAACCAACCCCATTGGCACTGGAAATTCCCTTTCGATTCCTGTCACTGTTGATGCAAGGTTTTATGTCTTTGCAGAGTGTCACAGGTATTTTTATAAGAAAGAGAGTGCCCATCGGTCTAGTTGAATCATTAATCTTTACATATGCCTGGTACACTCTCTCCAACCCCAGAAGACAATGTATTCATTACACATAACAGACAATGATTTTTCCAATAAGGGCTAAAAATTACTTTACTCATCGACCCCATTGCGGCCAAATAATGCTTGTGGGTAAAATTCTAAAAGATGGACACGAAGGGGTTACACAGTAGCATCTGGGCCTCCAAAGCAGGCAAAGTGTTCATGCAAAGTGGCCTGTAGGACTCTTGCCATTTCTAGAAGCTTGTGATGACGCTGACTCATCCTCTTACATTTAGCAGATAGCTCATCAGCAAGAATACAAGAGCTGTCTGGAAAGTACCCATCCCCATATAATAACAGAAAAAAACAGAGGCATTAATGGCTGAATTTTTTTCCAGACCGCCCTTGTATACCTTAAACACAAATCAAGAGGAAATTGTATATGACACAATGTGTCCTCACCTTATGATAAATTTTGCCCACCAAACCCCACTGAAGAACCCTTTCATGAAAATTCCCTGCTTTCAACAGAAAGGCGAGATTACCAACTGTATCCACGTTAAATGCCAGGAAACTGAAGGAAAACACAGTGAGCATCATTATTATTTTGTCCTCACCAAAGGATTTCATTGTAAAGAAACAGATAAGGTTTGTTTTTGCAAAAAGAATTCTCTTCCAATAGAAAAGTAATGTCAGTACACATAGCTACCCCTCGTACCTCTCACTTGTTGATGTGTGTTTTCTTCAGTATTTGCCTGATGAATGTGTTGCTCTAATTTTCTTACATGGTGGTCCTAGTGGTCTAAAGATAATCTGCATTCCCTCTTTTCCCACTTACAGTTGTATTATAAGTAGTGTTTAATATTTATATCGTCTTTCTTCATTAACACCAATATGTATAACTTCCATCAAGTGGGTTTATCATCATTTACTCAACCATTGTTGGGCATATGTTATCATAATGATGATAAATGAATATTAGTAATTGAATATATCTATCACAAAGTATTTGTGAATGAATAATATGTCTTAGATACATTAAGTATCAGAAACTGTGCTAATTATTGCTGTGAATTATTTAGTGATCTCAATAATTCTATGATGAGGATACTATAATTATCCAATGCAGTCTGAGAAACTGAAGCTCAGCAAAATGTAGTAACCTGCTTTACTACACTCAAGCTCGGGTTTTTGTTATGGAACATTCATATTTAGGAACTAGAGGGCCGTGAGAGGAGTGTGGGCAAACACAGGGTATGGTGTGCCACAGAGAGGGTGACTTTCTTCATCAGATAGAAATTTCCATCTTCCCTGTCTGGCAAATGAGGAAACTGAGGTGCAGTCAAGTTAAGAGATTTAGGCACAAACAGACTCAAAACACCCAAGTCCCCTCACAGACCTGTGGGTTTTTCATCATGCAACTCTGCCTTTTGTGCTAATCTGCCCTCCCTCTCCCTGACGAAACTTCCTCTTTACAACTTACATAGATAGCTGAGCAGTCAATTCACACTTAGGGGCTCCCATGGCTCCGTCACCCCTTTGCCCTTACCTTCCCCCACATCCTTAGGAAATAACTTACTATAAAACCCAAGTAACTTAAATTTTCATTAATTAAAATAAAAAGTCCATAAGCAGCTATTGTTGCTGCTTAATCAGAAGTCACAAGAGAAACACCAAGAAGCAACTGATACAGTGCTTTTGAGACAGGAAAGATGGGAGGTTATTTACCACCCGCCAATGACCAGGAAACTTAAATTGTATCAATACTTATTCTGAATCTGGTCTTCGGAAGGTAAAGTCTCTGTCTCAGTCTATATAACAAAAGGTGTAAGGAACATTCATATTTTATTCAAAGGTATGTTTCAGTCATTCCAAGAGTTGTTCCCATGAAACCTGGAGACTGTGAATATTGCTATCAGAAATGACCTTCATTGAGATGTTTATTGTAGAACGTTGTCCACCTAAAGTTTGTGAACTGCTTATACTACAGGAAGTGGATGTCATTCGCCCATGAGTCACATGACTCTATGAGTCATAAGCAAAGCAAGACCACACCATGACTCTTAAAAATAGAAATATTGCTAAAGGCGACCTCCTTGTATTTTACAACTATACATTAAATTTAAATGCACATCATTATTCATCAGAGAAAAGCAAATGAGAACCACAAGGAGGCAGTATTGTACATCTACCAGAATGATTAAAAGTAAATATGATGACAACATCAAATGTTGACCAAGATATGGAGCCTCCAGAACTCTTGTACTTGTTAATAGGATGTAAAATGGCTAAACCACTTTGGAAGAAGTGATTACAGTTTCTCATAAAATTAAACAAACACATACACTATGACCCCCACAATTCCACTCCTATTTTTGTCTTAGATAAATAAAAACATGTATGCACAAAACGACTTGTATACAAATGTTCACAGCAGCTCTGCTGAGAAGAGTGAAAAACTGGAAGCATTCCAGGAGTCTGTCCATCAATAACAGAATGAAAAACAAATCTTAGTATAATCCTAAAATAGAATACTACTCAGCAAGAAAAAGGAACACATGAATACTCATGACAGCATGGATGTGTCTAAAAAAGCATTGTGCCAAGTTAGTAAGCCTGCTAAAAGAGAGTACATACTTCATGGTTCCACTTTATATGGAATTCTCAAGTAGGAAAAACTAATCTGTGGGAGAAAATGATCAGAAGAGTGGGTGCATCTGGGGTGGTGGCCACAGGGACTGACTGAAATAAAACTTTCTGGAGTGATGCTGATGGCCTTTAACTTTATAGAAGTTTTGGTCACACAGGTGTATGCGTTTGTCAAAACTCCGAGAAGACACACATAAGATTTGTGCATTTCATTGTATATAAATTCTACATAACAAGAAAAAAAAGTGTAACCAAATATGGAACAGTAGTTAATGATACTCGTGCTGAATTATTTAGAAGTATGCTGATGTCTGTGGTTTATTTTGAAATGCATCAAAAAAGGAAGATGAATTGATGGGTTTGTCAGGGACTGAGACACGTGATGTGGCAAGCACGAAAACACCGTGGAATCTAGATGGTGGGCATATGGATGTTCAAAATCCTTTCAATGTTGCTGAATATTTGAAAATGTTCGTAATGAAATGTGGCAAAACCTTCCCGCACAGACCCCTCCCTAGGCAGAGGATCCAGGGTGAACAGGAGCTGTGAAGACTCCAGTGGCAGCCCCTTGGGGGAGGGGGAGGCAGTGCTCACTGGGCCAAGAAAGGGCTGAATAGAGCTGTTTGCAGAACCAGGTCCAGCTCACCTCAGAGCCACACCCTGCCCTCCTCACCTAGTCTCCTGGGCCTTTTCAGTGCCATGAATGACTCCTCCAACAGTCCCAGTGAGGGGAGCCTCTGGGTGGCCGTACAATCAATGACTGTTACTTAGAAGGATTTCAGGCCATCACGAAGTTCCCAGCCCAGCTTTCCTCACATCTCTACCTGCTCATGTGAGTTGTCACTGTGACTGCCATCTGACTGCTCTGCTAAAGTGTAAGCTCCACACGGCTGAGAATCCCAAGGCACCGCTATAACCCCAACACCCAGAGAAGTGCCCAAGACAGAGTGGATGACAAAGGATTTTCTTACTATACATAAAAATCACAGCAAGTAAGATTTTAGGACTTAAGTAGATAAACACAGACACACTGAATCAGTAAACCTGGATGTGTGGGAGAGAGATGTGTACTGTTTTGGAGGTTAATAACCGAGACAAAAATAAATGGACTGGAACTTTCCAAATATTTACAATTGGAATACTGCCTTTGGCGCCTCTCAAGTCTGTCCTGGAAATTTTGCTGGGAGCAGAGGTTTGCATGTGGGTGAAAGTCTGTTATGCTTTCAGAGTGACAGGGACAAACCCTGCTCTGCTATCTGGAAAAGAAATGAAAGGGCAGATGTGCGTGGCCAGCCAGAACAAGGTTCCTGCATGGATGGAAGTGATTTTGATGGGAACTGGACTGCTCTTTCAACTCCTTATATGTTGGAAAGTTTTCAAATCAATAAGTTGGAGGGAAAGCTATCAGTACCATGAAATGCCCATTCAGGGTGAGAAGTGTTAAAGGGGGCACTGAGTCTGTAGAGTGTGCCAGGACAGACGGCAACATTCAAACTAAGAGACTTAAGAAAAACAGTCCTAGGATATGGGAGTTGATAAGACAGACTACAGTTTGAACAAACAGGAACCTCAGCAGTAGTAAAAAAAAGGTGGGGGGCGGGGAAACAGAGTATAGATTTCTTCATTTCCCTTCATGCCAACAGATATGAAAAGTCTCATATTATCACTTAGATTATGAGTTTCCCATGTTTTTCATCAGGATTATAAGGTGATATTTTCTAATTAACAGTTTCCTTGGAAATTAGCTCAATACATTTATTTGGGTTATGGAGACTAATAATCTGCCTCCAAATAAAAATAATAATTTTAAAAATACACAAAAGGAAAAATGCATAATAAGTCCCTCAAAAGTAGAATTAAAGAAACTATATATTTATGAGCATATATCAATGAAGTAGGAAATAGAAGTATTACAGAGAAGATCTGTAAAGGGAAAAGCTGGTTGTTTGAGATAAAAAAATAAAACAGACTAACATCTGCTGAGATTAAACAATACAGAAGACAGAAGGCACAAAACTTTTAGGAATGGCAAATGGAATAAAACTACTGATTTAGTAGCAGTGCAAAAGATAATTAGGGAATAATATGAAAAACTTTACACCAATAAATTCAAAACCAAATGGATAAAGTCCTAAAAAAATACCATTTACCAAAACTGACATGAGAAAGTCTAAGACTAAATTGTTTTAACTAAAACAATCTAACTAATTGAATCAGTAGTTTATATTCCCCCAGGCCCAGATAGTGTTCAAATAACATCAAATTCTTCCGCAGAATTAGACACTACTCCCAAAGTAACTTTATGAGACCAGTAAAACTTGATATAAATCCAAATCAGGGGAGTACAAGAAAGAAAAACAATATGTCGATAAGGATACACCCCCTCAAAATACAAGCCAGCTAAACCCAGGAAAATATACAAATGATAACACAGCATAACAAAATTGAGTTTTCCTTAAGCATGCAAGGGTAGTTTAACATTAAAAGATATATGAAGGTTATTTATCATATTAGCAGACTAAAGAAGAAATACCATAAGATTGTTTCACTAAGAATAGATGCAAAAAATTGTTTGCAGTAAAATCAGTAAGATTCATCTAGTAATGACAAAAATGTTAAAAAAAAAAAACAAAAAAACAATTACTGGAGCTTTGTTAGGAAGTGAAGTGTGTCTATCAAAAAGCTCAGCAAATATCATTCTTAATAGTGAAATGTTAAACTCATTCTTTTTAAAACCAGGAATAAAACAAAGGATCACAAAAGATTCACACAAAATAAGAATGAAAGGAATAGCAACTGAAAAGGAATAAGTGGAAAAATCATTCTTTGCAGATGATTGTCTATCAAAAAAAAAAAAAAAAAAAAAAAACCAAAGAATCTATAGACACATTTAGGGTAATTTTTTTATAGACAGGGTTATATACAAAAGTCAACTGCATTTATAATAAACCAGAAAAAACATAATTTAAAAAATATTCTTTATACAACAACAAGGTGCCTGATTATAACTCTATCAAAGTACATACTTGCATGGAAAAAAATTATTAAACTCTGGAAGACACTTTTGAGATTAAAATCTTGGAGAGGAAGATCGTTTTATAAATAACTCGATTTTCCCGCAAACCTATAGATTTAATACACTTTCAAAGAAAATTCCACCAGATTTTTAAAAATTGTGGTAAAATACACGTAACATAAAATCTACTGCCTTAACCATTTTTAAGAGTACAGTTCACGCTGTCGACGCTGCAGCCTGGGTTCGATTCCCGGCCAGGAAACTACCCACATATAATAAATAAATAAATAAATAAATAAATAAATAAATAAATAAATAAATAAATAAATAATAAAGAGTACAGTTCAATGGCATTAAGCACATTCACTCTGCTGTGCAACTGTCACCACCATCCTTCTCCAGAACCTTTCCATCTTCCTAAACTGAAACTCTGTCTCTGTGAAACGCTACCTCCCCATTCCTCCCCCACCACCCCGGGCACTGGTGACCACCGTTCTACTTTCCGTCTCCACGAATCTGACCACTGTAGATACCTGATCTAAGCATGATTCTTCAATATTTGTCCTTTCGTGTCTGCAGGTTCCCCATGCCGCCCCCTGAGGAACTTGACACCTTGATTCCAAAACTTATATGGAAGTGCAGAAGACCCAGCATAGCCAACATAATTCTGAATTATATTTCAGATATAATAATAGAATACATCACATATGTTACGTGATAATATTATACTATCACAAACCTAGTGTAAGTGTAACAGTGTATTGTTGGATTAAGGGTAAGCGGGCAGACTTGGAACAAAATAGCTTCCAAATGGACTTCCACGTGCACAGAAATTGGTCAAGTCCAGAGCGGGCACACTGCAGATCCCTGGGAAGGGACAGTTAATTCAGTGCCCGGTGCTGGAACAATGGGCAATCCCTAAGGGAGGAAAAAATAAATACATCCCTTCCTCATACCACAGACAAAAATTGCTAGTGGGTTCAAGAATTAAATGTGCAAGGTGAAACCCTCAAACTTTAAAAAATGTATATTGCATGATCTCAAAGTAAACAAGATGCAGAAAGGATGGCATTAGACGATGAATAAATTCACTTTAAGAATTTACGTTGATCAAAAAACAACATCAAGAAAATACAAAAGAAACCACAAACTTGGCCAAGATAATTGTAACATCTGTACCAACAAAGGATAAAGAACCCCTAAAAGTGAATAAGACCCCCCAAAAAAAGGAAACTGACAAAACACACCAATAGGCATTTCACATAAGAAATGCAAATTGCAAATAAATCTGTGAAAGCACATCAACCATAATAAGGAGAATACAATTTAGAGTCTGTGAGAGATCTTTTTCTTACACCGTATTGACAAAAATTAAGTGTGTTAGTGCCCAGTGTTAGTAAGGCCGTGGTTCCACAGGCTACAGTCTGCTGGCAGGGGTGTGGATCGCCCGCACAATCACATCGGAAAACAATTTGGCACTGTTTAGTGAAGCTGAACACCCACAACACAGCAGTTTCACTTCTAGGTAATATATACTATTGAGGACTGTTTTTCAAACAACAGATTGCAAGTCACTAATGAGTCATGAAATCAGTTTAAAGGACTGAGATCAGAATTTAATTTTTTTTTTTTTAAATATCAGAGAGCACTATGAGTAATAGGAATCATTTCATGAAATGTTTGCTTCAGTTGTGTCTCGGGTGGGATGCCTGATGAATGTGTGGGTGTCAGTGTGATGTAAAATTTATTCCTTAGTCTGAGTCATGGCAACTAAATTTGAAAGCCCTGCAGAAACGCTCACATGCATTCCCCGAGAAAACACGTACAGGACTTTTTTTCATAAGAGCGTTGGGCAAAATGTCAAAAACACAGCCCAAACGTGCACTGATGCTGGAGATTAGAGTGAATGTAGAGTGGCATATGCACGTGGTGAAATGTCGTCTCAGCTACGCGTGAGAACCAGGATGAAAGTGGACAAGGCCCTGTAGAATTGTATGCCTGAAACCTATGTAATCCTTGTTAACAGATGTCACCCCAATAAGTCTAACAATAAAAATAAATGAAAAACAAAAGAATCAGGATGAACCTTAGACACAACATACGGAGTGACGACAGGCAGCTACAGAATGCCACCAGGAAAATTTCACTTTATTTTTCAGGCTTAAAGTCAATACTAAAAATAGTCAAGAAAGACAACCAAAAGCATGACCCTGCAGCCAGACTGTCTGTTCAAATCCTGCCTCTGTCACTCATTAGCATGCAACCTGGGGCAAAATCCTGCACTTCTGGGCCTCAGTTTCCTCATTTAGGAAATGGAAATCATAACCTACCACTCTGGGGTTTTTAAACCTGTAAGGTGCTTGGAACAGGGAACATGCAATAGAGAAGGAACACCAGGAAGGACAGAATTAGCATGTTTTAGTTTTAAACTTGGGGAGCAGGGGTATCAGCATTAATTTTCCATATTTGTATAATTTTCGTATATACCAAATACTAAACATTTCAAATAAGAGTGAGCTGTGCCATGACAAAGCTCTACCCGCTCGGGCTCAAAAGGGTGGTGACAGCCTGAGCAGGTACATACCTGGTTCTCAGCTTGTCACCCCCAGACTCAGCCCAGCTCTGAAGCAAGCCAACAAGTAGTCTTCCTTCATACTGTTCGGTGTGTTGAGCCAGCAGTTCCCATGCTACAACCTGCACACACAATTTATCATTCATTGTCATTTGTCCAAAACATGAAAAAAAAAAAGGCCCAAGTGTCTTCAAATGCTGCAGCCAGACGAGGTCTAGTTGCTTCCAGCAAACTCCTTGCAAGGAACCAAATACAAGACCTCTTCCTTCCAGGGGTGTCCATGGCAAACAGGTGGCACATGGCTTCCACTCTGTCCCTTCCCCGTGGCCAGCTTGGCCAATGAGCTCACGATACTCTGCTCCCTTGCCCGCTTGAAAAACCAGCCTCTAACGCCAGTTCCAGGACCAACTATGTCAGCTGACACTTCACACAAAACCAGCTTGCCTTCTCTGGACCAGATGAATGTCTGGTCCGTGTCCCTTTCTGCCTCTGATAGCCTGTGGTTGACTGGGTCTTTGGGGACTAGCACTCGAATGTACACGTAAAACCACCGCCATCCGTCTCCTCCTCAGCAGCTTTCAAGGTGTAAGTTGGGCCGAAATACAGCACACGTTTCCAGGTGTGTCCAGAGAAGATGGCCAGGCCAGTCTGCTGCAGAGAGAGGCCAGCAGCCGGACGTGTCAGTGAGGGGCCTTGGCCCACGCTGCCCGAGCCTCCGGCTGCCGGCGGCACGAGAGGGCCCAGGCGAGGCCAGTCGGGGGGCCTGACCGTGCACCAGCCCGAACTGCCAACCCGCGGGACCACCAGCTGATGGTGGCGTGTCGTGTTAAACATTGCGGACCGCATAGGAATCTCTAGGACATCCGCCAGGGACCGCCTAACTACAGATCATAATTCACTTTAGGCGCGTGAAACACGAGAAACTCGTGAGCGGTACGAAATGTGATAAGCCACTAAATTGGGGTGGTTAGTTACACGACGAAAAATAGGTGAGTCATTCTCCTATCAAACTAACTTGAGAATATTTCCTTCTTTCTTTCGTGTATGTCCATGTTTTATGGAGTTTGTATAGAATGTTGTACATGCTTTCAATCGACACTGTATCACAGGTGGTCTTTGTGGTTCACGTCGCTGTTTCAGATCCTGTGAATATGTATAATGTCCTTTGTTTGGAAAAATCATAGGTGAGTCCACATTTTCATTCATTTGGATATTTAGGTTGTTTCCAATTTTACAGTGCACTAATAACCTTAATGTCAGGTATCCAGACAAACTGCACTGTCCTCTTTTTGGTTATTACCTAAGAATAAATCCATGAGTACATGGATGCAGAGGTTTTCGTAAAGGCCATCCTGCCTCCACGAGACGTGCTGGGAACTCCCCGGGACATCTGTGCCCAGGGAAGGTTTACTGGCAGTGGCAGGCACAGCCAGGCATGCAGCGCATGGGGCAGTGTCACAGCCGGTGTTCTGTCAAATGCCCCATGGTCAAACAGAAGCACCGAGTGACAGCCCAGAGCCTCTCTCAGCTGCACTGAAGCTCTCAGGTCCGTCTGCCCCAGGCCTCTGGGAGGACGACACTCACTGTCAGAGGTGGCCACAGGACTTGCTTTCATCCAGGGACACACAAACTGGTGACACGTTCCCAGTTGTGCCTGGTCCATAACTCTGGACTTCAGTCTGCTTCGGAGGCTGCCAGACGTGACATTGTTATGTCTTACTATGTTGTTACATTTGTTATAAGTTACTTTCCTTTTGTTTCTTTGAACTGCTGTCCTGAATTCTTGAAATTACACTTCTAGATAAATTATACCATCTATGATTTGATTTCAGGGTAATGAAGGGGTGTCACAAAGTATTTTTTATAAAGTGCCCTGCGACAGATGACTGGATAAAGAAGCTGTGGCACATATACACAATGGAATATTACTCAGCTGTAAGAAAAGATGAAATATTGCCATTTGCAACAACATGGATGGACCTGGAGATCATCATGCTTAGTGAGATAAGCCAGACAGAAAAAAACAAAGAACTGTATGACTTCACTCATATGCGGAATATAAAACTGAAAGCAAAGAAAAAAGAAATGAACAAACAAATAACCCATGGACACAATCAATAGTTTAATGTTTATTTGGGGACGAGTGGGTTAGGGAGGGGAGAAAGGGAGGGGGTGGGAGAGGAGTGGGGGGGAAGCTAAATATAAGGTGATGGAAAGAGAAGTCACATTAGGTGGTGAACTTATTATACAACAAGTTGACAATGCACTGTAGAATTGTATGCCTGAAACCTATGTAATCCTTGCTAACAGATGTCACCCCAATAAGTCTAAGAATAAAAATGAATTTAAAAAAAAACGAGGGCATTAGGTCCAATACGTTTAAGAATGACTGTATGATGGGTCAGAGGGTGTGACCATTTCTCAGGCTGCTGCTGCACACAATGAGTGTGAAAATCAAAACACTTCCAGCAATGCAAAGGAATGGAGGGAAACTGGCTTGCTTTAACTAGAATTTCAACTAAAATGATAGCGCACTCAAGTCCCGGTTCTTGACACAGCACTAGGAGTGACATTTAAATGGTCTGTTTTGCTAATCTGTTAAGTTTACGATGGCTCTAACTCTACCTCGCCCTTGCAAGAATTAAAAATCGCTGTTGCCACCTCTCCATCTCATTTCTTCAGCAGCACTTACTGCTTCCTGCTGATACAGAAACAGCTTGCTTGTTGGTCTGCTGTCTTTCCACCGCCCAGAAGGTAAGGGCCAAGGTGTCAGTCTGTCCACCCTGTGCCATCAAATGAAGTGACACGGAGCTGGACGCAGAGGAATCCTCTTTTCAACACTCACCTAACCTGTCCGGTTCTCAGTATCTTCTTTCCATTCACTCATTACTCCCACTGTCCAACTTAGGCAACTTAAAGTGGGCAACTTAACTCGCTCTACCTGGCATGAAAATGAGAGACCCGTTCAGGTGCTAAACTAAGAGAAAAGACAGATGATGGAGGCCTGGCTAATATCACAAAGGCAGATTGGTTTATTTCTCCTTTTTTCTTTCCTTTTTGCTCCTTGCTTTTGGCATCTTTCCTCCTTTTCTAGGTCAGCGACAAGAAAACATGATTTAAAAAAAATGAGTTTCTTCTCTGCTGTTGATGCCCCCTTGGTGAAAGATGAAATGATTGAAGCCATCAGCTACCATGGGGTTTGGGCACTGCAGTCTCTAAATCCGATACATATTTGATAAATGACCAGGGCGAGGTGAAGGTAGGTCAGTGACCATCTCGGTGGGCCCACAGTGAAGATGAGCTGGTCTCATAGCCCAGATGTGACCCCGATGCATTATAATGTACCGTGTGTATGTATCTATACTAGGTACTACTATGTAATATGGACCACAGACATGCACATATACACATATATAAAATTTTTCACTTTGCATTTCAAAATAATTATAGACTCACAAAAAATGTTTAAAAATTAAAATAGTGTAGAGGGTCTTCTTTGTTGGTTTGCTTTTTGTCTAGTCATCCCCCAGCTTCTCCCCAAAATGATCTGGACCATACAGCAAGAGCAATTATCAAAACCAGAACATTTAATAAAATTCTTAAACAATGAACATTTTAGTTGTGGTAGAGATGTCGTTATTTAAAAACAAACCCAGGAGTAGGTCATTCTGCAAAGTAAAGTATCACTTTTGCAATATAAGTAATTGCATCCTTATCTAAGTCTGGGGTTCTGAATACTTATGCCAGGTTTCCCTAAGATGACATGTGACATTCTGTCTCTCCAGGTGATGGTTTTGGTGGCTGTGGACACAGCTCTCTGGTCCTACAGAGGAGCAGTGCTGACCTTGCTCCATACACCTGAGTGATCCCAGCTGAGCTTGGCACACCTGCCCGGGAGCCCTTTTGTCGGAGAACTCTGGGGACTGAGCACAGAACAGTGACATCCTTCCCTTTAGGAAAAAGCTGGCCTGTAGGCAGAAGTAAGCTGCTCTACAGCCAGCATGTGGAAATGCAGCCTAAGCAGTTGTGCAGAATGACACCATAGACACGCACTCATAACGGATGCCATGTGCCTCAGGCACCAACAATTAGGGAACTTCAATAAAAGTTTGTTTTAGGTGGAATGGCTTTTTAAGGCATCTATAAGGCAACCTAGCATTTCTGTACACGAAGTATCTCACTGATTTATGCCAAGTACAGTGAAACTTGGATTACATCTAAGGAGCAGCATCTGGTGCCAAGGCAGAAACACTTAGAGCCAATTAGCATAGAAAACACAGTGTTCCAGCAAAAGCCACCAGACGTCACCCACTCTGCATCAAGGACAAGCCAGGCAGTGGGGCCGCACTCAGGTTTGTGCCACAGAGAGCGATGGAGTCTCTCACCGTAGTAGTACTTATGGCATAGGGGTCCCACGTCACAGCCTAGCAGGACTGGCTATGTAATCGGGGGCCCAGTGCAAAACGAAAATGCAGGACTCCAGTTCCAAAATCATCTAGGATTTCAAGATGACGAGAGCAGAGCATTAAAACCGGCAGGACCCTTCTGAGCACGAGGTCCCATATGACTGTCCAGCTTTCACCCCAGGAAGCTGGCCCTGGCCCTTGGGGTCCCAGAAGCCTGCATGTCCTGGGTTGTTATTACATCCACATCTGGCCGGCCCTGGGCTCCTGAGGGCAGCTCAGGTGTCACCAAGTGGAAGGCTGAAGTAAAGACTGAGTGGGCATGATTTTGCACTAAGCATCCCAACTGTTCACTTCTCTTAGATGTTGAACATCCCGTGAAGGTAAGAAGTAAGACTTTTTCCAGGAGAATATTTAAAGATTTTCCAGCTAGAAGAAATGGGGTGGGGGACGGGGAGATGGGGGGAGAGAGAGAGAGAAGAGACGGTAGGGGGGGAGGAGAGGGGAGGGAAGACAAAGAGAGAGAAGGGAAGGGAGAGAGGAAAGGAATAAAGGAATGTGGAGAAGAACCACTTTACTACATCAATCAACACGTTGATGCCCTGAGTAATTGCTGGGCCTTAAACGTGGATTTGAATTTTAGATTTAGGAAGATGGATGGATCCGAAGCAGATTTAAGCCCAGCGAAAATTTATGCACTGCTCAACTGAACTTAAGAGTGGTTAGTTTTTTTGTTTGTGTGTGTGCTTAGTTAGACCCGGACCAAATTTCATTTATTTTCCCAGTATCTCTTCCCAACAGGACACGAAGTGCATCTCTGTGGTTCCCTTCCTTCGTCCCACCCATGTCCATTGTCTGTCCTGAGTATAGTGTGGACTAAAAAGCAAACTATGAAACCTCTGTCCCTCGAGGTGTCCAGTCTGACAGGAGAGATCAGCACAGGCACACACACTGCCCTCGAGGTCTGTCAGGGACCCACAGGCACTGGAGCACGGCCAGTCCAAGTAGAGGGCTTCTCTTTGGGGATCAAGGAAGGATGCTCTCTCCCTCTCTTTCTCCCTCCATGTTTGCTCACTGACCTGTCTCAGAGGTATCTTTGAACCCCCAGGCAGCGGCCCCCCCACGCACCTGGCCCACATGCAATCCGGCGTGCTCTGGCCATGGACGTGGCCCTCGCCCTGGGCTGCTGGGACAGGCTCACCCAAGCCTTGCTCTCCCTCCAGGATTCCACCCGAACCCCCGCTATGGTGCTGGGCCACAGCCCTGCTACCTTCTGCCTTCATCCTGCCAGAGACTCTGCTCCTGAAAGCACTGCCCACAGCTACAGATGAAGCCCCCGGTGCAGGCCGGGCCCCTGCACCACACGCACCCACCATGCATTTATTGGGCTCCTTTCACATGCCCTGCAGGACACCGGGAAGAGCTGCGCACAGCTGGGCCCTTCACCGCGTGTACAGGCATGCCTCGGCGATACTGAGCGTTCGGTCCCAGACCACCGCAGTGATGCGAGTGTCCCAGTCAAGTGACTCGTAATCTTTTTGCTAAGAGGTGCAATAAAGGCAAGCACAATAAAACGAGATGTGCCCATACTAATAACTGCGGTCACCACTATCCCTGTGTCCCTTATTTAACCCTCAGAACATCTCCACAGAGTTGGGGTTACCACCCCATTTAGGAAAAGTGGGGGGAGGGGCTTGGAGAGACAAGGAACCCACCCAGGCTGTTGCACAGGGGAGTAGGAACTGAGCCCCGTGTCTGAAAACTGGGCCATCATGTCACACAGCCCCAGAGCTGTACCAGCTGTGGGGAATGGGGTGGCCAACACACTGACCTGGGAGCGTGGAAAGGAATGGACATCAGCCGCAGGAGGACGCACTATCCTGCAGGCATTGTGACGTGGTGGTCCACCTGAGGGCGCTCACCGGAGATGCCACCTCCCTCCAGAGCCTCCCCTGTGCAGCTCTTGCAGTGATGGCTCACATGGGGACTTCCTATCTCTTGAGGACAGTCCCAAACCCTAACGTCCAACAGACACCCGCAGGAACGTATGTCCTGGCCTGTAAGAAGGGACTGGGCTGCTCACCCTCTTGCTTCATTCGTCCCGAGGGAAGGGCACCAACCTCAGCCTCCAGCCTCTGGGGCCACGTTTTCTAGAGCAGAAACTCTCAGAGGAGGTGAACGGAGCCACCACGGTCTGTGCTCATCCCACCCACAGACATGTTTCCTTTGACCTCTCCCAGCTCCTCCACATTAGAGGCCCATTGTGTGTCCCCTTCTCCTGAAAGACTAAAATTTTGGGGAAGCCTTAATTCATGTCCCCTTGAAGCAACAGTCAATGGGAGGTAACAGCAGACCCTGGAGAGGGCAGGGCCCACCATGCTCCAAGACTTCAGGGGCCTGCTGCCATCAGGCTAGTGTCTGCCTGGCCCTGAAGACCACTGATTTGGACACCCCATGTCCAAGGGGCCCATGCAGCTGGTACTAAGACCTGGCAGTGAGGCCTTGACCCCCACCTCTACCCCTTCCCCACTGCTGCCCTGATGGATCAGTCATCTGTGACCAGCCCAGTTCACCCTGAACAGTGGGGTCCAGCTCAGGGGCACCAAAACCCTGTGGGACAGCTGCTGGGTGGCTGTCTGCTCCTGGCTGCCACGACTGCACGCGCCACACAACCTTCTCTCACTGGGGGTGGAAAATGCCAGATGCCCACCCCCAGCTCCCTCCATCCAATCCTGGAGGGAGAGCAAGGCACAGTCCTGGCCTATGGGACCTGGTGGACTGCAGCCAGGGCTCTGGGGAAGGTTCCCTGTAAGGTGTGACACCCGGGGCCTTGAGGGCAGATGGGGCCCCTGAGCCAGGCCTGGGGTCACCGTGGGGGACCATATGTGTTCTTATAGTTTGGGCCACACGGTTGAGATTCTGCAGCTGCTGTGTCCTGACTGATAACCCCATCAGCAACTGGGTCCATGCTGAATTCCCGAAGCTGATTTGCCCAGTTTTCCAGTGCCAGGCCACTGCTGCTGCCAGCCCAGGTTTCTCCCTCACTCCCAAATCTCCCCCTTCCAGAAGTCTCCCTGCATGCACGTGTGTCAGCTCCTCCTGAAGTCCAAGTCCTAACAACAGCAAATTGTCTAGTGTCGTTGGACTAGACATGAGGTGTGCAAAAGAAATGACAATGAGAATGTTTAAAAAAATTGCATGAAGTTTTCTACAACTTGACTAATGTACAAACTCCTTCTGAAGGAAAAAAAATGATCCCCTTACCCCTCCCCACATTGACTTAAGTTGTTTCAAATTATAATGTAACTTAAACATGTGCAAACATAAAACTAGATATAAACACTTTATGCTTACAGCTCTTGTTCCACTATAAACTATGAAATTAAATACAAGCAGAGCTACAAAACCAACGAGAGTCAAATCAATGGCCCTAATAACATGTGACAGTTGTGTTTTGCAGCCTGGCCACGGTTCCCTCGCACGGGTTCTGCCTGCACCTCTGAGGCCCTTGTCCTCGGGTCCCCAGTGCCTGTGAGACCCTCTGTCCAACCGCACACCTGCCACCCCTCGGCCTTTACTAGCACAGACACATGATCCTAGTCACAGAAGCCCTCCATCTCTTCTTTCCCGGTTGGTTCCCGGTGCCCCAGGGGGTGTCATTTGCTGCCGAAGGGCTTACACACACAGGCCCCGGGGCTGGAACCCCAAAGTACTCTCTGGTTGTATGGATGTTGTCCACACAACCTGCATAACTCACTCGGACAGTTTCTGTTTAGATGACCATCAGTATTAAAGCAAACAACTAACACATTCCTGCAGAGAACTCCGAGATCCCAGTTTGGGAAACAACACCAAAGTCCACCTCGCTCTATAGAAACTGAAGACATCACTTTGGGGCACAGAGAAGTAAAGATAAACACTCTGGCCCGGGTCCAGAAAGCTCCCTTTTGCCAATGGTCGCACACGTGGAGTCTGTGAGGGAGCTTGCAATATTCCGACGCCACCGCGTCTTGTACGGAGACTTAGTGCCAGCATTCTGCGTCAGAAGGAGGAAACCGAACGTCTGTTCGAACCACCACAGTCAGCTTTTCTACGAGTACATTATGCCAAAGTCCCTCCCAGCTCCCAAGTGATCACATTTTGTCAGTGCTTCGTATCAGTTTTGCCCCCAGACCAGATCTTCAAGCTGCCCTCCTCGCTCTATCCCCAGCCCAGTCCTGCGGCTCCGCAGCCGCCCCCAGATCCCTCACTAGGCAGGCCTCGCAGGTCTCATTCCACTCTCCTCCCCTGGTTTTCCCGTCATCATCGGGGGCGACTGTGGGTATAACTGCCCATCTGTTTGTCTTGGGGACCGACCCCTAGAACCATTTTCTCCTGGCTCTGCCAGGTTGGGCAGCCCTCAGCCCGCCCCTGCTGTATCTCAGAAGAGGCTCTGGGAAGAGTTGTCATCCCCGGTCTGTCACCCCAGTGCCAGCTATGGCCATCGGGTCTCAGGCCCCTGAAAGCTGAGGCTCCATGGCCCTGCCTTTGGGGTCACCCAACCCTCCCCTCTGTTTGCAGGGAGGTCTGCATTTTTGTCCTCTGGCCTTTGGACATCTCCACCTGCTGCTTGCTGGGGTTCCCCTACAGGAGGTGGGGGCCCCAGTGATGAAGTTCCTTTAGGTTCACTGCGTGGTGCCTTGCAGTCCTCGTCCAACACCACTCGGGTCCCAACGCCCCATTCCAGCACCTGAGTCCTGCTTGTCCAGGAGAAGAATTGGGAATTGTCCCCAGTGGTGGGGGTGGGGAGGACCAGGGCAGAAGGGTGAGGGGAGCGTGTGTGCGCATGCGCGCACATGGAGAGCGCTAGGTTGGCCTTTGTTCTCTCTTGAGAACTTCCTTTCTTTGATACCCTTCATTCCTTCTCTTCCCTCTCTCCCAGTTTACATTTAAAGAAGGGACTCTTTTTAAGTGATTTTAAATATACTTGATTTTTAAAATTCAAGCCATGTCGAATGGTCTTAAATAAAAAGTAAAAGTCTCCTATGCAACCCCCTACCGCCAGCACCTCGCTCCAAAATAACCATTCCTAAGCAGGTTTTGTTGTGCTAGAAGGGGAAGCGCCCAGTGTCAAGGCCAACCAGACTCCTGTGTCCTGTCCCGTTTGCTTCACAGGTGGGCCCTGCTTTTCTTCAAGGGTTGTGTTTTTCCTGGAGTCTCGATGGCCTTTTCTCCCTTGCTTCAAGAAGAAACATGCCTTTTCCATCACATCACTAAGATCTTGGTGCTTCTTAATTGTTCACTTGCTTCTTGAAGTCCTTCTGTTGTTCCTCTGACTTCCTGTTCCTATTTGCACTAGTCATGTCCCCAGCTCCCCACACCACTGCTATCCAGGTATTTCTCTACATGGTCCCCTCTTAGGTTAGCTCCGGAAAGCACGCACACTTCTAATTCTTAATTTCTTTTATGCTGCCATGCAGTTCACCTACAAGTAATATTTTTCAGAAAGTGCATGGCAGGTAAGTTTACTGAGTCTTTGAAGATCTGTAAGTCTTTATTTTGCTGCATATCTGATCAATAATTTACCCAGTTATGAAATATAGGCAACCCCCATATAACACGGTCTTTGGGTTCCTAAAATGCCGTGTTATGCGAATCTGTGTTATAGGAAACAAAGAACTAGTACAAAATAGGGAGTTAGGTTCCAAAAATTTAAAAAAATACATGTGTTTATTAATAAAGCAATTTTCACCAAAAGTATAACGTGTTAATATGAATTAAATAATGTTTTCTTTGTCATCACTACTAAGCTCCATTAACTGAGGATGTTTTGTTTTCGACAAGATATCTTCATTCTCTGAACTTTCTTCAGCATGAGCTTGACTTCTTTTCTGTACTTTTGGGAAAAAATCTGTTATTTTAGATTGCCTGCTTTTAGCTGAGCAATCTAAAATAACAGAGAACTTGTGAACTTTGTGCTTCTATCAGTGGAAGGATCTTCATTTAGGAAATATAGCTCCAACTGTTCAGCTAAGTTTTGGCCTTTCTTTACGCTTTTTACTGTAAAGCATTTAACTTCTTCGTTTTCACCTGTGCTATCGTCCCCTGGGTTATCTTGGCGTCTTCCAGATGTCATTTCCACCAAATTGGCTTCATCAGTTTCTTCTTCCACTAATAATTCTTGGACGTCTTAAAAGCTCATATTACAGTCTGTGTTGTTGTGAGATTTCTCTAATTCTCAAGCCGTGTTAGAGTGAAACTGTGTTTTAGGATGCCGTGTTGTACGAGGGTTTCCCCAATTCTCGAACCGTGTTAGAATGAGACTGTGTACTATACGTGCCGAGTTATATGGGGGTTACCTGTAACTTCCTTCTGAATTCTAAAGGCATTGTTCCATTCTATTCTAGACGCTTGCCACTCAAAGTGCGGCCCATAGACAGCAGCCTCAGCATCAACTGGGGGCTTGCTAGGAATGCCGAGTCCCAGGCCCACCCCGGAACCTGAATGTGAACGAGATGCCTGTAGGGGTGTGCTAGCTTTAAGAAGTGCTGTTCTGGCCTTCACATGGCTGCATGGAGGGCTGAGGTCGGTCATTTCTTAGTAAATGATCTGATGTGCTTTCAGTCCAAGGTCTGCCTGTCTTTACCTGGCGATCTGAAATTCGCCAGGCTGGTTTTAGGCTTTGACTTTTCCCAGTGGGTTCTGCCAGCTCACGACTTGTGCCTTTCTCCATATCTGGGAAATTTTCTTCTTTTATTTCTCTGATTTTGTCTGACTGTCAGGATTCTCTGGTCTCTTTAAGGAATGTTATTGATTTCCTAGTTTGATCATCCATATCTCTTAGCCTTTTATTTCCCTTTACGTGGTTTTTCTGGCCTTCATTCTGAGAAGTTTTCTCAAATTTATCCTTTAGCCCTTATACTGGACTTTTAAAATTTTGCAAACATATATTTTTAATGTACTACAGTGCTCTGTGCTATGGTAACCACAGCTTAATGAACTGTGGTTCTCCGAATGCTCATTTTTCACGGCGGCCTGTCCCTGCTTTATGAATGCCATGTCGTCACACACCTCTGGGAACACTAATTGGTTTTTGTTTCTCCACTCTGTTTCCTCCAGCACCAGTGGTTCTGCTTTTTCATTTTGTTCCTTCTTTTTTCATGTTGTTGATTTTCCTTAAGTGTCTGATCATCCTTATTAGTTAATATTATGGAACTACTACTGTTCATTTGCTTAGGTGTAATGATGGAATCGTGCTTACCAAAGAAAATGTCCTTATTTTAGACAACAGATGTTGAAGTTTTTAGGGATGATGTGTCTGATACCCACAATTTACTTTCAAATGGTTACACACATGTGCGTGGTGGGGTGGGCGTGGAGAGAGAGAGCAGGGAGAGAGAGGAAAGAGAACACTTAAGTATCAACACGTGGAAGTGAATACTCTCAAGTGTTATTGTACCAGACTTCCCATTTTTCTTTTGAAATTTCTCTGTTTGAAAATTTTCAAAGTAAAAGTTGGACGTAAGAACAACAAAACGAAACTCTCTGACTATCCTGAAGGAAATACCCCTGGGGCCTGAGATCCCTAAGGAATCAGCCTTCCCCTAGGAAAGCAGACACCCGATGGTCTTGAAACGTGTCAGGCTCCAGGTCATTTGCACGAGTGTGCATTCACTCTGCCGGCAGACTGACGGACAAGCTGCGTGCAGCCGCGGGCTGGTTCAGGAAGCCGGCCCCAGCGGGCAAGCAAGGCACCTGTCCCGGTGAATCTCTAACGAAGCAAAAGAAAGTAATAATGGGATTTCATGGGTGTGGGCAGTAATTGGATTTGGTGCAGGATGTGATTAAATTTCACCAGGGGCCTCCAACCCCTGCCCCCGGACAATAATGAAAGGGTCAGAAGACCTTCCGTCTGGCTGAAAGGAAACTCCGTGAAGCCTGCAGAGCACACGCCTGCTCGGTCCCCATCTCCTCAGTCACGGGACAGCAGCCCCAGTGCCTTCTCCATCCCTAGTCTCCCCTTCAGGCAGAGGGCTGAAAACACTGGAATTAATGCCAGAAGGCTGCGTGTGACACTCACTGACCAGCTTCTGTCCCCTAGTCTCCTGAAATTTCTTCCTACTACAGGAAATGCGATCAAAGCAGAATCCAGCCCACGGAGGGAAAGCTCCTCAGTGTGGGCAGATTCCAACACTCAAGTACAAGGCCAGCTGACAGTGCAGGCAGCCAGGGCTACCTTCCCACCCCTGTGTGGGTACGGGCGGCCTGATAACTCTAGGGTCAAAGTGGGGCATGTCAACTGACAGGTGTTTTGTTAGGGGGTGTCAACAGTGGGCAAGCAGGCTGCTGACCCGCACCACCCCCACACAAAGCTAATGCATGACAGTTAGGGGTCCTGGGCTCTCACCCCAGGAGACCAAGCCTTCCCCGGGCAGGCTGTCCAGCGCCCTCCCCAGGGCGGTTCCCAGAGCTGGGCAGGCGCTATGGTGTGGGAGGTTGGCCGTCCTGCTGACAGCAGGCCTTCACAGAAACAGCTGCTCTCTGCCCAAACTCCTCTCCTGCTCTCAATCCCTGAGGCTCAGCGCCCCTCCAGAGACACCCACAACAAACAGCTTCCTCGGCCGTGTCCACGGGGTGACCCATCCAGCCCGTGGCTTTCCACTCCCTCGGAATCTGTCAAACACCTGTCCTCCGGTGGCCCCTCTCCCACGGCCAGGGCCCCTGCAGACTTTTCCCACCTGTTCTTTCCTCCAGTTACTTCACAGGATGTGACGATGGATGAGCAGCGTGGTGCTTGTGCCACCGTCCGAACCGCAAGTCCCCCCTTGGCTCCTAGTCCCCTCATTTATGCTGCAGTGTCTCCTCTGCTTCTCATTCTGGGTCCCTACCCACTACCTTCCCTCTTCTTAGCAGTAAGTCAAGAAGGGCGTCAGCCTTGCTAATGGCACGGTGGCAGGAAAGGGTTAACACAGCAGGCCAGAGACTGCTGTTCTCCCAAAGGCCTGCTTGCAAAATTGGTCCTGGGTGGCATCTGGGCCCCTGGATGTGGGGAGGGACCCGCCACTCCCAGACTGCTCAGTGTGCAAACAATATGGTTTATGCCACCCCTCTGCTTTCCTTTGCAAAGTTTAAAAGTTTGATATTTGTGAGGGACAGCGTGCCCACGTGACCAGCCCCCAATAAAAGCCTGTGTGCTGGGTCTCTAATGAGCTTCCTTGGTAAAAAACACTTCACATGTGCTGTCACCATCCATTGCTGGAGAATTAAGCCTGTCCTGAGTGACCCCCTGGGAGGGACGTCTTGGAAGCTCACTGCTGGTTTCCTTCACGCTTTGCCCCCTTCATCTTTCCCCTTGCTGATTTTGTGTTTTGTCCTTCGGTTGCAATAAATCATAACCACGAGTATGACTACATGCAGAGTCCTGGGAGTCCCCTGGAGATCTGTCAAACCGGGGATGGCCGTAGGGACCCCCGATACGCACCACTTATAAAGTGCTCCCAGCTCTGGATAAGCTTCCATTGCCGCTTGAGGTACTACGTGCCCAGCATGTGCTGAAAAATGTCTGTTTGGAAATGTGGCCAAAGAAGGTCTACGCAACTTGGTCTTATTGGTGATCGCCCTTCTGGCCAAATGGGAAACTGGACCATCCCTGGCTTGCGTTCTCAGCCTGGGCCCTGAAGCCCATGTGTGGCTGTTTGCTACACGTGGGCTCTGCCCACTCCTCTTGCACCTGCGCACATGCCCCCAAACAGCAGTCCAGCATCTGTACCGCTGCCCTCGGTGGTCACAGTGCCGCCCTTGCACTGCCCGTGCTCCCCTTACAGGGCGACGGACGGCAAGCAGTCCCTGTCTCTTAGAAACGGTGACTGCTCCCGCGTCTAAATTAAACAGCCTTTCCGTGGTGCCCACAAGAGAGAGCTTGCAATTAAAGCTCTGAGTTACAAGTTCAGGGTCAAGTGATGTTGGGCCACACGCTTGAGTGTAAAATATGCGCCCTAAGGGAAAGCTGTTGAAAAACCTCACACACTTGGATCACCAGCCAAGAGGGAGAATGTAAATTAGTACAAAGTCTAAATTCCTGAATATTTCTAATCAGTATTTTTTTTTAAACAACATTTAATTGGGAAGGAGACAAAAGAATAGGCAATTTTTAATCTAGCCCAAATTAAATGACAATTCTTAAACAATTCCCTGCAACTCGTTTACTTTACTGTAGATTTCTCTAAAAGTTAAAATAGTAAGTGGGCCGAGTTATCACCGAGTACCATCTAACATTTTTGTTTTCAACGGACTCAACTATATATCTGAACAGCATTCTAAACATTTCTGCATTACTCTTTAAGTTAGCAATTTTTCATTATAAAAATTCTTACTATACAAATTTATTTTAATATAACTTTTGTCACGCACCCATTGCCCTTTAACATAGAGAAAAACGGCATCTAATATTTTGATATATTTTCTTCCAAACTTATCCATGCATCAGTTTTGATTTTTTTTTTAACTTTTTCTTTTTATATAGTTGTGGGTGTAGGAAATGATTCAGAGATCCCATGTACCTCCTACCCAGCTTCTCCCAAGAGTAACACCTTCCGTGACTGCAGTGCAATGCCACAAGCAGTGAAGTGATAGTGGTGTCATCCATAGATCTTACTCAGCTTTCACCAGGGTGTGTATGTGTGTGTGTGTGTGTGTGTGTGTGTACACTTCTGTGCCATGTTGTCACTTGTGTAGGTCATTGTGGCCACCACAGTCAAACACAGAATAGCTTCTTCCCACAGACCGCATGCTGGCTTTTTATAGCCACAGCCACCTCCCTCACGCCTGGCAATACCAATCTGATCACCATCTCTCTAATTGTCATTTCAAGAATGTTAGATACATGGAATCCTACAATATGGAACTTTCTAGGGTTGTTGGTTTTCTTCACCCAGCATCCACGTGGCTGTATCAGCAGTTATTCCTTTTTCACTGCTGAGTAGTACTCCATGCTGTGACCGGGCCACATTTGTTCATCGTTTCACCCACTAAAGGAGCTCGGTTGCTTCCAGTTCAGGGCTGTTATGAATGAAGTGGCCATGGACACTCATGTGCAGATGTGCAAATACAGTTTTCACTTCTCTCAGATGCGATATCCAAGAGTATGACTGCTAGGCTTTACAGTAACCACGGCTTTAGTTTTTTAAGAAATGATCACCTTTTTTCTAGAGTGGCTGTAACTTTTTATACACTCACTAGTGATATATGATGTAGTTTCTTTGCTTCCTTGCCAACGTTACAAAAATATGATTGATATTTTTAAATTATAGCCATTTCAATAGAAATATAGTGATATCTCTTTGTGGCTTTAATTTGTATTTGCCTGATGGCTGATGATATTGAGCATCTTTTCATGTTCACATGTGCCATTGGTCCTTCCTCCTCAGTGAAATTTCTACTTGTGTCTTTTGCCTATTTTATAATTAGATTGTTTCTTTTTACCATTGAGTTTTGAGAGTTCTTTTTACAACCCAGACCAGGTACTTGTTCAGATATGCGGTGTGCACTTATTTTCTCCCAGTCTTTTCGTCCCCATTCAAAGAGTCTTTTACTGAGAAAAGTTCTTAATTTTGACGAAGCCTAGTTTATCAATTGTTTACTTTTTTGGGTTGTGCTTTTGGTGTCAAATCTAAAAATTTTTTCTTAACCCTAGCTCTCAAAAATTTTCTCCTAAGGTTTTTAAAAAAGTTGTTACATTTAAGTTAGTAATCCATTTTGAGTTAAAAATTTTATAAGGTCTGAGTTAAGTTGAGGTTTATTTTACTGCCCATGGATGAATCATTACTCCTGCACTGGATTTTGAAAAGGCACTCATTCCTCCATAGAAATACTTTTGCAACTTTGCAAAAATCAATGGGGGATATTTGCATGGATCCATTTCTGGGTCCTCTATTCTGTTCCATATATTCATGTGCCAATATCTCCACCAAGAGTGCACTGTACTGATTACTGTAACTACATAATGAGCCTTACAATAGAGTAGAGTGACTATTCCACTTTATTCTTCTCTTTCAAAATTGTTTTCAGCTATTCGGGGTCCAGTACCTCTTTGTATTAATTTTCTTTTTTTCCTAGCCCTCTTGAAATATAATTGCTATATAACAATGACAAAGTTTAAGGTGTACAATGTGATGATTTGATGCACATAAATATTGAAAGGAATTACCAAAATAAAGTTAGTTAACACTTCCATCACCTAATTTCCTTTTGTGTGTGAATGTGGTGAGAATTGTTAAGATCTACTCTCAGCAACTTTCAGGTGTATAATACAGTATTATTAACCATAGTCACCATGATCCCCAGTGGCTGTGGCTGTAGTTTCATCTCCTAACTGGATGTTTGTATCTTTTTACCCACATATCCCCATTTCCTCCACCCCCAGCCCCTGACAATCACCATTTTACTCTCTGTTTCCATGAGCTCTGCTTTTTTATATTCCACATATAAGTGATACCATAGTTAGTTGTCATTCTCTGTCTTATTTCACTTAGCATAATGCCCTCAAGGTCCATTCATGCTGTCTCAAATGACAGGATATCCTTCTTTTTTATTGCTGAATAATATCCTGCTTTATATATCTCACATCTTCTTTATCCATTCACTTATCTATGAACGCTTAGGTTGTATCTGTGTCTTGTCTATTGTGAATAATGCTGCAATGAACATAGGGGTGCAGACATCTCTTTGAGATTCTGATTGCATTTCCTTCGGATACATGACCAGACGTGGGATTCCTGTAACAAATCTCTATGGTATTTTCCGTAGTAGCTGCACCAATTTACACTCCCACCAACAGTGCTGAGGGTTCCTTTTCTCCACTTCCTCGCCAACACTCATTACCTCTTGTCTTCTTGATAATAGTCATTCTAACTGATGTGAGGTGATATCTCACTGTGGTTTTGATGTGCATTTTCTGGTGATTCATGATGTTTTAATCAGATTATTTGTTTGTTTGCTACTGAGTTGTGTAAGTTCCTTGTATATTTTAAATATTAACCCCTTATCAGATAGGTGGTTTCCAAATACTTTCTCCCATTTAGTGCTTTGCCTTTTCATTCTTTTGTTTCTTATACTGTGAAGAAGTTTTGGTGTTTGATGTAGTCCCACTCGTATATTTTTGCTTTCAGTGTCGTATTCAAAAATAGTGTTGCCAAAACCAATGCCTAGGAGATTTTTCCCTGTGTTTCCTTTTAGAAGATTTATGGTTTCAGCTCTTATGTTTAAGTCTTCAATTCATTTTGAGTTAATGTATGTCAGCAGTGTGAGAGAGGGGTCAAATTTCATTCTTTCACAAGTGGATATCTAGTTTTCCCAGCAACATTTATTGACCAGATTATCCATTCCCCATTGTGTGTTCTTGGCCCCCTTGTCAAATATCAGTTGATGTACACACAGGGCTTTATTTCTGGGCACTCTATTTTTGTTCCATTGATCTGTATGTCTATTTTTATGCCAGTACCACACTGTTTTAATGACTGCAGCACTGTCCTGCATGGCTAGGGAGGCCAGGTGGTCACTCACATGCTCTCATTTTCCCCATGGGAGAAATCATGGGCTGACAAGGTCTTCTTATCATTGAGCCATACTACCTTGGGGGAGAGGCAATGCAGGTCAAGTGAAACTGTTGCTCTTACCCTCACCATTGTGTCTAAATGCATATTTTTCTTCCCCTCTAACAGTATGCTGGAAATTCTCCATTAAATATCGAGATTTCCACTCTTGTCCACAGGTAATTGTCAAAATTGGTGTTCTTTGCAGGACAGGGGAAGATGGCTGAAAACTCCTATTCCACCATTTTGATGATGTCTTAGAATAAGCTTGTCTGTGTCTACAAAATAATTTGTTGTGATTTTGATAGGAATTTCATTAAATCTATAGATCAATTTGGGCAGAACTGACATCTTTCCTATGCACAGTCATCCAATAGTATGTATCTCCAATTCTTTAGGACTTGATTTCTTTCAACAGCATTTTGTAATTTTCAACATACAGATTCTATAGGTGTTAGATTTACACCTACGTATTTTATTTTCTTTGGAACAATTGTAAATGATACTATATGTTTAATTCAGTTTCTACATGTTCCTTATTAGTATATAGAAATGTGATTGATTTTTGTGTATTGATATTATAATATGCAGTCATGCTATACTCACTTGTTAGTTCTAGAAGTTGTTTTTTGGTTTTTTTTTGGTGGATTCATTGAATTCTCTTTTCAGACAGTGATGTAATATGCAAGTAAGTACTGTTTTATTCCTTTCTAATCTTTATATCTTTTATTTATTTTTCTTGCTTTATTGCACTGGCTATAACTTCCATCTTGATGTTGAACAACAATGATGCTAGTGAACAACCTTGATTTATTTCTGATCTTAAGGGGACAACATTCAATGTTTCATCATTAAGCATAATGTTAGCTATAATTTCTTTAGATGCTTTTTATCAAGCTGAGGAAATTCCACTTGATTCCTAATTTGCTGAGAGTTTTTTTTTTATCATGAATCATTGTTGGATTTTTGTCAAATGTTCTTTTGCTACATAGGTCAATATGATCATAACATTTTTTTCTCCTTTAGTCTGTTAATGATGGATTGCATTGGTTGATATTTGCATTGGTTGAAGCAGCCTTGCACAACACGAGTGAATTGCACTTGGTCATGGTGCAGAATTCATTTTATACACTGCCAGATTCAATTTGTTTATGTTGTTGAAAAAAATTTTGTATTTAAGTTTATGTAAGTTATTGATATGTAGTTTTCCTTTTTTGTTCTATCTACTTTTGATATCCAAATAATACTAGCTGTATAAAAACCAGTTGGAAAGTCATTTGAGTTTTATTTTTTAATCTTTGCCATTCTAGCTCCAGAGCTAACAACTTTATCAGTTCTTTTCAAAGAACCAGTTTTTGTTTCATAGATTTTCACCACTGTTTTCAATTTCATTGATTTATGCTCTTTTCTTTATTATTCTCTTTTTTATGCTTGCTTTATGCTTATTTTGCTCTACTTTTTCTATTTTCTTGAGGTAAAAACATAGATTACTGATCTGAGACCTATTTTCTTTACTAAAGTAAGCATTTTATGCTATAGATTTCCCTATCAGCATTGCTTTATCTGCATCCCACATATTTTGATATGTTGTGTTTTTATTGTCATTCATTTTATTACATATTATATCATTTTTTTTTTCCTTTGCAACTTCCTGTTTGGCCTATGGATTATTCAGAAATGTGTTGTTTAATTTCCATGCATTTGGAGATATTCTTCTTGTCTTTCCATTATTGATTTCTAGTTTCATACTATTATGGTAATAAAATATACTCTGTATGATTTAATATTTTTTTATTGTTAGATTTATTGGGGTGACATTGGTTAACAGGAATTACATAGGTTCCAGGTGTGCAATTCTACAGTGCATCATCTATGTGTTGCATTGTATGTTCACCACCCAGTGTCCGTTCTCTTTCCATAGTCAATAGTTTAGTGGTCACCCAGGGGCAAGGGGGCAGGAGATGGGGAAAGAGGGAGGAGGTGGGAGAGGAGAGAGGGGGAGTCAAATAGATGGTGATTTAATTCTAAATTTGTTGAGGTTTGTTTTATGGCCCAAGATATGGTCTATCTTACTAAATGTTCTATGAGTGCATAAAAACACGCATTCTACAGTGTTCTCTATAGTCGACCCTCGAACAATGCAGAGGTTAGGGGTGCTGACTGCACATGCAACTGAAAATTTGCATATAACTACAGTCATCCCTCCAAATACTTGGATTCCCCAACTACCAGTTCACCCTCCAACAACACAGTTAGAACTAAGCTGGTTAACTAAAATGCAATGAATTGGGAAAAATCCACACATAAGTGAACCTGCACAGTTCAAATCTGCATTGCTCAAGGGTCAACTGTGTATCAATTAGAATCTGTTAGAAACTGTATTGTTCAGTTCTTTCATATTCTTTCTGATTTTTGGTCTAGTAGTTCTACCAATAGTTGAAAGTGATGTGTTGAAGTTTCCAACTATAATTACTGATTTGTCTTTTTCTCCTTTCATCTCGATCATGTTTTTTTCTCCCTAGTATATCACTATGTATAGTTTTATTAGTGGTTGCTCTAAGTATCACTGTGTGTGGGTGCATGCAGGTGTACATGTGTGTATGTCAATAACATCACAGTGTAGTGGTATTGGTGTTTTATCACTTTAAGTGATATGTATAAACCTTACTTCCATTTAGGTCTTTCTACTCTCCCCTTTTTAAAAAATATAATTGTCTGAAGTACTTCCTCCACACACACTGAACACTGTACCAAAAGGAGTTATGATTATTGCTTCAAATGACAAATATATTTTTTAAAATTCATGACAAGAATAGTGTATTATATTTACTCATGTTTTATATATTCCAATGTACTTTCCTTTTAGCAATTTCAAGTCTTCTTTTGTTATAAGTTTCTTTTCTGTTGTGGGAACCCCCTTTAGTCATTCTTTAAGAGCAGCAAATTCTCTTTAGTTTTCCTTAATCTATTATCTTCATTTCCCTTTCAACCCAGAAATATACTTTCACTGGATACAAAATTTGCAATTGACTGATTTTTTTTCTTACAGTACTTGAAAATGTTGTGCTGTTTTTAGCCTCTTTGGTTTCAGATAAGAAATCTGCTGTCATTTGAATTGGTGTTCTCCTAAAGTGATGCACCATTTCTGTCTGGGTGGTGAATTTCTTTGGGTTTATTTTATTTTGGATTCACTCAGCACCATGGATTTTCAGTTTCTTGTCTTTCAACATATTTGGGAAGTTTTCAGACATTGTTTTCTTGAATACTTGTTCAACCTTATCTGCTTATTACAAATGCTTATTTTCATCCACTGTATTCATATGTGATATATTTTATCACTTTGTCTTCAATTTTACAGATTCTATTCTGTACTGTCTTTACTATCGCTACTTCAGTTATTGTAATTTTCAATTCTATAATTTCCATTGGTTCCCTTTTTATTTCTTCTATCTTTGTTGAAGAAAGAGTATTTATAATTACTTTTGAAATGTTTTTCTGATGAGTAATTTAAAATCTTTGTCAGATAATTCCAACATCTGATTCTTCTCAGTGTCATCATCCATCAATTTCTCATTCAGGTTGGTTCTTTACATAATGAGTAATTTTTGTATTATATCCAGGGTGTTTAGAGATTGTCGTATGAGACTGTATTTAATTCTGAGCAAAGGTCTGGGTGTGTGTATATGTTCAACTTCCCAGTGGGTGCTGCCAATACCACCTGGCAAAAGTGGTGCACTGACTCGCATTGCCTTGCTGCTGACAGGTTGGAGGGAACTTCAACTTCCTCATGGTGCTCTGATACCAGGGGAAATGGGTAGAAAAGCAGAGGACCAACTACCTCATTTCCTATGACCTCTGTCCACCTCACCGATGCAGGATGAGGCTAGAAGCTGAACTTCCCACTGGTTCCTACTTAAACTAGAGGATGGAGAAATGGAGTATTAACTACCCCAGCTCATTCTACCACTAATGCCAAGTGTGGCTGGAGGCTCAGCTCCCACTGGGCCCCTTTGGTATGGGAGTGAGAGGACAGAGAGAGAAAGGATCAAAATGCCCACTAGTCTTGCTTCATGCTAAATTGGTTTCTTGTTGCTGTGTGGGTGTGTAGCTTCAGGTTCTCACTAGGCCTACTGACAACAAGGATGGGGTGAATGTGACTGGTATCCAGCCCTGACTCACACACCTTGGTTTAGTCTAGTTGATGTCAGGTGGGCGTAGGGGCTCACCTCTGCTCTGGACCCTGGGGTAGAGGGTTGAAGCATACTAGTGATTAGCTCCACCTCACCTCACCTCACCGGGTCTGATTGCTGCTGATAGAAGTAAAGGTTGAGCTCACCAATGGGCCCTGATGACATGACCCCTAATGGGAGAGTCTGAGCTCTACTTGTCTACTTGCTTCCACCAGGCAGGGGATGGGAGATTACTTCTCTTCTCAGCTCCAGCATCACCACCAGGTTAGAGAAAGGATTGCTACACCTGCTACCTGCTTCTGCCTGCTTCCTTGGATTGGAGGTCAGGGGGAAGATCAGTTGCTGCCAGGCCCTGATGAAACTGGAGAGAGAGAGAGAGACAGAGAGAAAGACAGACAGACAGACAGAGAGAGAGAGAGAGAGAGAGAGAGAGAGAGAGAATGTGTGTGATGTAGAATGAGTATTGCCCAAAGGTTTTTCTGTTGTTATACCACTCTCTTCCCTGTCCTTTAATGAGGGGAACAGGCTTTTCTTGGAGCACATTTTTGTCCACGCCTATGAGAGATTCAGGGTGTATACGCCCTGCCCAGGATTTATGGGAGGCAATCAGGAAACCCAGAGAACCCACTGCCATCTCTGTTCTCCGGGCAGCCTGCCTCCTTCTTCCCCCTTTTAGTCTTCCTGTGCTTTTTTGCTGTACATCCGGGGTGTTTCCTTGCTAAGAGGTAAGCCCTAAGGGGAATGGGGCCACTCCATCTTAGCAGAGCCTGAAGTCCCCATTCTTCCTTTTTAAAAACATTTCATTGTGATCACATTCTATGTATAATTTTATATAATTTTTACTTACCATGTCAGAAGTTTCAGATTTCTGTAATAAAGTCTTTGTAAGTACAATTTTCAAGGCAATATAATTCCCCACTGGGTGGCCAAAATGTGATTTGCATAATCATTTTCCTATTGCTGGAAATTTAAATTCCAACATTATTGCTATAATAAATAAAGTACTAATGAAAACATTTGTGTCCTCAAACTTCTCTGTATTTAGGATTATGCCCTTAGATGGAGTCCCAGAAGTAGAACCCCACATGGACCCACAACAACACAGATGAGGCCCTGTTTGTTCTCACCAACATTGGAGCTTCAACGTGCTCTTAAACACAAGCTGATTGACGGAGACAAGAAAACAGCACGGCAGACGCCCTGGCGTGCGTTCCTCTGACCGCTAGTGAGGTTGATCAATTACTCTCCTTATATAAACCGGCTTTTCATGTCTTCTGCCTGCTCGTCTCCTGGGCCTTACCCGCTGTTAGGGAATAGCCTTCTCAGTAGAAGACTCTGACTGGATATGTACCCATAACTTTCTTAAACCAAAAAGAATGTGTAATTCAACGTCAAAGATATGTGAACAAAAAAAAAAAAATAGATAAGTGAGGTGTGAAATCATTTAATCCCTGTTCAAAACTCAAGTGCCTGACAGGAAAACACCTGCCAATTAAATGAGAATAAAACACATGAAACACTTCAGATTTCTAGATAACTCTTGATCTTGAAAATTATGCTGTTTAAAACATTTCCTGAATCTTACTGCAGCATAACAACACTGTCACCTTCAAAAGTTACAAACACATCTGTGTGACATTTTAAGCCTGAGATTTGGTTTTCCATCATATAACCCTATTGCAAAATAAATAAATAAATAACAAAAAAACCACACAACATATTTTAAATTTGCAATCCCATCATTATAAAGGATTAACATTTTCTTTGAAATTAAAAAAAACCCAGAAAATTAAAAGGAAGAAAATAACTTTTGTACCCAGAATAACCATTCTAAGCATTCTGACTCATCACAGTAGCTTTTGGTGCATACATACTATTTTGGGTGTTGCCTTCATTAGCAGTAAAAACATAAAATAGTCATGTCATATTTTCCCAAAATATTTCAACAAATAATGCTTATTTTTTCCATTCCTCTCTTCCTAACCTTATGAATTCTAATAAATGTCAAAGTATTAGTGATTTTACATATAATACACAGGAGAAGGATGCCTCCCCTCCCCTAACCCTTTCAAAATTAGCAAATATATTCATGGTTCTTGGGAAACAACATGAAACTCCTAAATTGCCACCCTGCATCTTAACATCATTAAATCCTCTGCATCGTAACTTCCCACTCCAGCTTCTGACTAGTTGTTTTTCCTTTCCTCGTTGTTACTTCCTGAAATCCTTACTTAAGTGGCAGGAGCCTGCTACTCATTTTCAAAGTGTTGATAGATAGTTTCTGCACACAGACCGGGAGAATCGGCTGCTCCAGACGAAGTCGATCCGCCCCAGGCAAAACGTGCAGGGAGCAAAGTCTGCCTTTGTTTGGCCTCGGGCCCTCCCTCCCAAAGGCCTCTGTGCTCTGTTTCTTCCAGGGCCTTGTTCTCCCCATCAAATCCCCACAACCCTCCCCACTCTCCAAGTCTGCTTCCACTAATCCATCTTGCCTCAGGAAGTCATGTCAGAGGCCACTGTCACGTTACCTCTCCCAGGAGCCTCTGCACTGAGACATCAGCTCTGCGGAGGGCATGACAAAATTTCACCCTGTTGATGATTTCAAGCCACTGAGCTACAGAGAGTCCCAGAGGTGCTCCAACCTCCAAGGACCCTTAACGCCTTGGGAAACTGGCTTTCACTTCTAAAAACAGTCACTTGAGTCACGGAAGCCAGTACTTCCTGCTAAGCCCTGATGTTCTGTGAGCATTAGTGCTTCCTGGCCCAATGACACTCCACTTTCCCTTGTCCCCACCAGCACCAGGGCAGCTTTATGTACAGTTATGTACAGAAGGAAAGGCGTCTTCACAAGCCCAAGGGAATCCTGAATTACTTTCCTAAAGGCAAACAGACTGCATTTATGGGTAAATAAATCGGTAACATTTTCCCCATAACCACAGGAGGCAAGCCACACCACGGGCCAGCCACATGCAAATCAGTTGTGACCGAATGGTCACACATCGAATGTGTCCTCACAGGGCTGACTCATCTTCATCATCCTCCCTCTGCCATTTGTCGAGTGTCCACCACAAGCCAGACACGCTGCTGGGTGCTTCACCCAAACTCCATTTATTATCTCACTTAGTTCTTCTCATCCTCAGCAGCCCTGTGGGACAGGCAGTGGCCATCTTACAGATGAAGGACTTGAAGCTCAGGATTTAGTGGGACTATTCCTATATAATCTCTTAAATTCAGGTATGGAAAAGGATAACAGTAAATGCAGCACCTCACTGTTGGGAGAAGCTGTATACCTAGAAGCACAGCTGCTCCATGCTCCACATAAGTTTGAGGCAACAAAATACTTTTTCTTGGAGCAGCTGCTCCAGTCTCTCCTCATAAGGACGAGAGGGACAGGTTCTCTGCTGCTCTCTGGTGTCACATTTAAGTTTGCTCATACTCTGCCCGGAAGTCAGGCCCCCAGGGCTTTAAGGTCACCTAGTCCAAGGGCAGCAAATCAGGAAACAACTACAGCCTCTCAGAGAACAGCACTGCATGAGGTCCTGCGAACACAGAGATGTCTCATGTCCTATCACTTCTCCAAATGCAGTATAACCGATTTCTCTTCTAGGTCGTGAAACTCGGCTCTGATCTTCTCTTCTAGTTTAAATGTCAAGTAAAATGTCGTGTGACTCTTCTGAAGATTCCAGACTCTCCAGGGTGCTGGTGGAGCTGAGGGTACATGGCTCACAGACCTCACCCCACGTGCGGGAAACTTAAATGAATCCACAGAGAGAAAACCCAAAGGCCAATCTCATGTGAGGCCAGCATATCACCTTCACTCTCATGAAACTACTGGCGGCCTATTTGAGATCTGATTTTCTTAGCAGGCCAGAGAGCCCATCCTCATAATAGCTAAGTCCTTGGGACCTCTGGGGTGACCCATTTAAAGCCAGCTGGCTTCAGGAAGTCCCAGGCATCTCGTCCTGTGTGAATGCATAGGTGAATTTATAGAAAGATGTGCAAGGCACAGAAGTACCTGCTTGGGGACTGGCAACCATCTTCCCAAGGGACTTGAATTCTGAATTTGCAGCCCCTAATTTTTTTTTTTTTTTTTTTTTGCTTTTTGGTATGTGGGTAGCTCCCTGGCTGGGAATAGAACCCAGGCCACAGCACTGACAGCGCCAGCGCCGAAGCCTTAAGCCACTACACCATCAGGGAACTCCCCATGCAGCCCCTAATTTTTATGGGGACAAATTACTATAAACACTGTGTTTGTGTGTGTCTTAAAAGGTTTTTTTCCTAATTAAAAATAAACTTTTTTTAAATTACTAAAAGTAATACATAAGCATTAAAAAACAATCTAGAGAATAAAGAATAACTACAGGAAAAAAGATAAAAAAGTCACTCATAATCCCAGGATGTGGCAATAAAAGGGTGACTGAGAAAGAGAGACTATGAGAGAAAGTCTTGGGGATCATGAGGATGGGGTAGGTATTGGGAGCGAGGCAGGTGGGGAGACCTGGAAACCAACAGAACAGACCTGGGCAAAGGGAGCCAGGCGGCTGAGCATGGTGGGTACATGTGGTGTGGGAGCCACGCCGGGGGCAGGCTCAGCGCTCACCCTGCATGTCTCTGTTGACCATCTCCTCGCTGCTGGGCCTGAGCATGTGGTGTTCCTCATTGTACCTCAAGTTAAAGCTAGAAGTTTACTTTGGGGAAGCCTATAAAACATTACAAAGGGTGTGCATGAGTGTAGAATGTGGGTGTGTTATGGGCTGAATTGTGCCCCACCGCCCCCCGCCAATTCCTATGTTGAACTCCTAACTCTCAGTACCCTGGAATGGGACTGTGTCTGGAGATAAGACCTGTAACAAGGTAATTAAGGTGACATGAAGTCAGAGGGTGGGGCCCTAATCTGATACAACTGGGTCTTTATAAAAAGAGGGGATTAGGACACAGACACACATAGAGGAAAATCCACGTGAGGGAAACTGCCATCTACATGCCACGGAGAGGAGCCTCGGAAGGAACCAGTCCTGCCCACACCTGGATTTCAGACTTCCAGCTGCCGTAATCGTGAGAAAATAAATTTCTGTTGTCTAAGCCCACCAATCTGAGGTACTTTGTTATGGCAGCCCCAGGAAATAATACACTGTGTGTGCGTGAGTGTGCGTGTGTGCAAGTGTTTGTGTGTGCGTGAGTGTGCGTGTGTGCACGTGTGTGAGAGTGTGCATGTGTGCACATGTGTGTGCATGTGTGTGAGTGTGCATGTGTGCACCTGTGTGCATGCGTGTGCATGTGTGCACGTGTGCGTGTGTGTGTGCACTTGTGTGCAAGTGTGTGTGCATGTGTGTGCGTGTGTGTACGTGTTTGTGTGTGCGTGAGTGTGCATGTGTGCGCGCGTGTGTGAGTGCACGTGTGTGTGCATGTGCATGTGTGTGTGAGTGTGTATGTGTGCACCTGTGTGCATGTGTGTGCGCACATGTGTGCACATGTGTGTGTGCGCGCGCTTGTGTGCACATGCGTGTGTGTGTGAGTGCATGTGTGTGTGCGTGTGCGTGTGTGTGTGTGCGCGTGTGTGAAGTGTTATCCAGAATCTTGCCAGTTCACGACCAGAGATAAATCAACATGAACTGCTTCTCCCGTGTGAATAAACTTCGGAACCTTAGGAAAGCCTTCTCCAAGGCCCCACCCCAAGGCACCCAGGAACACCTGAGGTTTTCATTACAAACGAAATGGTAGTTCCCGTCATTTTTCTTCTTGCCACTTTGAACTCTGCAGTGGGGGGCGTTTGCTTATACATTTCAGGGTAGGGGTGGGGGTATAAGAAAGAAGAGGGGAGTGAGGAAAGAAAGAGGTTTCATCCCAAAAAAAGTGAATAATATTTTCCATTAGCTTACCTCACTCTCCATATAAAAAAAGAGAGAGAGAAACGTGAACTAGACAGTGGGAACTGTAAATTCCTGCTCCCAAAGCCAACAGAACGCTTGGGGGACGCCCGCCAGAGTCTGGTCTCCGTGAAGCGTGTGCTGGGCAGACGGTTCCTCTCTCTGTGCCTCTGGGTTACATCGGGCCTCTTAGCAAGTAATTGTGAATGCCATTAGGTTGTGTCCCATTTCATTGAGGGCCCCACAAAACGTATTTTATGATTCAAACTTTGTACACTGAAAGTTTAATATTTTCCTGCTGTTTATAACATCTCTGAATTTTTTTGCTATATGATTACATTTAATAAGTGTATCAGAACAAATTAGAAACAGGCTTTCTTCCCCCCTCTAAACAAATTGAGGGTAAATTTTGTTAATTTGAAGAAGAAGAAACAGACAAAATCCATCTTATTTGTGAGGAGGGGGTCCACCAGAGACCAACAAAAAGGGACTGTGTGTGAGAGTGGCACTAAGTGTATGCCTGTGTATCTCCACGGCCCCGAGTGGGGAGATCCCGTGTGTGTGACAACAGAGTGGGTGATAGTAGCTGCACCGTCTCACAGGACAGCCCAAATTCAAGTCCCACTGAGGCTGGACATTGAGATGGAACTGATGACACTGTCCCACACTGCCGCATGTGCTTGGAGGTGACCCTGAAGTCTCAGAGCTCATGAACTGGAAACAGTGGGTGGAAGGGATTCATTCCTGGGCCCCGTCACCACACACATACGGAGGGTTTCGTGTCGCAGGCACGATGCTACACATTGCAGACCAAAGATAGGTTCCTGTCCTCCGGAGAGACAGGCATGAGTCAGGGAGACAAATGGAAAAGATCATTAAAAATCTGTGGTAAGTGCCAGAAAGAAAAAGATCGGGTCCCATGAGAAAAAATAAGAAGAAGACAGACCCCTTTTAACCCGAAAGAGAAGGTGTTCAGAGGGCCATTTAACTTGGAACCTTAAAGAGAAGTCAGCCAGGCCAGGGATGGGAAAGCTTACTCCTGCCGAGAGAATGGCCTGTGCCAGCACGAGACCACGAAGGAGCACGGAATGCTTGGGGGCTGGAGGGAGGACCGGGCTGGGGCTGGGGGTACAGCTGGGGGGACCGGCCCAAAGACAGGATGGAGAGGCAGACGGGGGTCAAGTGACTCAGGACCCCCCAGAGCCATCTTAGGGATTTGTTCTATGTTAGTTTAGGTGCAATATGAAGTCAGACATAATTTGAAGCTTTGGCGTAAGATGTCTTGTGATTTTAAAAGATGGCCCTAGCTACTGAGTGAGCAGCGCCCAGGAGGTGAGAAGGAAGGAGTCGGACTAGTTGGTAGCAGGAAGACGGGATCCTGGTGGCGTGGAGGCACAAGGAGAAGGGCTTAGTGAGGGTTGGGTGGGTATGTGAGAAGCAGGAAGGCTGGCTGTGTGCACAGCAGGTGGTGTCCACTGGGGAGGAGGCCCCTGGAGAGGAGCATGCTGGGGAGGAAGAGTGAACTCTCATGTCTGTAACTGCCAGCCACGAGAATCGGTGCGACATCCAAGAGGACTGGTCAAAAGGAAAGTCAGCTACATGCCTGGAGGTGTGAAAAGGGGCCTAGGATGAGCTGGAAATCAGAGCCCTCAACCTATATGCAGTATTTAAAACCCCAGGAAGGGACAGAGTCATCAGGAGTGTGATGACTCCAAGAAGAGAGGACCCAGGCTCTGGGCTGGGCCATGCCCACCTTCGGAGGTCAGGGAGAGGAACGCTGGCAGAGGAGACCAAGAAGACAAGGTAGCAGGAAGAAAACTGGAGTGCACGGGGTCCTGAGAACAGAGGAGGTGTGGCCAGGACAGTGAGGTCTGCTGTGACGCCACCACTAAGGGCTGGGACAGAAGAGGACCAACAAGGGTCCCTCGGGCTGAGCCACAGGAATCAACAGGGACGGGCCAGAAACAGTTTAGGTAGCACCAAAGAGGGGACACCAGATTTGCGTGGAATATCTGTCTCTCCCCATATGGCAGAATAGGTAGTCTGTAAAAACAACAACCTCCCAAAAACCCAATCAAACAAACAACAAAAACAACAAACTCTCCACTAGAAACCACTGAAAATATGCTTGATAAAATATTTTTTAAATCAGTGCTGAATGCATATTAAGCTGACAAAGACAACTATTCAGAGGCCAGACATCGTGAGAAAACGTGACTCCAAAAAGGGTGGCAGCTGTCGAGGCCAGGTAGGAGGTTATGTAAAGACATGCACGCCACACAGTCCCCGGGCAAATGACGCCTACCACGGCCCTCACCCAAGGAGACAGCGACGAGATTTCCTAGTCTCAGCTCTGGCCATGGGGAGGGCGCAGGGGGAACACTGCTCCTTAGAATTTTCTACCAGAGCCTGCCTTCATTCACATGGTTCCACAGCCTGAACCCCCACGCCCTACGAGGCCTCGAAGCTGAGGCAGCAGCCAGGCTAACGTGGACTGTGGTCTCCAGGCACCCACGAACTCCATGCAGAGCCACTGCGGCCTGCAAGAACCACCCAGATAAAGTTCCAAAATCATGGGCTCGAGAAAAAAAATCACAAGGGGAAATAAGGGCTGAACAGAACAGACAGATAATCAACAGAGTCAAAGCCTCAGAGATAGTGACGTTAGTCTAATACACCTTGAAGGAGAAAAGAAAGTCGCAATGGCCTAAAAGTTTCCAGAATTACTGAGAGACACAAATCCACACATTCAGCAAACCCAAATGTCCCCAAATAGGAAAAGTAAAAGAGAAATTCACACTTAGACACGATAGTGAAACCACGGATCACCAAAGAAATGAATAAAATATCTTAAAAGCAGTAGAGAGAGAGAGAAATAGATTGCAATGAAAAATTACAATTAGACACACAGCCAATATTTCAGTAAAGGGGAATCTAGAATAAGAGTAAAAACTTTAAAGTGCTAAGAGAAAATAACGGCCCACCATGAATTCCTGGCTTACCAGTCTTTTAGGATTTAACAGCCTGCTCCCACTCACAGAATGCACATTCCTGTAAAGCACACGTGGAAACTGTATTCTAAGTCACAAAGAAAGTCATAACAAATTTCCAAAAATATCTATATCACACGGCCATTTTCTCTGGCTACAGCGGAATTCAGTGGAACCCAATATAATAATAATTATTATTACAACAACAAGAATGGCAACTAACAGGAAGGGAGTGCTCTACGACGGTCACACTCTGTAGCTGAAAGGCCTGGGTTCGAGTCTCGGCTCAGCCAAGCCGGGAGCTGCGTGATCTTAGGCAAACTGCTTCAGCTCTCAGTGCCCGGTGCTTCGCGTACATAATAATGGGGTCACAATGGTCCTCCTTCGTAGGGTCATTGTGAGGATGATAAAAGTTCATCAGCGTGAAACGTGAAGACTGCTGCCACACACATTGCAAGAATTCAACAAAGTTGGGCTAGCATTATTTTTAAATACTAGACATAAGGAAATTAAAAAAACACACACATACTGAACTAATTCAATGGTTCACAAGTCATGATGAAAATTAAAATATACTTAGAATAAATAAATGGAAAGTCTTAAATATCAAATCATGGTAAATCAGCCAAAGCAGTATTTAAAACAAAAAGTTATAATTTCAAATATTTAGAATAGAAAAGGAGAAATGGTGAAAAACAATGAGACAACATCCAAGTAAGTGAAGACAAAAAAGAACAGGAAATCAACCCTAAAGAAAGTAGAAGGAAATAGTAAAAATACAAATCGATGAAACAAAAAAAGCAGATACAACCTGGAGAGGAAAAAAAGAAGTGAAAATAGGTCAAGAGACACAGGGATGAGAAAAATAACATTAGGGGTGGCACAAGGGAGCATAACTACAAACAGAGCAGGGAGAAAAAACACAGGAGGGTATGATGCACCTTTTGCCAATTAAATTTAAAACTAAGAAGAAATGGAGAAATTACCAGAAAAATAAAAATCACTAAAATAGACTCAAAAAGAAATAGAAAGCCTCATCGCTATAAGCACTAAAGAAAGAAAAGCAATCATCTGGAATGTTCCCAGAAAGAAACTAACGCTTCATATGGCTTAGGGTTACTTGTACCAAGTGGTCAAGAAACAGGTCATTCAATTTTACACAAACTCTTCAAGAAGGATAAACCTCCCCCCCCATCATCAAATGAGGGTGGCATAACTTCGATACCCAAATTAGACAAGGGCAGTACCAGGAAGGACGAACACAGCCACCCTCACTCATGATCACAGATGCAGAAATCCTACACGAGCACCTGCGACAGAATCAGCTGTGTATTTAACACCCCCACCACCACCACGACTAAGTTGTCTGTGTCCCCAAATTCGAGACTTGTTAAGAGCGAAAAGCTGTTCATGTAAATTCATCACAGTAGCAGATTCGAGGGAGGAAAAGGTGCAATTATCTCAGTAAAATAAATACACCTGAGTAATTCCATAAAATTCAAATCCATCTGTAATTTAGAAACCCACCAAAAATGAACACACACATACTCTCGGACAGATACTCCTCTTCATGAACTAAGGGTAGAACGGACCTTCCTTAACGCGATGAACACCCCCGCCAAACAGCACCCTCGGGGTGACAGCTGGTGCCTGCTCCAACCACTGCCTGCAGGTCCTCGCCGCGGCAATAACGTGACACACACATGAAAGCCATCACAGAGGGAGAAACAAGCTACAGAAAATACAAAAGAGCTACCAACAGGCTGTTATTATTGTGACAGTTTAACAAAGTTTCTGGGTGTAAGATCAACATATAAAACTCAAGTCTGTTCCTATACAGCAGCCACAAAAGATTGCTAGAAAATGCTTCAAAACCTAGCCCATCAGCCCCTGCTTGCTGAGACGGGTCTCATCACCCATCCGAGGGGTGCTCATGACATGGGACCCACCCCCTGAACAAAGAGGACTGAGTCGGGAAGGACTCCGACTCCAGCTGAGCCACAAAATCAGCCCCGGATCCTCGAGACACTGTCTCAGTGCAGCTGGAACAAAACTGCAGGTGCCATGGCCAAAGCACAGCCTGAGGTGCAGCAAAGCAAAGAGACAGGGCGGACCCCAGAGAGGCCAAGGCCGAGGCCGAGGCCGCAGGCCAGCGGGGAACACAGCAGAGCTGCCTCCACGCCAGAGCCCCCCAGTCCTGGCCTCCCAGACCTGCATTCCAGAGCTCACCTCTCCCTCTCCCTCAGGATGCGTGCTCCCCCCTGCATAGCGAGTTTGCAATGGGTCTCTTCCCGTAGCTAAACGAATTTTAAGCTAAGATTATCACAGATTTAGAGACCAACTTGTGACGTTTCATTTCCCCCCCTTCTTATTTCCTTTATGTGATGGGTGAATCCTTCTGGAGAGTCAGGAACCATCGCAAAGGACTGTAATGAGAATACAGTAGATTCAAAATTTGGCAAATTGGCCCAGGATGGATGCCAGCGCTCGCCATTACTTTCTCATATGTCTGGATACTATCCATTCCACATAAAATTTATAATCACCTTCTTTATGTCCTTAAGGAGTTTGGGCTGAGAACTTGGAAGGACTGTTGCCAGTAAAATGGATTGTCCTTGGGTCATTTTAGCAATCTCTCTTCTCTTTATCAGTGATGAAGGTCAGTTTTACTGTCCAACAGTCTCCCACCCTAATTTGCCCGACAAGATAAGACCCACTAACATAAGACGCTCACAAATAGGACATGAGGATTTTCTCACTGGGACATGATGTTTTCCGTGACTACAGGTTAACAGCAAAGCACAGAGGCCTGTTAAAGAATAGGGGGTTATGTTAAATGAGGGTTAAGTGTAGACCATTGATTAACACAGAACTCAGGGACCAGAAACAGAGTTATCATTGCCTTCCACACTGACAAAAGCAAGGCCCTGAATCAGGGACAAAAGCCTTGGACTTGAACGACCTGAATTAGAGCTCCTGCCTCCACTTTACTAGACCTAGAGAAACAGCATGGGATTTCTGGTCTTAGTTCCACCATCCATGGGAGAACCCTAGGATAGTAACTACTACTCATAGGACTGCCGGAGAATTCAAGTTGGCCACATCTATACAGACTCTGACATTTTACCTAGCAGGAACTCAAGTGTCAGGGGGTCAAAAATGGACACATCTTTAGAAAAATAAGAACTGAGTCCTCTAATCTCAAAGCAGGGTTCTTTGAGAGATGAAAAATAATTTATCATCATGAAGTGATTTTCATTGCCCTGTCTTTCTAAATCCCTACTTCGAAGCTGTGATTGTCTGTGTAATGATCTGAAAGTGACAGCAGAGATGAGGAGCCTAGAATATACTGCAGAGCCCCAGAATGTTGAGATTCTTGTTGAAGGCCCTCATTCTGCCCAAAGAAAGGGGTCTCTGATCAAAGACATGGAAAGGGAGGGAGTTGATTAAGAGAATCATCGGTGCCCTGGAAAAACTGGGTTGGGGTTGAGCAAAGGATCTGGATGGTAAAGTCATCATAGTAACCACTGAGAAGACCCTTCTACTGGGGTGACCACTTGGGCCCCAGCCAGGCCCTGCTCAGGTATATTCAGCCTTGCACCCTTTCTGAGTCGGGGCTGCACCTGAACCCGCTCCTCTCTGCTACCCCGGTACTTGGCCCCATGGTGAAACCCAGCTCGCCCCCTCCCCTGCCTACATACGTGATCCTAGCCAGCTGGATCTGCGACCTTCAGACGTAAGAGTCCTCTACCAACATCACTACTGCACATGGCCCAGGCACCAGCCAGAAATTTTCCTGGCTCTGCTGCTTCTTATAAAAAAATTGGATGGGGAGCAAAATGGTCTCTGCCATGTTAGATCCAAGTCAAGCTGACCTACTTATCTGCTTGGAGAGATACATGTCCAGGGGCTCGCAGTGGAAGGCTGGGCAGTTGCACAAGCACTATCTATTCTGTTCCAGGGAACTGTAAATCTGCAGTGTCCAGGATGGAGAGGTGACCCGCCAATGGTTGTCCTTAGAGCCCAGTCCACCTGTAGGACTTTGTGTTCTGGAGAGCTGTGACTTCTCCTTGGGTCTGGGCGGGGGCCCACAGCGCTCTTGCACGGTTGAATCTGGTTTCTCTAGTTCTTCTGGCTCTTCCTTGATCACCAGCACTCTTAGCTGCTTGCCTTCGGGGACCTCTGTCCTTACTACTCTGTGGCACCCCCAGAACCAGGAACCACATGTGAGAGTGAACAGCATGAGTGAGCTCCCAGAGGAAGCTAGCCGGGCGCCATCAGAAGGGGACTCGGGGCTTGAGCCGCAGTGCACTGACCTCATGTCACCTCTTCTGGATCCTCAGAGTTCTCCTTTGCTTACTTCAGGCCTTGGTTCTCTTCCAGGAAATCAGTCTTGGACTGCGCCTACTAATACCCGGGCGGGGGGCTCACCATCACACTTGCTTTTTGTAATTTACAAACACTTGTAATTGCTTTAGTGTTCTCTTATGCAACCTTTGCAATGTAACGCCTCGGTCATTGTCCAGCTGGATCACATCTCCAAACAGCCAACAGCAGCTCTGCATCTAACGGGGAAGGACAGGTCAGCGTGCGTTTGCTGATAACCTCCTCATCAGGCTGGGCCGTGCATCTCTCCTGAGACTTTGTTCTGCTTTGTTTCTGCACAGAAACTTCTGTATTCTGCATCAGCCAGTCCTGTTGTTCCATGTGGGACTCTGGAACACACTGGGGAGAAACGGAGCAGCCAGGGATGGAGATGAGAAGGCACTCACGAAGGAGCCATGTTGAGAGGGGCCCAAAATCCTGCTCAATTAACCCAGGAGTGGCATCTTCCAGTGTGGATATCAAGGGGCCAACGTGCAGGGATAGCCCCTGACCATGGGCATCCAGGTTCACATGACACTCAAGGGCCCAGGGATACTGTGACAGGCCCCCGTGAAGAATTTGTCTGTGCCAAAGCCAGCAGCTGGGGCTCCAGGCCCAGCTCTACATCAGGGGCAGGGACAATTGACCCATGCAGCCTGTCCGGGCTCCCAGCTGTCTCTGTAGACCCTGATGCTTTAAAGTCAGATTTGATGACTTTGTTTCCATGGTCCAAGGCCGCACCCCAAGGAACCCCAATCAGGCAGCTTCCTCCCATGTCTAATGGGCCATGGGGGGGGGGGGAGGGGAGAGGAGCCAGGAGAGAGATGGGGTCCTTCACTGTACAGGCCATTCCTCAGAGGCGTGGGCTCAGTTCCAGACCACCATAATCAAGCAACTATCACAATAAAGTGAGTCACCTGCATTTTTTTGTTTCCCAGTGTATATAAAAGTTATGCTTACACTCTATCGGTCTATTAAGTGTGCAATAATAGCATTATGTCCAAAACAAAGAAACAAACAAGAAAAAGTATGTCTAAAAAAATCTTTTAATTACAAATTACTTTATTCCTAAAAACTGCTAAGCATCCTCAGAGACATCAGGGAGTTGTAACCTTTTTGCTGGTGGAGGGTCTTGCCTTGGTGTTGATGAGAAAATACCATCTGCCTGCCAAGTGCAATGAAGTGAAGGGCAATGAAAGGAGGTGTGCCTGTAATCACGCCCAGGGAAAGGGCAGCCAACGAGAGTCCAGTGTGTCTCGGGCACCGACCGTGTGCCAGGGTTTCAGAGAGAAGGACAGGGAGGCTCCCAGTGGTAAGGCGCAAGGTCACAGAGATCCCACCCCTTCCACGATGGGTGCACCCCACCTCTCAGAATGCCCCTCTCCACGAAGCAGCCCAGAAGAATCTGGGTTCCACCGGCCAACTCCTCACTCAGATAACTGTAGGAAATGCCATCTGGGTTTGTAGGATGAAGAGAAAGGAGGCAATGGGCAAGGACTGTTAAGTACCAGCAGTCTCGGGGACTTGGGTGACCCCGTCAATCCTTACAGAAAGAAAGCTGAGAGAAGCAGCAGAGGCCTGAGTGTGGACGTGGCCGGTAGGACACTCACTCCCATGCTGAGACTTGAAGCCACAAGTCGCCTGTGAGCACAAAGCCCTGGCCACTGGGGACAGTGCCCGCTGGCCCCAGGCCAGGAGCAGGCTTTGCCTTTCCAACTCCTGTTCCAGCCCCTCCCCGACTCACAAAGAGGCTGGGTAACTCAACCACACCCCCTTCACTTCGCTCAGCTGTACAGCAGCGGGAAAGAGCTGGGTGACCTCATAGGGTCTGACGGGAAAAGCAGGGCCCGGTCCTGCCAGCCAACCTCCACCATCACTGCAAGAGTCACTTTCACTAACACTTCTGGGCTCGCAAAGGGGCTCAGGAAGGAGAGGGACCTGCCCATGGTCACACAGCTATGAAGTAAAGGAGTTAGATTCAACCGGGGCTCATCCTCTAAAATGAACCCAGCTACTTTCTGGAGCGTGAGTGCCGAGACCAGCACACTCAGTTTGCATGTGGCACAGCCGTTTGGTGTGTGAGCTCTGGGCACAGACTCTCCGGGTTCAAAGCCTGGCTCTGCCACTTGGGCAAGTTCTTCTCTCTCTCTCTCTCTCTCTCTCTCTCTCTCTCTCTCTCTCTCTCCTCAGTTTCCTCCTTTGTAGAGTGAGCCTAATAACAGTACTCATTTAACTTAAAGTTAGCCAAGTGACTACCGGCAAAGCACTTACAAAGATGCCTACATAAGAAGTGCGTAATGACTGTTAACAGAAACAAATGGAAAGCAAAGAGGCCCCACAGCCCTGGGTCCTGGGCAGTGCATAGCTGTGTCTGACATGGGGAAGGCTACCTTTCCAACAGCAGGGACAATCTGGTGGAAGGGCAGGTAGGGAGCACCCCATTGGGCTCAGCACCTCATCTGTGGTAAGCATGGGTCTCCTAACACTGACAAGGTTGTTAGGCTGGATTAGGACCATGTGCAACTGCGGGGTGCAATGGAGTCTCATTTGCACAGTGATGTCTGCTCATTCCACACAGCAGAGTTGAGTCCCTCCCAACCTTGGGAACTCCCGTCAGGCACCCCAGTGTGATTTCCTGCCTCCTCCTCTGGGCATAGCTTTAACCTATCAATGTGGGTTCTGGGGTCAGAGAAATCAGGCTTCCAATCCCCTGGCAAACTTCCAACTGCTCTGAGCCTCAGTTTCCAAATTTGCAAAGTGAGGATAACCAAAGTAGCTGTTTCTAAGGGATGTCACTGTGTCTGGGATTATTATGTCCTTTCAGTGAATTGGCCCCTTTGTCACTATGAAATGACCATAATTATCCCTGGTGATATTCTTTGCTCTGAAATCTATATTGTCTGATATTAAGTCACACCAGCTTTTTTATGATGTGTGTTAGCATGGCATATCTTCTTCCATCCTTTTATTTTCAACCTATTTGAGTCTTTATATTTGAGGTGTGTTTCATGAGTCTTGCTTTTTTAATTCAGTCTGACAATCACTGCCTTTTAATTGGGATATTTGTGGCATTTAATGAGTTTATTAACACAGTTGGGTTTATGTCCACCATCTGGGTATTTGTTTTCTATTTGAACCATCTCTTCATTCTCTCACATTTCCCTTTTCCTGCCTCCCTTTACTATAATTCCATTTAACCTACTTTGTTGGCTTCCTAGCTGTTAACTCTTTGTTTTGTTATCTTAGTGGTAGCTTAAGGGCTCATAGCATAAGTCTCCAACTTATCACCATCTACTTCCAGGTGATAGCATCGTTCATGTGAAGTCTAAGAGCCGTACACTTCCTTTTCTCCTCTCTGGCCTTTATGCTGTCGGCATACATTTTACTTTTACGTATGTTATAAACCTCACACAACATTGTTCTTGCTTTTGTTTAAATAGTCTATCATCTTTTACAGAGATTTAAAGACTAAAAAATACTTTATATGTTGACTCACATAGTTACTATTTTGAGAGCTTTTCATTCCTTCCTGTAGATCCGTATTTCTAGATGGTATCATTTCCTTCTGCCTGAAGAATTTCTTTTGATGTTTCTTATAGTGAAGGTATGTTAATGATGAGTCCTTTGAACTTTTGCATGAACACATCTTTATTATACCTTTTTTCCTGAAACATAGTTTTGCTGAGTATACAATTTTAGATTGGCTGTTTCTTTTAGTACTGTGGTTCCACTGTCTTATTGCTTGCATTTTTTTTCCCAATGGGAAGTCATCCTGATCTTCGTTCTTTTATACATAACATTTCTTTTTTTCCTCTGGCTGTGAGTCTTAAAACATTCTGGACTGGCTGGTGGGAAAGGCACTGTTCCCAGTCCCACACATGCTCTGGCTTCTGTTCCCTCTCACCCTTTCAAGTGACTCTTTCCTCATACACATGTAGCAATCAGTGCTCTGCTGAACATTTGAAGGGAGCCACTGCTCATCTCTGAGTTCTCTCTGTCCAGTTCTCTTCCCTCCAGTCTTCAATCCTGTGAATTCTAGATGCTGTAGTCTCTCTGGTCTCTCAGTTGCAAGTCTCCAAATCAGGAAGCTTGCTGGGCTCTGCCTCAGTTCCCTCTCCTGAGACATACCATAGAGACCCTCTCAACCAATAAACTGGGGCAATTATATGGCTCATCTGGTATATTTCCTCTCTCTCAGAGAGCACTGCCCTTCAATGCCTGATATCCAATGTCTTGCCAACTGTTTAGTGCAGTATGTGAACTAAACCACACACATACACACACACACACACACACACACACACACACACAATCTATGGTGTATTTCTGGTTGTTTCAGTCAGGAAGATACATCTGCTGAATGTTACCCTCTCCTGGTCAGAAGCAGAAGTCCCCTAGCATTCACGTGACCAGAATTTTAGGGCCTCCCAGTTCTACGTATAGTATGCAGTGTGCCCCCCTCATATCACCTGGCTCTGAGAACAGGGAACGTGTACCCAGTGCACTGCTCCACACAGAGAGAGAATTTAGGAATACTTGACAACGACTCTTAATTAGCACTCATTAAGTATTTGCATAACATGAATTATGAAGTTCCAACTAGCACTGATCATTTGATTACCAGATTTTGGGGGGGGGAATCTCCTTTTTTGTGTGTGAAATCTTATTTGTCCCAGGCTTTATGCACAAAAAGTAACAGACTATACTGAAAAGATACAGATAGTAAAGGAAAGTTTGAGTTGAAAACAAAGGCATTAATAAACAAAAATGTGATTTAATTCCAAAGTTTCACTTCTATGTGTACTCTGCATTTATCTACTTCACTGCTAAGATTGTTCTCTAAGCAGCTAAACATCACTCTGGCAACATTCAGCCTACCACCTAAAGAAAGTGGTAATAGCCCACGCTCCCACTGAAACAGCCAACTTCAGACTTTCTTGTGTTTTCCTAACACAGTGATAATGTTATTAAAATCCACCACCAAGTGCTAGGAAAAGAACCACTTGTGGGGAGAAAATACCTCAGAATCCAGAGCTTTCACAGAAGCGTTGAAGAGCAACAATGTGGGAGTGTGAACTCTCACCTGGACCAAATGCTGGGCTGCTGTGTGTTGATTCTTCCCCTCAAATTCACAATCAGCCAAGCAGACAGGACGAACACACAGCTCTCCTGTGCGTGTCAATGCTTAGGAGACATGTAGAGGCCCTTCTCTCTTTCCCATTTTCAAACACATAATCTTAAGTCCCAAAGGGTCAAATTAGTGACAATCGGACTATCAGAGGTTTGGGTCTCAGCAGACGCCACCCCACAATCTGAACTAGAAAATAGATTGCCTGAAACCCGCACTTCTTTCTATCATTGTGGACACTTTCTGCTGACCTGCAGCTCTCAGCCACATAGAGCAAGACCCCTTCTGTCTGGTCAGTGAGTCTTGACTCCATTTCAAAAATGACAGGCTGTAATACACCACAGCTCATAAAATCGTTTTAATGCATCATGCCTAGCTTTTCTTAAAATGACATAAACTAAAAAGAAAATACTAGAGCACAACTCAATAGTGAGGCAAGCACTGCTTCATGAAATTTCTCTGTTTAATTTCATGGATGTAGGTTTGTACATACAAGGTGGTAATGAAAAGCCTATCTTTTACTTTGAGTCATGGTCAAAAGAGTTGACTATCACTGGTCCAGCAACTATTAAGATTCTGTGTTCAACGCCTGGTGGGAGTGGGAATGGTTATAACCATTGTTGACAATACAAATATCATTTAAATACTTGATCCCAAGAAAACAATCACAGCTATGAAAACAAACAAAAAACAAAATAACATACTAGAATGCTATCTATAGTGTCACTTAGAACGATGAAAAAAATCTGATAAAACCTAAAGCAGGGGTGTCCAGGCTTCTGGCTTCCCTGAACCACATTGGAAGAAGCATTGTCTCGAGCTACACATAAAATACACGAACACTAATGATAGCTGATGAGCTATAAAAAGGTCCATGCATAATTTTCATAATGTTTTATGAAAATTTACAAATTTGTGTTGAGCTGTATTCAAAGCCATCCTGGGTCACATGTGGCCCATAGGCCACAGGCTAGACAAGCTTGACCTAAAGGATTGGTTGATAAATTATGGCATATCTACACAATAAATGGCACCAGCCATTGCAAAATGGGTAACCATATGAATTCTTAGGTGAAGAGGGAAAGTTTTATAATTTTAGGTACAAATACACACAATGCAGAGAAAGGATATAGAGAAAATGATGCGTTCAGTCCAGATATGCTTTACTCAGCCAGCAGCTGCCCTCTTCACAGCTGGTGCCCACCTTAGAATGGCAGCAAACATTATAGTCAGTGGTGGGCAGAGGCAGGATTTCACAGGGTCGTATGTTTAGAGGCAAAAATTAGGTGCCGGACAGGCTCATATCTTGGTAGACTGTACAATGATTTCCCATGCCATCCTCTTCTCAAGTCCCTGTCTCCTACACCACATGACAAATGAGCCATCAAGATGGGCCTGTGCAGGTTTTATAGCTAATGAGTATCACCATCACTCAGAATACGAGTACATTTAGGGAACATCGGTGTTGGTTCTCTTCAAAAAACAACAGTAAAGCCAGATGTGTAAAAAGGTGTTCAAGGGGTTCCCTGGTGGTGCAGTGGCTAGGCTTCGGCGCTCTCAATGCCGCGGCCTGGGTTCGGTTCCCAGCCAGAGAACCACCCCCAAATAAAAAAAAATAATAAAGTGTTTAAGGGTTAAAAAAGTAAACAAAATAACAATGAAGCAGGAAAAGACCCATGGGCCCAAGATTTGTGGATTAATCCCAAATTCCCCCCAAAATGGACGCACAGGATAGCTGTCCCCCATGCCGTCTGTCCATCAGTCCATCTGTCCATCAGTCTGTCTGTGCACCGTGCCATCTGTGCATCTGTTCATCAGTCTGTCTCTCTACCATCCCATCTGTCCATCAGTCCATCTGCCCATCAGTCAGTCAGTCAGTCAGCAGGTACTTACTGATACTCAGCACTATGGCCAGAAGTAGGACTGTGGTGACCAAGGACTTGGTCCCTCTCTAGTCTGACCAGGTATACTGTTTGAAACCACACAGAAAACAACAGCACTGTCCAGTTTCAAACGGAACATACGGTCAGCCTACTGACACCTTGAATTTAGCCCAGGGAGACTAGGCTGACCACATGTACTATTTGAAACGCAACAGTACCATTGTCTTCTGTCTCATTTAAAGTGGTATGTCTGGTAGCCAATCCCTGTCCCCTCCACCCTCATAGTTCAACCTCAGTTTACTCTTTTATAAATGGCAATACCTTGGAATAACTACCACTGTCAAGTGCTGCCATGTGCCAGGCACTGTGTCGAAGGCTTTGTCCCTATAAACTCCATCAGCTGTTGCACACGGTTCTGGGGACTTCACAGCCATCTGAGTGCCTGCCTTCTCCCGGGTCTAATTCTGGCTTTGTTTCCTCAATCCTTTTCTCCCCTGCACCCAGCCCATGACCGTCCTGGTGTCCCTAGATATGCCACACACTACCACACCTTCATCCATGTGCAGGTGTCCCCTATCTGCAGGTCTTCCAATACCCGTCCCAGAGATACTGACTCACTCTTTAAGTTGCTAAAATGACACTGTTCAGGAACCCTCTCCAGATTTTCCTGAGTGCCCCCAGCCCAGCTGCTCCCCAGGGCTCATCACATCACACTGGGTTCTGCCGCTACCTGACACAATGACATACAAAATAGGCCATGTGGTGTTTGCTCCAAATCCCCAGGGAAGTCACATCATAGAGATGTCAACTGCCACTTGCTGGGTTCATGTGGAAGCATTTTATGCTCATCATCTCATATAATTTAACTCTCACAACCTCTACAAAGGAAGGCTTATCCCTATTTTATCTATAGGAATACTGAGGTGTAGAGAGGGGAACAATTTGCCCAAGGTCACGCCCAGGGTCGCTGGCTGCAAAGACAGTAAATGTGTGTTGGCATACCTCTTTTAGAAGCAAGGCCTACAGGCTCTACACAAGGTGGTTTTCTGTGTTGTCTTAGTAGCCCCCAGACTCAAGTCCACACATCCTACCCTGGACACCTGCCTGAAGAAGACGGTGTGTAGAAATACAAACTGAAAACAACCAGAAGAGGATCATGCTTGTCTTTCCATACTTGTGTCTCTACAAATGGCCTTGTGCTAGGTGTTGGGTGGATGTGGGCGGGGGTGGGGGTGGGTGGCACAGAAGGGAGGGACCAGAAATGGGAACCAGAGCGCCTGTACCCGGCAGGGCCCTCATGGGGTCTGGGGCTGGCAGCTGGCCTGGAAGAACAGCCCTCCAGCATCATGTCTTTGTGGTGGAGGGGTCATCTCTGCCCTGGTGGGGCTGCAGAGTGAACAGACGTGACTGGGCAAGGCCACTGGACAGCAGGGTGAGCAGGGACTGGTTGTTTGGGGCACACCCGCCAAGGCTCAGGATTGACAGAGAGAGGACATGGCCTCTCCGAATGGAGCGCTGGGCCAGTTCTGAGGATGGAGGGTCACGCAGACCAAGAGGCGGGCAGGAGGGCCTCTGTGTAGGAACGGTATGCAGGCCTGGGGACAGGAGACCACGGGGCACACCAGCTCGTGAGTGCATTGAATGGGATGAGCCACTGGAGGAAGACTAGAAGACTCAAAGACCAGTGGCTTTAAGTGGACCCTCAGGCTGTCACTTGTCACAGGCCACATCTGCTCAGTGTCCCCAGCAGTACCCCAGTTCTCTCCTGTGCAGGCTGCCCTTGCCTGAGGATCACTGCAGGTCTTACTTCCCACTGCTGTCCTAACCCTTCTTGCTGTCCCCAGAACCCCTGAGCTCTATTTTCAGTTGCTGCTGCCAAGTCCTGTTTGAGGGGCAGCCACTCCCCTGGAGCTGCAGGTAGAAACCAGGCCCCGGCAGGGGCCCCCCACCCCAACGTGTCAAGGCACTAGGGACAGTCACAAGTCATTGCCCCTGGCTGCCCAGAGGGTCTCAGAGCACCCCAGTGCCAGCAAGCATATCCACCGCCCCCATGGCCGCAAGCCCACCCCTGACTGACCACGGCCCCCAGTCACGGGCACATCTCTACTCAGCTTCCTTCGGACACATGATCATGGGAGGTGCTCATTCCCAACCCCACCGTCCATGCGGGAGGGACCCTCAGGCTGGCCTGTGTGAGCCCCTGGCCCCCCACCCCTCCATGGGCCCCGCTCCAGTGCAGAGAGGCAGGGAGGCCGCTCTCCAGTCACTCAGCCTGCCTCTTTTATTTTCCACAGCTGCCCTTGACCTCCTCTTGACCCCTTCTCACTTCATCAGCCCCTTCAGGTTCAGGGCTGTTGTTTTGAGGCAAATATTCAGCCACGTTCAGGATTAAGCACCAGCCAAAAGTCTCTCTCCTCCGGGAGGCCACAGAAGTGGTGTCCCAGGGCTGCTGACACAGGGCTGCCATCTGCAGCTGAGCTGCCTGTAGTCCTGCCCTGTGACCAAGTCCCAGGTCCACCGCCCCATACCACACCTGTCCTGTCCTCAGAGACTTCACTGGGTTTCCCTTCTCACCAGCTCTGCCCCCCACCACCCTCTCAGGGTGCAGAAACACCCCTGCATCCCACAGACGCCTCTGCTCTCAGGGGAAACTGGGCCCAGGTCCCTAGTGTCCCCAGTCCCCCTCAACACCCCACAGATTCATATGCAGATTTCTTACCCCTGATACCCCTCACCACACAGTCCAGTGTGGGGCCCAAGGCTGGGGACACACCAAGCCATCTAAGTGCTGGCACATCCCACATGCCCCCTTCCCAGGCTAGAGACTCCTGGAGTCAGCTCCCGCTGAGAGATCCCCACGGGACCAAAACACTGGAACGGGGCTTGATCACCTGACTCTCCCTGGCCCTTCCCCACACCGCCAGCACCAGCATGAGCACGCTGAGCTGCATTAACCGCGGGCTTTTGGGCCAGGCACTGAGCCCGAGCGTTTCAAAGACACGGTCAGCGTGGGCCCCGCAGGTGAGGTGGACGTGCCGACGACAGGCTAAGCGATGCACCCAGGCCCACAAGGGCAGTCGGGGTTCCTGCCTGGCGCCGTCGGCACAGGCGCTCTCCCACACGCACTGTGACACAGGGACACGTGGGCCGGCGCCTCTGGGACTCACCACACCTCCAGTGCACTCGTGGCAGTCCTGCAGGCCTTCAGCCCCACCGCCAGCGCCTGCAGCGGGCGGCTGTCCACCAGTTCCTTCCCCTGGAAGACGTCCTCATCCAGGAGGACCCCGGCATGCCTGTGGGACCAGCAGAGATGTAAGACACACACAGCACACAGGGGGGACCACCCGCTCCTCCCATGGTGCCCGTTGTATCGTCGCCCTGCAACCTGAGCCCCCACACCTCCTCCACCAGCTCCAACCACGGTCCCAGGCCTCTGCTTGCACGGACACTGGTTTAACTCTCTTCCCACTCTTGGTCTATGCAAATAGCATCACATTCCAAATCGTCTCTTCCACCCCTCACACAAAAACACATTTCACACATTTCCTGTGTTTTTAACTGCTCACATTCTACGTCCACGGAAAATTCTGAAGTAGGCTGCATGTTAGTCAGATGCGTGGTGCCAAGGGTGCTCAGCTGCCCATGCCTGGGGCCTGGGACTGCGTTACCCACATGGCAAAGGGACTTTCTTGACACAATTAAATTAAGGAGCTTGAGATGACGGAGTCACCCTGGATTATCCAGATGCGCCCAATGTCATCACAAGGGTCCTTATAAGAGAAAGGGAGACAGGAGGAGAGGTGACAACGAAGTGAGCAGGGTGGCGCAGTGTGGGAAAGACTCAGCTGGCATTGCTGGCTTTGGAGACTGGGAAGAGGCCACAGCCACGTGGCGAGGTGGCTTCTAGAAGCTAGAAAAGGCAGGGGAATCAATTCTCCCCCAGAGCATCCAGGACTGCAGCCTTGGTTTTCATTGCTGGGACCCATTTGAGACTTCAGACCGCCAGAACTCTAAGGGAATGAATTTGTGTTATTTTAAGCCACCAAGTTTGGGGCAATCAGTGACAGCACCAACAGCACACGAATGCAGATTAGGAACCATTTCTTCCTTGAAAACGATAAGCCCCTGTTTCCCTGTGTCCCTGCCAGCTGTGGGCACGGCCACCGTACAGTGTGTCACGCTGTCTAGTGGTCTTCATTTGCACACCTTCCCCTCCATTTTGGTTTTCCTCTTTGCCACCTTTCAAAACACCACAGTGGAGGGCAGAGCTTTCCTCACTCCCTTCTTCTGATCACCTTCCTGTTAGCCCAGGTGATAAAGTCCCTTTTACAATCAGTCCTTGTCTGTCACCACTGCTGGGAATAAAGTTTCATTGAGCTCTTTCTGTGCTAAGCCAAACTTCGGGACACCGGAAGCCCCAGGACCAGGCATCACGGTCAAGGGTGGGCCACATGCTTGGGCTGGGCACTTTCGCCAAAGCACCTCGAACTTGCTGGCAGGATCAGGAGTGAAGTAAAGCCCAGCAGCACTGGGGTCAGCTGAAGCCACAACACTGGAGACTGAAAGCAGTGACAGCGTTAGAGATGTGGGCTCGCTGACAGCTCTCCATCCACCGAGTGTCTTACATTGAGATGATGACGTGGCTCTCCTTTACAATGCTAATAACGGCCAATGGTACGGAGCGATTTGCAAATGTAAGCCAACCTGATATTCCTGGGGTGGGTCATTGCCTATCATCCACCTTACGCTTTACTGTGGGATCAACTAATATTTGGTGTCTCAGGCACGCTATTCTCATAATGTCTTTGGTTGTGGGTGTCAGAATAATGCTCCTAAAATTAATTGCAAAGTTTTCTCTTTTCCTTTATTTTCTGAAAGAGCTTGTGTAAAACAAGCATGTTTTCTTATTTTAAAAATGTGTTATATTTCACCAGTAAGCCAGATAAAGCAATGCAGATTTTTTAAATTTATTTTTTAATTACTTTTGGTCATATGTATCTTTCAAGAAACTTGTCTAAATGCACTGTAGAATTGTATGCCTGAAACCTATGTATTCCTTGCTAACATATGTCAACCCAATAAGTCTAACAATAAAAATGAATTAAATAAATAAATAAATAAATAAAAAAGAAACTTGTCTATTTTATATATGCTGTCACAAGTATTGGCACTACACTGACATGACATCAATAACAACAATAATACTTAATTTTATCCTTTCAACATCTGTAGTATCTATAGTGATGTCCTCTCTTTTATTCCAGATACTGGTCAGTGGTATTTCTTTTTTGTATCATTAATTTCTAACTTAATTTTATTCTAATCAGAAAACATACTTTGTATGATTTCAATTCTTTTAAATCGACACAGTCCAGATAAATATTCTATGTGCAGCTGTTGACTAGCGTGCTCAATGAATGTCGTTTAGGTCAGGCGCATTAGTGATGTTCGTGTCTTGTAATCATTACTCGTTTCCTGTGTTTATTCTATCAGGTACGCAGTGAGGAGGATGGGTGTCCACAATCATAACTTTGAATTGCTTAATTTCTCCTTTCAGTACTTTCCATTTTTGCTTCATGTATAATATTTTGAGGCTACTTTTGAGTTGTTGGCACATTTCGATTGTTACGCTTTCTTGATGAGCAGATGGCTTTATCATTATGAAGTGTTCCTCTTTATCTTGGGTAATACAAGGTCTGACAATTAATTTCGTGAACTCATCCTAGAAATAGTGCTCCATCCCTCATTGCTGAGTATCACTACGGTCACCTTCGAAGTGCTCCCCTTGGGAAGCTATGCACCAACACCAGCGCCTAGTCCAAACTTTAAAGCAATTTTGAAACTCCTTTTCTGGAATGGCCATCAGAGGGTCGTCATACCCAAATCTGACAATTAAGTTCGTGAACTTGCCATTGTGTGCTTGCATTGGCAGCACTGTACAAACAACTTGGTAAGGTGTCATAATCTTGCCAAGGTAATGACGACAGGTCTGATGGCCATTCCAGAAAAAGAGTCCCAAAATTGCTTTGAAGGGTGGACTGGGCACTGCCATAGGTACACAGCTTCCCAAGGGGAGTACTTCAAAGGTGACTGTAGTGATATCACCAATGAGGTATGCAGCACTTTTTCTAGGATGAGTTCACGAAATTAATTGTGCAATCTTGTATTCTTTTTTCTGAAGTCCACTTTATCTGATATCAATGTATCTACCCAAGCTCTCTCATGGTTAATGTTTGTAGGTATAAATTTTTTTTGCATACTTTTAGCCTATTTGTCTTTATATTTTAAGTGAGCTTCTTACAGAAAGCACCAATTCAGTCTTATCATGTCTGACGATCTGCAAATAGGAGTGCTTGAAGCACTTACACTTAATGTAACTCTCACATGATTGAGTTTAATACTACTATCTTACAGTTTCCCCCTATTTATCTTATATGTTCTTTATCCCCTTCCCTTCTGCTCCTTTCTTCTACTTAATTGAAATGTTTTTAGTATTCCACTGTGACATTTTTAACTATATTATTCTCCTTTTTTAAGGAAACTTTTATGGTCTAAAATATGCATCTTTAACTTATCACATTTTTCCCTCAAATATTATACCATTTCACAGATAAGGCCAGAGCCTTACAACAATACATTAATATACTTCCATTTCATTCTCCTACACATTGTGTGACTATAGAATATCAACATGTACATACAGAGATATTCTGCATATGTTACAAATGTCATTACTATCTTTGCTTTAAACAATTTGTCTTTATTCTCTTATCAACATTCTTGAGGCATAATTTATTTACAACAGGTTACATTCATTCAAAGCACAACATTTAAAGAGTCTTGACAACTGTACATGCCCATGTGAACTCTACCACAACCCAGCTGCCGAATATTTCCAAAACCTTCCAAAAAACACCTCTGCCTTTTTATAGTCCATCTCTTCCTCCACCCCCACCTCCAGGTAGCCACTGCCTGCCTCTTGTCACTGTAGATTATCTGGCATTTTATGTAAATGGAGGTATGCAGTAAGTGTTAGGTGCTGCTCCTTTCACACAGTATATTGTTTTGAAATTCATCATATTTTAGCGTGTATTCATCGCTGTTCCTCTTTATTGCTGACTAGGATTCCACTCTGTGTAATGCATATATCACATTTCATTTATACATTTACTCACGGATGAACATTTTGGTTGTTTCCAGTATAGAGCTATGACAAAACTGCTATGAAAATTCATGTAAAAATCTTAGGAGTCATATGTCTTCATTTCTCTTGAGTAAATACATAGGAATGGAATGGCTGGGTCATATGGTAGATGTATTTTTAATTTCTATGATTTTCCAAAGTGATTGTACAATTTTACATTCCCACCAGCAGTCGATGAGGATGCTAGTTGTCCCACATGCCAGCCAACACTTGGTCTTGGCAGTCTTTAATTTTAGTCATTCCAGCGGATATGTAACAGTATATCCTCCCTCATGTTTGAATTTGCATTTCCCTGATAAGTGATGATCATCTTTTCATGGGTCTATGGGCTGACCATTCATATGTCCTCTTTCTTAAGTGTCTACTCAAATCTTTTGCCCATATTCTATAGGCCTGCTCCTCTTAGTTGAATGTGTTCTTACCATATTTGGGATAAACATTACATTGCAGATGTATGGATGGCGAACATTTCTTCCCATTCTGTGGCTTGCCTTTTCATTTCCTTAATGACAAAAATCAATTTTGGCTAAAGGTATTTACCTTCTTCTAGCCATACAATAATCTTACAAATTTCTAAATACCCTTGTTTGCTCAACAAAACTTGAATATGCAAAAGGTTAATATTGGCCTCATCCTACATAAACAGGAAAGATTGTTATCCAACCACATACCTAAAACCCTGAACTGAGCTGAAGTAGACTGACAAAACATGGAAATGGTCCATTGTTTAATTAGGACTTGGATAAAAAAAAACCTCATTGCATTGAGTAACCGCTGTAAGCAAAGAGATTCTGCATTTATCACCTAACTTAGTCCTTACAACAACCCCGTGAAATAGGAAATCATAGTCCCACTTTATAGATGAGGAAACTGAGGCTCAACTATGGTTGGTTGCATACCTAAATCAAGGTCTCACATGTGTTAGGGCAGGGCTAGGGTTCAACCCCAGTGCTCTCTAATCCTAAATACCAAGCTCTTTTCATCATAAAAAAATGTTCATGTCAGTGCCCTTATAAATTTATAGCATTCTAACTCTATGCCATAGTACTGTCACCTGAGCTCGGGCTGTGGCTGCCATGCAATGACTCAGAGAATCCCACATCTGGTCATTTAAAAAAAATGTGTATATTATTCCCTGCAGACCTGCTCAACCACACACACACAGTCACACACACACACACACACATACCACACACTCTCTCTTTCACACACACATGGACACAGCTCTATCTCTTCCTGGTGATGGAAATTAGTGGAAAATAAGAAATAGACTTTAGTAAGAAAAGAAAGAACCATCATACTTTCCGCTAGCAGAGATGTGGTGAGATGTCTTGGCAATGTGGCCTGTGATTTTATTTAACGCTGATCAGACATGGGCCCAGCTGAGGGAGGGCCTCCATCTGTCAGACGGAGAGGGGCACCTAGTGGTCCTATTCTCTGTCACATGTGCAAGTCTGCTTGCAAAGAGGATCTGAGAAAGCACCTTTGTTGGGGTATGGGGGCGCAGAGTATAGGAAGTACAGGTTTTAAGAAAATCTGGCATAAGAAACTCAGAGTGGCCGAGAAGATGAATTAGAAAACTGGGATTCTGTGGAAAAATTATTCCTTATTTCTAAACTGTTTACTTAATAGTCAATGCCTTAGAAATGCAAGATATTTGTTTACATTACAGCGGTTCTCAACCTGTGGGTCATGACCCCTTTGGGGGTCGAACGACCCTTTCACAGGGGTCGCCTAAGACCATCGGAAAACACGTATTTCCAATGGTCTTGGGCACCAAGACACCGCTCCTCTATCCATCTCCAGGTGGATCCACCCACATGCAGCTACGCCCACATACGAGGACCCAGCGTGATGACATCATCGCGCCAACCCCATCACATACACCCCGTACAAATACAGGTGTATGTGACAGGGTGGGCGCCATAATGTACTTATGCGGACCAGTCACACGTGTGTAGAGAGCAGCTACCAATAATTTTATGGTTGGGGGTCACTACAACGTGAGGAACTGTATTAAAGGGTCACGGCATTAGGAAGGTTGAGAACCACTGGTTTACAAGTTCCATCCACTTGAAATATTAGAACCCACCATCAAGGGAAGATTTGAGGGAAATGCAGATAGAATATCTCTAAGACCTCAAAGTCAGCAAGAGGGCAGCCGTATTACAGAAATCTGTTTTACAGAAAGAGAGCAAAGAAGACTTTTTGGCAATATCAGAATTATGTTCAAAACGCAGTCTGGTATACAAACAGCAGAGTTCACTCGGTGAGGGATAGCTAAGGAGCTTAACTATCCTCAACTCCACTTTTTGACAAGGACAAGACATTGATGAGTGTCAGCAAACTATGAAGTGCCATTCCACCTATTCATTCACTCCACAAGTACTAATGAGATCTCACGGAGTGCCAGGCACAGTTCTAGGTGGTATAGAAGCATCCATTTAAAAATAAAGAGAGAAACATTGACTCGTCATAAAGCATTAAATGAGTTACTACACATAAGATCTTAGGACAACACCTGGTACACAGTAAGCAATTGAATATGTGTTAGCTGTATCTTAATTGTATCCTTGTAAGTGTTGGGTAAAAAGGGGGGCCAGAGAGAGCGCCTGGATCCAGGTGAAAGAGCAGCGCAGTGGTGCTGTGGCCCCTCCTGGTCGGGAACCCGGCCTGGATGCTTGAGCTGCCCATTTGGCGTGGAACTGGTAAGAGGAGAGTCAGACCTAGAACATTCCTTTTGACTGGCACACTGCAACATTGATACTCTGAAAGTTGTTAGTCACTTTCTAAGATAGGAAATTCATTTTTGTAGCAAATCCCGCTGGATAATTCCGAAGGGAGATACCAGCTGCCAACTGGCCCAGCCAACCAGCTTGGCCTCCTCCCCAGCGTGTAGCTTCTGCTTCAGAGACCATCAGAATGTGTGAAAGCGAAGCTCAGACAGCCTCGTGGCCAAGTGCGATGTAATTACACAGGTGATTTGATCCATTGAAGCAACCTGTGCAAAGCCGGGCACACTTAGAAGTGAAGATGCCACAGTAAGGACCATAATTTCTACGCTCAGAGAATTCACAACCACAAACCAGGAGCAACGGCGCAATGATCACAGGGGCCCGGTTGCTGTTCCTAGACGTTTATAGAGACTCTTATTCTGCAGGGCCTCAGGAAAGGTGTCTGGGAGGAGAGGACAACCTGAACTCTATCTCAAAAGATGACTGAGAACTAGCAGGTGATAGAAAGCAAGGGTGTGAGAGGTACGTGATGGAACTGGGCGGGGGGGTGCCTGTCAGAAAGGCCAAGGCCGGGAAGAGCTCCACGGTGGGGCACGGGAGACATGGGGTGGAGGCTGGTGGGGCCGGGCAGGGAGAGCTCCAAGGCCACGTGAGGGAGTTTGAGTCTTATCCAATATGGAAGACCCTGGAGGGCCACCGGAGGGTCCTAGCAGGCAAGTGAGAATTCAGATTCTGTTTCGAGGATGATCAGTGGCTTGTGAAGGACAGATCTGAGGAGGATCAGGCTAGGTGTGGGGAACTGGGAGAGGCCAGGCAAGAAAGCAGGGAAGGGGAGCTTCCTGTTATTTCAGTGTAGGAAGAAAAATCACTGGAATGTGGTCACTGGTGAGATGGGGCAGAAAGCCTGAGGAGTCTGAATTCACTGAGCATCTGCCATGACTCCAGGGAGGCTCGCTGTCCCAGTCGGTGGGTGAGGACCCACCTGGAGAGCCCTGGCCAGTGGTACCTCACACTCACCGGTAAGACCCAGCATTGGTCTCCCTCCAGCACGGTGCTGGGCCAGGAAGCACCCAGGGCACCATCAGCACTCAGCAGTGGGAAGCAGGCCTTGGGTGCCCTGGGCCCCATGGGGGAAGTTTAATAAGAGACCCCAGGACAGGCACCCATGACCAAAGGCAGGAAACAGGAGTCCCACCAGGCCACACTGGCCACCACACGGGGCTGCAACCTTTCTGCTGGCTGCCTGGTCCTCGGGCCTGAAAGGATACCTGGTGCACAGTGGGTAAGAGGAGGCAGGAGGGGCCGGCTCTGCCACCCCCACGGAGGGTGAGCAGGAGCAAAGCCCTGGCAGGCTCCTCGGGATGCCATCACCTCTCACAGAGGCCACCACTGGACCAGCCTGTCCTCACCCAGGGGGCACTGCCCAGCAGTGGGGCAGCCACTGGGCAGCAGGGTTCCCTCTCCTTCTGGACCCAACAGGCTTGTAGAGAGCAAGAGAACATGAATGGCACAGGGTGGGGGGGTGGGGCTCACTTAGGGCCACACAGGTCCCCTCTCTCCAGGCTGATGGCGGCAACGGGGAAGGAAGGGCACAAGAAACCTGGTCTGCTTGCCGACCAGCCCTTGTCCAACCCCACACAAGGCATCTCAAGCTCCATGTGGCAGGGTCCACATCTGACTCAAGCACCGCTGCATGTCCAGGGCCTAGCGAGCCAGACTGCCCAACTGAACAAACAGAAGCAGGAAGACACCCAGTTCACTTTGAACTCTAGAAAAGCAATGCATCAGTTTTAGTTCAACAGTGGGAGATACTTAGACTGACAAACTACACATTAAATACCTGAAATTCAAATCTAACTGGGTGACTGCATTTTTACCTGCAACCCTACTACTAGCAAGGACCATGTTGGTGCACACAAACACACATGCGCCTGAGAAGAAGTCAGCCACCTCACTGCCATGGCCTGTGACATGAGGCTCCCACCACGCACACTTTTGTCACAGGGGGTGACAGGAGAGGCAGGGCAGCTGACACTGGCTGGTGGCCTGTTTTTCCTGCTCACCTAATTCCAAACTTATATGCCTAAGGTCTGGGTTACTCTCACACAGGGCTTTGTGTGCTTGAGCGGGACCCAGTGCATTGAACAAACATTTAGCTTGTCAAACCTCAAGCTGCCCAAACCTGGCAGCCAGTCGACTGGTGGCGGTCCATTCGCAGGAACTGGGAGACGGGACCTGTACTCACGATTCGATAACCTGAGTTTTAAAAAGTCAAGGGAGAGGTGCTAGCACAAATGTTGTCATGTAACAACCAGCTTCATTACAGTATTTCCTCACAAGCTGGGGGAGAGAGAACTGGGTAGTGAACTAGAGAGACATGAGAAAGCCAAAAAAATGTCCCAGGAAAACGTCAACTTCTCCCTGGGCTGGCTTTGGGACATGGACAACCTCTCCCCTCACTGACACACTTCTTCCTGGGGACTCCTCCAGCCAGATTTTCAGTGGGCTACCCAGAGTGCCCATAGGGGAAAGAAAGGAAGAAGAAGGAGCAACAGGGCTGTGATGGCAATGCTGAGAACCAGAGGGTACAGGCGGGTAGAAGTCAAGAAAATTGGAAGGTGCTGGGTTGAGACTGAAGTCTGGTGCAGCCAAGGGTCTGACCTGTCCTGTTCTGCACCACCTCACCCACACAGGGCCCATGGTCAGGCTCCAGGGTTTATTAATGAACTAATTTCTATTAATCCCCTCCCATTTCTCCCCTTGAAACCTAGAACTAAACTGTGACCTCTCTCTATTTCTCTGGTGTCGGCATTTGGGGAGTGTCCACCTAAAAATCGAGAGAAGCTTTTATTAAGAGTGGCAATACAGCTCTTCCAAAATCAAAGTACGTTAAGCATCAATGGAGATAAAGAATCAGGAAGCATAAAGATGCATGGACATACAGACTTACAAATGTGGGATATATAGCCACCCTTCGCTATGTGGTCGAGTAACTTGCTGTGTCATGGTTGTAAATAGTGTGGAAAGACTGCAGGAAGCCTTGGTGAACTGAGTTCCACAGAGGGGGCAAGTACTTCTCAGTTCACAGATTTGACACTGCATGAGAAAGAAACAGAATGCAAGTTAAATCTATGAACATGATCCAAAACATAGAGAAAAAAGGTAAGACAACAAGAACATCATTTCAGTGACATGTGGGACAATATGAAGCAGTTTAATAACATCTGTTTAATTATAGATCCAGAAGCACAGGAAAGAAAGAATGGGGCAAAACAAAACAAAACAAAACAAAAATAAACACAAAGAAACCCCTCCATATTTAAAGAAATAATGGCCAAAAGATTTCCAAATTTGATGAAAAACTTCAGCCCACACATCCTAGAGGCTCCACAAACAGCACAGCCACACAAAAACCACAAAACCACACCTGGGCCAACATAACCAAACTTTGAAAACCAAAGAAACAGAGAAAATCTCAAAAGCAACTTGAGTAGGAATACACAGGGAATATAAGGAAACAGCCAGAAAAATGATGCTGTTTTCTCCCAAGAATCAAGGACTCAAGAAGGCAACAGGGGGACGTCTGTACCCCTTTTCCCATTAGCCCCAAGAATACCTGCCAGCAGTGCCTGTGGCTGCAGCACTAACCCTGAGATAACTCTCGGATTACAGTCCTAACCTCACCCCCCAAATTATTAAATACCGACTATATACATTTCTGTTACATTAGGATTAGAGACAAGTTGTGTTTAGAAATAACTCCAAGAACAGTCTTTATATTTTATTTTCACATTGAAAACCAGTCAGATTTGCTTCGCCTCAGAGCATGTCTATATACAATTACATGAATGTGGCAGTGACCTGCACTGTTTTTTCTAAATGGGATTAAAGTGCTCAAAAAAGTAATATATCAGCCCAGAATTCCGCATCTATTAGCCATGTCTTAAAAAAAAAAAAAAAAAGGAAAAGTAAAGACTTTTTGAAAAATAAACAAGAACAAAAAGAAGGGGAAGAAGGAGGAGAATTTATCACTAGCAGATCGACTCTGCAAAAAAAAATGTTAAAAGTTCTTCAAGTGGAACAAATACGGTATCAGAAACTTGGATATATACAGAGAAATTCACAGTGTCAGAAGTGAAATGAAAGCAAAGTAAAATTCAATTTTCCTTCTTTTTAATTGGTCTAAAACATAGCTATGTAAAAGAAAGAGAGTAGCAATGTGTTATGTGTTTATAGCTTGTTTAAAAGTAAATTATATGAAAATAATAGTAGAAACAAGGATGGGAGGGTGGAATTGGGAATACAGTGTCTAAGACCCTTATACCAAGTGGGAAGCAGTGTAATATCATTTGAGGATAGTCTGTGATTCACTACAGATTTATGCTGTAAATACTGGGTCAACAGTTAATATATTTTAAAAGAAGTATGAATAATAAATCAATAAAAGAGATAAAATAGAAAAATAAACAATGTTCAACTAACCCACGAACAGGCAGAAAAAAAAAGACAAAAACAAAAAAAGAAAAATCAGCTATCAGTATGAATTTTAAATTCATACCGATAATCACTTTATTAAATGCAATTGGTCTAAACACATTCATTAAAAGTCAGAGATTTTCAAACTGGATAAAAAAGCAAGACCCAACTATACGTTGTTTTACAAGAAACCCACTTTAAAAATATAGGTAAGTTAAAAATAAAAGTATGGAGAACGGTGCCCCATGAAAACACTGAACAAAAGAAACCTGGAGTAGCTATATCAGTATGACAAAATAGGCTTTAGGACAAGCAACGTTTTCAGGAAGTAAGAAAAAAATGACATCATGATAAAAGTCCTAAGGATCCTACAAGTGTATGCATTTAAAAAATGATTCAAAATACTTGAGGCAAAAGCGGATAAACCTTAAAGGAGAAATAAAGAAATACATAATTGTAATTGGAAATGCCAGCCCTCTTCTCCCGGTCACTGATGGAATAAATAGGCAGAAAAGCAGGAAGAAGCACAATCAACCAATTTAGCTCGATAGACCCTTACGGACCTGCCTTCCCGACTGTTAACAGACTACATTCCTCTCAGTGCGTGTGCGTGTGCATGTGCGTGTGCACACATATGCTGGGCCACACATTTAAAGGAACAGAACTCAGATAAAGGATGTTCTCAGACCATGACTTCTAAATAACTAAAGCAGTCAAAGAAGATACCTCAAGGAAAATTTTAAACTATTTTGAACTGAATAATAGTGAAAATGAAAATACAAGATATCAAAAGCAGACGGGTGCAGCTAAAGCAATGCTCAGAGAGAAATTTTAGTATGAAATGATTAGATTAGGCTAAAGAAAAAAAGAAGTGTACACCAATAGTGTAGACTGACTGGTAACTTTTTTCTCACAGTGGTTCAGATTTGCAATTCTGAAACAAATTTGTATGCATACTATGGTCAACAAGAAAATGTATTGTATCCCTGTACCTATTAACTGGCAATTTGTAAAAATAATCATGGGGTACAATATATTTTCTTGTTTGACCATAATATGCATGTAAATTAAAAGTACAGCATAGGGACGACAGTCAATAATATTCTAATAACTATGTACGGTGTCAGATGGGTACTAGACTCATCAGAGTGACCACTGTGTAAGGTAGATAAATGTCTAATCACATTGTACACCTGAAACTAATATAATATTATATGCCAATTGTAATTTAAAGTTCTTTTTAATTAAATTAGTAAGAAATGTGAGAAATGTCTATACTGTTAATTATAAAATACTGTTAAGAGAAATGAAAGACCTATGTAAATAAAGAGAGATACCATTTTCTTGGATTTGAAAGATCCAGTGCTGCCTGAATTGCTTTACAGAGTCAGTGCGATAACAAATAAATCCAAGCAAACTTTTTTAGTAAATGACAATAATACTAAAGCAGATTCGAAATTGTATATGAAAATGCAGAGGACCTAGAATAGCCAAAAGAAGTTTAAAAAGAACAAACTTAGATAACTTACATAATCTGATTTCTTTTTTTAGTAATAACTTTTTTGAGATATAATTTACATACCACATCATGCACACTTTTAAAGTGTACAATTCAAGGGCTTTCAGTATATTTACAGAGTTATGAGACCATTCTCATCTAATTTTAGAACATTTCCTCACCCCTAAAGAAGCCCTGCAACCATTCACTCTTCATTCCCTCCCTTGTCCTCAGTCCCTGCAGCCACCCGTCTACTTTCTGTCTTTCTGATCCTGGCTACTCTGGAAATTTCATAGCAATGAAATCATATCATGTGATCCTTGCAATTAACTTTTCACTTAGCATAATTTTTTCAAGGTCCACTCGTGATGTAGCAAATACCAGCTGTCCATTTCTTGTCATGGCTGAATACTATTCCATTGAGTGCATGGACCACATCTATCGAGGATGCCCCCTAAAAATGTATACACATTTTAAGAAAAGAAAAAACTGTATTAAAATTGTAATACTCAATATATACCAATAACAAAAGATGAATACAAGTCATGTTTGACTTCTGCTATTACAAGAGGTGCCCAAAGTGGCTACCATCAGCACCCAGACACTTCTGATTACGGCGAACTACAGCTTGAATAACGTTGACCAAAGTGTCTACTTGTACCGCTGCACGTGCCATTTCAATTTCTTCCTGAAGTACCACCAGTGTAGCCAGTTTTCTTCGGCACACCACATCTCTAAAGTTGCCCACAGGTAGAAGTCAAGGGGTGTTAAGTCAGGAGAATGTGAGGGAAACTCAACTGCACCTCTTCATCCCATCCATCATCCTGGCAAATGGTCTTGCGCTCGTCGAATGACGACAACTGTGCTTCCACCATTTTCTTTGACTGTCCTGCCTGTCGCATCATGATACCAGTATTTACTTGATTAACACCATCTTTTGAGCAAACTACACATTGCTACTGTAATTCAATCCAACTTCAAAAACTAATACATAGATAACATCTCTTACTATTTTTGGCATCCTCGGTATTTGCTAGCTGATGAACACTTAGGATTGTTTACACACTTGGGGTATTATGAATAATGCTGCTATGAACGTTCATGTCCAAGTTTTTGCACATAAATATTTTCATTTCTCTATATACGAGTATACCTAGGTGGGGAATAACTGAGTCATGGTAACTTCATATTTAACATTTTGAAGAAGGGCAAACTGTTTTCCAAAGTGGCTGCACCATTTTACATTCCATCCAGCAATGTATGAGGGTCCCATTTCACCATATTCTCAATAACACGTGTTAGTATCCGTCTTCTTTTACTACCGCCATCAAGTGGATGTCAAGTGGTATCTCACTGTCATTTTTATTTACATTTTCCTCATGAATAATGATTTCTAGCCCCTTCTCGTGTGCTTATCAACATCTGGAATCTTTTTTGGAAAAATGCCTTATTCAGGTCTTGCTCATTTTTTAATTGGGTTATTTGTCATTTTATTGTTGAATTTCAAAATTTGTTTATATGTTCTAGATACAAATCCTTTATCCAATAAATGATTTGCAAGTAGTTTCTCCCATTTTGTGGACTGTCTATTAATTTTCTTGATGGTGTCCTTTGAAGGGCAAAAAGATTTTACTTCTGATGAAGTCAGAAGTAAAAGGATGTGATGAAGGATACCGGGGGACCTCCAGATAGAAGAGATGCGGAGGGACAGGCACCTGGCAGGGGCGTGGAGCTTCCACACCTTCTCTGGGCACCACTCCCTGCACCTCCCCGTGTGCACCAACCCGAAGCTCTCCAAATGCCGCCCATTTGGGACTCCCTGGCGGCTCCGTCACGTGGGCATCATCCATCAGTAACTCCATGTCCAGCCCCTCCCATCTCTGGAGATTGAGAGGTGGGGCTGAAAATCCCAACCCTCTAATCCTGGTTAGTCTGTGTGGTGACCAGCCCCCATCCAGGAGCCACCCAGAGTCACCTCATTGGAACCAAAGACACTGCTGTCACCCAGGAAATTACAAGGGTTGTAGGAGCTCTGTGCCAGGGACTGGGAATTGGCAAATCTCTAACTTTCTGATCTTTAGGATGCAATGATGACCCAGAACTGCCCAGGGAACCTCCTAGGGCCATGAGGAGGAGTGTGTGACTCCTGCCGTAAAACGGAAGTTCCATGTGAATTTACGGCACTATTACTGCTGTTTTCTTATACCAGACTCCTCCTCTAGAGCTCCCAACATATCTCACAGCTTCACCTATTTATGAAACGTTTACTGAAAATTAGAACCTTTATCTGAGGTAGAGGAATTGTCAGTGTTCAAGTGTGCTTCTCTTGGACACTCAGGAGAAATGCTGGTATAAGTCTTAAATTCTCTAAAGGTCTCGTTCATCCGGACACACAGACTGTCAAGATGTGGATGGATATCACTTTTAACACAAGGACCGGATTTTAACCACAGACTTCTTCCTTCCTGTTCACATTAGAAAATGAAGCCCCCCGAACCCCCCACCTCTCCTCTCACTCCTATCACCGCCAGGGCCTCAACTCACCCTGAGAGAGCAAACCCCAGGGCCACCTCAACTGCTGGCAAAGGTCAAGGCCAAGGTCGTGGCCAGGTGAGGCATCAGCCGAAGGGTCTGCGTTTGGTGCTCAATGGTCCTGACCTCTTCCTGGGCCTTGGGCCCAAACTGCCCCCAGCTAGAGAGAAGCAAGCAGACACACATTTATCAGATCCAGTAGGCGACTTCATTCCCAGAGCTATTAGGGCCAAGCCATTTGTTCTGAAGCCATTCAGATACTTCAGAGTATAGAATACTCGAGTCTCCAGAAACATTAAGTTCGACAAGAAGATAAGAAAAGTTCCTGAAGATAGAACAACAGAAAACTTCTCAGCTCTTGTGGAAATTAACCTTCCCACCACAGAATATTTTTAAAGCAGTGTATCTATTTAATAATGCAGAGTAATTTTTACTCCTTAACATTTACATGGCATTTCATAGCTCCAAGTGTCCCACAATCATTAATTATTCAGCTTTACCAAGTTTGTGACATAATTAATAGGACAGGAGGGCTATCCTAGTACATATTTCAAAAGGACATCCTCTCCAAGGAGGCGACGCTAACCCTGTGCTCCTGTCAGACTCACAGGCCGGCCATTACTTTCAGCCCACTACAGCCCCCGCCCTCCCGCCGCTCCACACAGAGAAGGTGCCCCCCTCCTCCTGTGTCCTGTGGACAGTGCTGCGCCTGGCTCTGAGGCTGCCGTGCCCGCATGAACTGAGGCCATCCTTGGAGCAGCTTATAACGTGACATGGCACTGTCCCCACAGGCAATGCCCATGGACCAATCTTAGAGCATCCCTCGGCCTGTGGCAGCTCACCCCTCTGCCTGATCCTGGGCAGGCAGGGTAGCATCCTGTCTGCGAACACCTCTGAACTTCATGTGGATTTCTGAAAGAATATTCCATCTATAGCACACGTGCACACGTGCATGTATGCGCACACACATACGAGTACACCAGTGCACTTGTACAAGTACACACGGTTATGTTATCAAACAGGCAGGGCACACCTCTGCTTCAGATACCAGTGAAGTGAGGATATCCATCCATCACTCAGAGAGGGAGGAAGCAGCAATTTGTCTTAATTTTTTATATTTGATAAAGAATACAGTTTTATACTTCAGTAACTGTCTTTATTTGTACTTTTTGAAGGGTACCATAATCCTTTTAGTGCATAGGCATCTAGAATTCATGCCCAGCCCTGTCATGTGGATGGGAGGTGGTGAGGACACATGGGACAATGGGCACACAGGGCAGCTGCTGTGAGCACTGTGAGCACAGGCTTGTTTTCTATGAGCACGGACTTTCCAGGCACAGCCTGCACCCCGACAGGTGCTGTCCAAGGACGTCCCAACCCCACCCAACACGGCAGGGCATGGCACCAAGCAAGGCCTGACAGTCTGGAGGAAAGCTCTCAGCTTTCACTGGATCTTTGTGAACCCCACTTAAAAATTCACAGACCCCATAATGGTGTCATCATCACGTCAGGTCATTTTACAAATTCCATGTGTCCCCACCCTCCTCATTTTTAAATGCTGTGACTATAGTGTAGCTTTTTTATGGCTGTGGGGCTAAAATCTTGTCGCCTAAAAGCAGACATTGCCACACGTGAGTCACTCCTTTGGGAGATCTCTGCATGCCTGCTCGTGCTGTCACCACACTAGGCACTGGGCATCCACCAGGGTCAGGCCCAGCCACTGAGCTCAGAGCCTGGGACAGAGTACCAGACCAGGTAGCACGAGTGGAGAGCTCTGTGCATGGCCCCCACCCACTGTATTTCCTATGTGGGGTCAGAAGGCCAATTCAGGAGCCTTCACCCACAGTGACAGCAAAAGAAGGTGACAATAGCAATACAATTTCCGACAGCGTCCCATCAAATTTCCTGTTTCTGAGTGTGCAGCCACAGACTTGGCCCCTCACACAGCAGACACTTGACATCTGTGAAATGAACGAGTTTTGCCGAGGACATGAAGCAGGCTGAGTGGCTCACTCAAGACTTCAGGGAGCGTCTTTGATGCTAGATCTAATCCCTGCCCTAGTGTGCCTCAGTTTCCCAATTTAGGCACACCTTGTAATCATCCCATTTCCTCTTTGGGCCTCACAGATCAATTGGATGACAGGTAAAGAGAAGAAAGAGGCCACCAAAGGTCCATGTGGCAAGAGTGCTTTCCGTCATGCTGATAAGGAGGGAAGAGTTTGGCTAAGGCACCACCGAGAGACCAGGTGACTTCACAAAACTTGGGGGGTTCACAGTAAGATCTGAATTTCCAGCCTCTAGGACTGGCAACTCTGGACCCCATTCCCATGATGTGACCCCTGGGGCTCAGAGGACACCAACCTGTCAGCTGGAGCCTGGCTGTCCCTCAGGGTCCTCAGAGCCCTGTCATTTGCTGGCATTACTTGGAGGCACTGAGTTTTCAACCACTACCGCAGGTGATTGCTTTATTTTCATCTAGAACTCACATCAGCATCCTCACTGGCTGATTAAGTTCTGTGACTATGAGCCTATGAATTCATTAGGAGAAATTCAGAGGCCAAACCAGCTCTGCCCAGCAATACAGAGTGACACCCAGGAGCCTCAGTGGGCATTCAGGAGCTGACTTTGGCTTTTCTTGACTGTCCCAACCAGTCGTTGATCCTCAAAAGGAATATACCTGCCAAGAAGGACTCCCTGTGGTGAACTGGGCTCCAATTCATAACCAAAGTCTAGCAGCCATTGCTGTAAGAGGCCTGCCCCTCACACACACTGCACTTCAGAACAAAACACAGACGGAGCGGCCAGCCTCTTGCACTGTGATCCTGATGGCTGAGCTGACCCTTATAAAGGAGTTCCTGGTATTATCTCACCACCAATGGGCTGAGACCTGCCCCATCCAATTGGAGCGGTGCAGCTATATCCTCATTTGCATCCTTACTTAAGAATCAGAGTGACTCCATAACAAACAATCGTATTCGCTATTCTGACCAACCAGTACAGTGCTATTCGGACCAATCAGATGGTGCAAATTTGGGTTCCTCGTCTGCATAAAAATGGACCAATCAGGGACCAGGACAGGGACTTTCCCTATAAAAAGTATCCTTCCTTTGTCTGGGTGGGGTGGGGTGGGGCACAATTTTGATTTCCTCTGGAGGCTGTAGTTTCCCTAGTTTGCAAACTATTCATGTAATAGTCTCTCCTTTCTTGGCACCCCAAACTGAGGACCCTTGTTGGCCTTGAATTGGTGGCAGCAACCTTTTGCTGACATGTTTTTCCTGCGAAGCCCCTTCAGACACCTTGCTATCCAGGGCTCACTGCCTCCAGCCAACCTCACCCCTAAAGGTCACACGTCACTGCTGGTGACTCAGCCGAATGTCCTTCCCCATTGAGATCTTCTTCCTTAGCACATCCCTCCAAACCCAAACCCAACCAGTCTAAGCAGGAAGCTGCTTCCCCTCAGAATGCCCAAGCATGTCATCTGCTATTCCTCCCCCACAGGAGCACTTTTGCCTTCATGCTGGCATGTGTGCACCTGTATTAACCACAAGTTTCAATACACTGACATCTGGGCCTTGCTGACGTTGGAGGGACTATCCCTCCCAGGCCAGCCAGTTCCTAGACTGGGGAAATGACTCCTCTCTGAGCCCATCTGCCAATGCAAACTAACCAGTGCAAAGCCCACACCCCCTGCCAATACCTTTGTCTGGCTCTTTCACCCAGGGCCACTGTCCCCTGCCCTAATCTCCCCAGGGCCAGGTACCAGACAACCAAGGACCGCCCCATGCATCAGATTCTTCGAATTATTCAAACCAGTCAGTCCTAATCCTGTTCGGCCTCGCCCATTCCTTCCCAGGGAAACCAGAAACAACCCTCCTATCCATGTCTCCCCTAGCCCCCTCTGCTTCCTGACTGCCCCTGGGGCTTCCCGTGTGGCCCTGCCAGGGGTGGCATGCCCCCTCCTCTTGGTAACTGTGACAGCAAGTTATCTGTTCAATGTCAGTCATCTCCTAATCTGTTGGCTTCACTGTACCTGAACAATAATAACACCTGGGTTTTAAAACAGCCTTTGTGGCAGGACTGGCAGTTTGCTGAGGGCAGTCCTGTTTTGTCATCAAGTGCCCCAGCCTGGTCAGGTGTGGGTGCTCAGAAAAGACAAAGGAAGGGTGACAGAGTGAAGCTCTGCCACCTCTCAGCAGCTCCACCCAGACATCTCTGCCCGCCCCTCTCCACCTGCCCCTCTCCACACGCACCCCTACATGCCCTCCCCTGCCTGCCCCCTATGCACACCTTCATCCTCATGCCCCCTATGCACACCCCCCCACATGCCCCCTACGAACATCCCCATCCGTGTGCCCGCCCCCTGCGCTGCTCCTTGGAACGCTGGTTTGTTACTCCATGCTCCGATAAAAGAACAGAGAGTGTCTGGGTGGGAGCAGTGGGTGGCTAGGACGGGTGGAAGACACAAAGCAGATGAGGACCAGCCCTGCCGCCACTCCACCTTCCGCTGGTTTGCTTGTGTTGTGCTGTGCCATGCTTTTTGCTGTGGGCTAGAAGGAAACAAACGGGTGGGCAAGAGGCCAGCAGCACCCACCCTCTTTCCCTCCCATCCTCTGGCCCAGATACGGACAGTCCCCGAAGCACGGAGCCGGATTCCCGCCGGCTCCTCACCCACAAGATGTGTTCTTTGGCTTCCCCAGGGGAAAGCATGACTCCAAAGGCTCCTGCCCAGAGATGCGCCCGAGGTCATCCCTCAGCGGCCACCATCGGCCCCCGAGCTGGCAGCCTGGCTCCAGCAGAGGCAGCAGAGACAGAGGCCTCAAAACCATGTCCTGAAAGGGCATGGTCAGTGCAGGAACCCTGCCCTGCCACTCTGTGGTCAGCCTCTCATTTATGTGCTCGGGCCCCAGCTGACCGCACTGAGGACGCTGATGGCCCAGGCCTGTCCTCTGGCTGCCATGTCCTTGGCAAGCTGCCCTGCAGTGGTCAGCAGTGACTGCCTGCCGGACGTCCCTTATGCTCCACGTTCCCATCCACACGGACACGGGCCTCTTCCCGTCCCCTTCCTTTGCTGGGTTACTATTTTTCTTTCAAAACACATGTAAAGGTTATACTTTTCTCTGTAAACATAATTTTTATTTTAGTGCTGGGGGAAAAAAAAGAACCTCAAAGTCACCGCGCTCTAATTCTTCATGGTCTTTAAAAACAAGTGACGTGCATGCGCGCAGCACCCGTGTGAGGACAAAGCCGAGGCTCGGAGCTGCTGTGAATGGTGCCCTTTAAAATTATAGATTTGAAAAGCTATTTCTGGATCTCAGCAACTCGTAAGGAAGAGAGGAAACATTTATTTTGGGTTGTTTCATTTCATTCCCACTCAATTTTGAACACAGCTGCTTAAAGCAACATTCGTGGGAAGTGACACAGCTATTAATCACCCGCGCAGCCACTGCGCACGCGGCCTCTGGGGCAGCCGCCTGCCCGCCTTCCCCGTGCTCCCTCTGGTCTCCTCTCCCAAAGGAGGCCAGTGACCTACTAAAAAGATAATTGCTTCGCCTGTTTCCTGCTCTGCAGCATCACTGCATCAGTCTACTCTGAGTGACATCCCATCAAATGAGAAGGAGAGGAGTTTTGCGGCTGGGCCTCCAACCTTCATCCCAAGACTTTTTGGGGTGCAAGTTGGTTTGCAGCATCCCTGCTGCCAGGGGGATGGAAAACGGAATGCTCGTCCTTCACTGTCCAAGTGCTGACCTCTGCAGACAAAAGCTGAGCAAACTCCTGGGCAAAGGCCACACCCCCTGGCCACCTTTCCTCATAAATAACTCGGCCACAGACAGGGTACAAGGAACCCTGTCAGTGCCCCCACAACTGGACCAGTGCGCCTCATTCCCTGGTGGAGAACATCCCACCTCTCTGCGAGCCCAAAGCCCATGTGTCCCTGTTTCTTCCCCTTCTCTGGATGGACACGGATGCTCAGAAGGAGAATATGGCACAAAGCAGGGTATTTCGTGCCACCGCTTGGACCAGGCAGATTTGGTCTGACTGGCTGACCAGAATGTAAAAACCTGGCTGTTTATGTCAAACAATATCTGCAACAGACACTCCGGCTCCCAGCCCCAAGCCTCAGAACACCAAACCGACCCCACCGCTGGGCTGCACACAACTCTTGCTATTTTTTTTTTTAAGTTGAACATTTGAAGGTTTGTCCTTGGGCTCTGACAAAGCAACCCTGCATTGAAATATCAGGCTCAACATGTTACATCACCGTGTTTTAGCTGTCATACTTCAACTGTGTGCACACGACATATAAATGCTGCTTTAATTATAGTCCTAATTGCAATTAATATGTAAGATGGTCCCAAGCAAAGTTCTCAAAGTGTCCTTCCAATCCTGCAGAATTCCCAACAAATAACTCTTCACCTTCCCAACACCTTTCCTTCTCCCAGGCTTCAACAATCCATCAGTCCAACCACCACAGACGAGGCTAGACGATAAACAGGGGTTGTGATGGGCCAATAATGATGATAATTTTTAAATGTGAGAATATTTCAGATACAGAAAAAAAATGAGGGTGCTTTGGTGTCAGTGTAGAGAGCAGGGAGCCGCCGCAAACTCGCAAATGCAGACCTTAGGGCCCACGTTTTCTCAGCCAGACAGTGCAGACAGAGCAAAACTTTGCCATTTCTTTTCCCCTTTCTCAAGAGTCACACCAAACAAGACACCATGAACATAAAGATCCTTCCCAACAACAAACCTGTTGATCTCACATCGTGGTGTCCAGCAGGGACTGACATTCTGCAGACTGTCTTCCAGGCCATCACTATAAGAGTAGTGCCCCATGGAGCAGGCTGCTGATCCTTCCACAAGCAGATGGAGGACCCCAGTGGAGACCCCAGAAGCCCTTCAGATGAGAGACAACACAAGGTAGAAGAACCTGCCGCACTGTCTCCATGAGTCCATCACGGGGGCACTTCTGGACAACTTTATACCCTAGGTTATAACCAGGGCCACCCTGCCCATCAACAACCAGTCGAGAAGCAGGCCTGGGTTGCCTTGGATCTGAAGCTTGGCCAAGTCCAACTCCTTCTCTGAGGGTTCAGTTACCCAAACAAGAGTGAGCCTAACTGAGCAGATGAGGGCTCAAACCCCTCACAATAAACACCAGCAAACCAGGCTGCCTCCCTGTTGCGTTTGCAATGGATACTCCTCCGGTGCCTAATGCTGTGCACAGGAGGCCACCCTGGGACCAGGGCAACATCGTGTCACTCCAGGCATCACGCGGAGAGGCAGGAGATGGAGGTTAAAGCCCAGGCTGTGGTTCAGACACACCTGGTTTACACACACTGACACCTGCCATGTTATCCTGGGCAAGTTACACAACCTTGCTGTGCCTCAGATCCCCCAGTCAGAAGACGGGGCTTCAGTGCTGGTGAGGACTAAGTGGGGTGTTGCCCATGGTGTTTAGTACCATGCCTGCATGTAGTAAGCATTCAAGGCGTGGCAGGTGTCATCACCACGGTCATTACCATTATCCCCAGTCTGTAGGATTACACTCCATTCTACTCATCCTTGATCTAGAAAAGCCACTTAAAAACTTCCCAGACATACTCTTTCTTTTTCTTTAACCCAAGCAAATGTTATGCTATTCTGCATCACTAAAATGGTGATAAAAAGACTTTAGGGTAAAGAAGAAAGTCTCTTCCATCCTACCTTAAATTCAAGGTAATGACACTGCTGATAGAGAAGAAAACAGGCTCTCGACTAACATGCTAGAAAATTGTGTGTGTGTGTGTGTGTGTGTGTGTGTGTGAGAAAACATAGGAAGCTTCCTAAAAGCACATAGCCCTTTTATGTACCCAAGAACACCAATCGATTTTCCTCTTCTCAAACTCCAGGGAGGGACAAGAATTTTGTCTCCGAACCAAATAAAGTCAGAGAAGGTGGTGGCAGCCCTCGCGTTGCCATAGAAGAGGCAGCTTCTTCTCAGAGTCAGTCAGCCTGCCCTAGAGAGGAATCTGAACGTTGTTCGCATGATCCCCACACAAGGGAAATTAATTTACTTTTCAGAATTACAGCCTTAGTGATATCTGTGAGTGGCATGGTGGTTAATCTTAGTCGTCAGAACTGTGATTCCTTGAGATTTCTCTTGTTAAAAAATCGTATCCTAATGAATGCGAAATAAAATTACAGTGGCCCAGGACGTAAAGCCATAAATTATAGCTGAGACTGCCTGCGGTGGGCTAATGACTCCACTGTGGAATTATTTTCATATTTTAAAAAATTGTACATACAGGGAGAAGTCTTCCATCATTAGCACCACTGCAGAGATACTGCAGAAGCCCCCAGCACTCCAGCAATTAGAGTGAGGAAGAAAGAGTCCCTTGGACAGTGGCCCTTCTCTCCCCTTCCCCCTCCATCCTATAGCAGGTGCAGGGTCTGTGTGCATCTTGCCTGCCCAACAGCCAGCCAGAGCCTGTCACACCCAGGAGACAGCACGCCTGACCACATGTATGTGCAGTGAGAGAAAAAAGACAGACACTGAGGCCCCAACATGCTCCAGGTCCCCCTCACTAAGCTTGAGCTTCAGATGAAAGGCGTCTTTAGGGCTGGCATCCTCTTCCCAGTGCTTTAGGCTGTCCCTGAAGAGGCGACATGTCTGAGGACTTATACGCTGGCTGCTGCCTGCACTTTCCCTCTTAATCCACAACTTAAAGGCTCTTAACCCTTTTCCCATTTGCCCTGAGAATACTCACCGCAGCGCTGGCAGCTGCAGCGTTTATCTCGAGATAATTCACGGATTAGAGTCCTAACCTTACCCCCAAAGTTTGCCATAAAATATCTCACTTTTATTATTATTTTCGGATCACTGTGGTGTAACAATAGTCTTTGGAAACAAATGACATCATTCTATTTATAGCATTCTGGTTTTAGTAGTGGTATTTGCATTTACAAAATATACCATATTTTGCCATATATAATGTGCACTTTTTTGGCCCAAATTTGTGAGGGAAAAATATGGATGAGCATTACACATGGGCAGTACTAATTCCACGTTTATATAAATGCTTTTCATTCTTTGATTTATGTCTATGAGTTAAAAGTGTAACTCTGGAAGTCAATAATGAAAAAATTAAAATGATTTTTTTCCCCTGAAAGTCTGGGCCACAAAGGTGGGTGTGCACTATACCCAGGAGCCCATTATATCCGGCAAAATATGGTAGTAATTTTCGATCGCTGAAAATGTCAAATCCTGGAAAACACAGCATTCCTAGGTGTGAAAAAGATTTTTTTTAATTCATTTTTATTGTTAGACTTACTGGGGTGACATCTGTTAGCAAGGATTACACAGGTTTCAGGCATACAGTTCTACAGTGCATTGTCAGCTTGTGAAAAAGATTAATAAATACTGATCAGCATACACATTTCTCTCACATTAGGATTAGAGACAAGTTCTGTTTAGAAACAACTCCAAGAACAGTTTTTATATTTTATTTTCACAGTGAAAACCATTCAGATTTGCTTCAGTCTCAAAGAGCGTGTTCACATAAAATTAAATGAACACAACAGCGAGATGCAAATTTTTTTCCTAAATGGAAAATGGGCTAAAACAACAAGTCTTTCAATCCATTAACATGGTATGTCTTTGCATTTCTTTAGATCATTTGTCATCCAAGTTTTGTAGCTTTCAGCATATACATCCTACATGTGTTTTATTAAATTTGCACCTATTTCAGTTGTTATGAACAATTATAAAAGGTATTATATTTTAAATTTTGGTACACTGTGTTTGTTGCTAATATATAAAAATAAAATGGATTTTGGTATGTTTATTTTGTATCCTGTGACCTTGCGGAACCCATTTCTTCGTTCTAAGACTTTTCTGGAAATAACTTGGGATTTTCTACCGAAACAATTACACCATCTTATGAGATAATAGAAAATATACATATTGGTCTTTGACCCCAGGCCCTGGTACAGGGTTCCTGAAACCCTTGTGATTTCCTGGGTGTCTTTTGTTCTAATGAGGTGACTCTGGGCGGGCTCCTGGGTGGACACCGCATAAGGGCTGGTCACCCAGAAGACCCCCTGAAGCTTGGGGTGTTCAGCCCATACCCATTTCCCAGAGAGGAAGAGGGGCTGGAAACAGTTAATGATGGACCGTGCCTTTGTGATGAAGGCTCCATGAAGTCCCAAATGTGTGAGGTTCAAAGAGCTTCCAGGCTGGTGAATACTCCCACGCCAGGAGGGTGACACACCCCACGTCCACGGGTACTGCAGCTCCTGCACGCGGGACCCTCCCAGACCTCTCCCTGTGTATCTCCTCATCTGGCTGTCCATCCGTGTCCTTTATCCTGTCCTTCGAGGAACTGGTGCTTCCCTGAGTTCTGTGAGCCAAGCACAGGTGATAACCTGAGGTTGCAAGTGGTGTCTGAAGTAGAGGTTGGGGACAGCTTATGGGACCGAGCCCTTAGTTTGTAAGATCTGCACTCTCTCCAGGTAGACAGTTCTGGGATGCAGTTTATTTCATTCACAATCCTGAATTCACCACCTGTGAGTTCTAGATGGCCTCCATGGACAGACTATCAAGATTTTACGAAAACCACAGAGATTTCAGAAATGGTGGAGCACATTACAGGCAGTTACAAGGTCACCTACCATCCAGATGGCCCAGAGGGGCAAGCCTAGGAGATTGACTTCACCCTTCCAGACAATTTATGGTAGAAGAACTTGAGAAAGCCCTGGGGGTGACTATGCCAGAAACTAACCTCTTGGAAACTGAAGAAACACACAAAATTCTTTGTGATGTTTGTGTGGCAAAAGCTGTTGAATGCCCTCCACCTCAGACCACATCCAGGCTCCGTGATGAGCTTGTTGGGGAATTCCTGGAAGTGGCATGCATCAATCCTACACCCATCTGTGATCACCCACATGTAATAAGCCCTTTGGACAAATGGCACCCCCTAAAAGAGGGTATGACTGAGCACTCGAAGCTATTTGTCACGAAGAAGGAAATACGCAATGCCTACACCAACTGGATGACCCTAGGTGCAGTGGTAGCTTTTCCAAGAGCTGGCCAAGGCCAAGGCCGCTGGTGATGATGAGGTCATGTTTACAGATGACAACGTCTCCAGCGCCCTATAGTACGGGCTGCCCCTCCAGCTGGCTGGGGCATTGACTGAGACGCCATGTCTCTGACAGACCCCAATAACATCAAGGAAGGCCTTCTGTTTCCTGCCATGATACCCGAAGACAAGAAGGGAAATGTAGCGACTACTGATACACTGAAAAGCCCAACAGCCAGCACGTCAGTCTAGAAAATACTAGTGGCAAGCCACATCACTCAGGCATCTTTTCATTTCTGCAAAAGGTCAACGGCTCCAAGGGAATGCTTGTATATTGCTATCCATTAGACTAGCACAGTTCAGTCAACAGAAAAGAGAAAAGGAATAAAGAACTCCTTCCTTACCACTTGTTACCTAAAAAACCATTTGTCTCTCAAAAGACAAAAAAAACAGGTATGTTAAATTGATAACAATTAGGTGATTATTCTTCCTTAGCCTGTTAATATGGTGGATTACAAGGATTTTTGAATATTAAACTAGCATTGCATCCTGGAATAAACCCCACTTGGTCATGCTGTATAATTCTTTTTATATATTGCTAAATTCTATTGACTAATATTTTACTAACGATGTCTGTGTCTCTATTCATGAGGGAAATTGCTCTATAGTTTCCATCTATTATATTGTCTTTATTTGGCTTTGGATCAGGATATGACCCTCTCCACAAAATGAACACAGAAATGTGAACACATTGCTTCTGCTACTATATTCTAGAAGAGTTGTATAGAATTATTGTTCATTCTTTTTTAAATGCTTGGCGGAATTCTCCAACAAAACCATCTGGCCTAAGGATTTTTAAAGAAGTTTTTAAATTATTCAATTTCCTTAATATTTATAGAGTTATTCAAGTGGTCTTACCTACTGAGTGAGTTATGGTATTTTGGGTTTTTCGAAGCAGTGGTCTATTTAATGTTTTCAGACCTACATTTACAGAGTTGTTTCTAGGATCCTCTCTTTACTCTTTTGATGTGCTCAGTGTCTGTAGTATTATCCCTTACTTCATTCCTAGTATTAGGAATGGGTGTTTTCTCTCTTTTTTCTTTGACAGACTTGTCAATTTTATCAATCTTTTCAAAGAACCAGCTCTTTGCTTTATTGATACTCTATCTTGTTGTTTTCAATTTCATTGATTTCAGCTCTTATCTTTATTATTTCATTCCTTTTCTTCCTTTCAGTTTATTTTGTTCTTTTTTTCCTAGATTAAAGGAGAGCTTAGATACTGATTTGAGACTTTTCCTTTTGACTAGTGTATGCACTTAGTGCTACAACTTTCCCTCTTACAACTGCTTGAGCTATGTATGTCCCACAAATTGTCTTTAATATATTATTGTATTTTCATTTCCATCCAGTTCAATATTGTTTTTTATTTTTCTTGAGAATTTTTCTTTTTGCAATGGTTATGTAGAAGTGTGTTGTTTGTTTTGCAATAATTTGGAGACTTATTTTCTGTTATCTTTTTGTTACAGTTCTAGCTTGAATCAATTGTGGTCAGACCACATACTCCATGTGACTTCACTTTTTAATAATTTGTTGCAGTTTCTTTTATGACACAGGATATGGTCTACCTTGGTAATGTCATCTTAAAAAGAATGTGGACTGTGCCTTTGTTTGGTCATGTTCTATAAATATCAGTTAGATCCTGTTGGTTGGTGGTATTGTTGAGTTTTTCTATATCGTTGGTGATTTTCTATTTGTCATATGAATTGTTGAAAAATGGATGTTGACGTCTCCCACTATAATTGTGGATTAGTCTATTTCTCCTTTCAGTTCTGCCAGATTTTACTTACATATTTTTAAGCCTATTGTGTTTTAATGCACAAAGTTGCTATATTTTTTTGATAGATTGACCCTTTTTATCATTATTGAATGTCCTTCCTTGTCTCTGAAGCCTATTTTACATAAATGAATACAGCAACTCCTTTTCTTTAATCTTTGCAAGATGTATTTTTCTAACCTTTTATATTTTATATTATTATACTTGAAGTGAGTTTTTTATAGACAGCATAGAGTTTGGTCTCTTTTTTTTTTTTTAAGAGGTGAAACGAAGACATAGTTGATTAAAGAGAAAGTACACTCCACAGAGGTAGGAGCAGGCTCGAGCAGGAAAATGGCTCAAGAGCTGAGTTTGGTCATGTTTTTAATTCACTTTCCCAAGCTCTGTTTTTTTAACTAAATTACTTATATTTAGTGTAATTATTAATATGTTAGAACCTAACTGACTTTTTATTGGTTACTGGTTTTTTTTTATTTTAATTATTTATTTTTTTAATTCATTTTGATTGTTAGACTTATTGGGGTGACATCTGTTAGCAAGGATTACATAGGATTCAGGCATACAATTCTACAGTGCATTGTCAGCTTGATGTATAATAAGGTCACCACCTAATGTGACTTCTCTTTCCATCACCTTATATTTAGCTTCCCCCCCTCCTCTCCCACCCCCTCCCCTTTCTCCCCTCCCTAACCCACTCGTCCCTAAATAAACATTAAACTATTGATTGTGTCCATGGGTTATTTGTTTGTTTGTTCATTTCTTTTTTTCTTTGCTTTCAGTTTTATATTCCGCATATGAGTGAAGTCATGCAGTTCCTTGTTTTTTTCTGTCTGGCTTATTTCACTAAGCAGGATGATCTCCAGGTCCATCCATGTTGTTGCAAATGGCAATATTTCATCTTTTCTTACAGCTGAGTAATATTCCATTGTGTATATGTACCACAGCTTCTTTATCCAGTCGTCTGTCACAGGGCACTTTGGTTGTTTCCATGTTGTGGCCACTGTGAACAGCGCAGCAATGAACATTGGGGTACATAAGTCTTTGCGGACAAAGATTTTCAAGTTATTTGGGTAGATCCCCAGAAGGGGGATTGCTGGGTCACATGGTAACTCCATTCCCAATTTTCGGAGGACCCTCCACACTGCCTTCCACAGGGGTTGTGGTTATTCTGTTTTTAATTTCTCTGCTTTTTTTTTTTTTGCCTTTCTTTAGTTTATGTGAGCTTTTCAAAAATTCCATTTTGATATATATCATGTTCATGAGTGTATCTCTCTGTATAGCTTCTTTATAGTTGCTGTAGGGATGACATTATGTCTACACGACTTATCACAGCCAACTTGTCATCATTTCACCAGCTTCAGTGAAGTACAGAAACCTGCTGCTCCAGCATCCCACTACCCTCCTCTGGGTGTCATATAATTGTCTTAAAGATCTCCTCTGTTTTCATTTAGAATCTTATCAGACTGTTAAAACGTTTGCTTCAACTGTCAAACATACTTTAGAGAACTCAAGAGGAAAAGGAAACTCTATTGTATTTATCTACATTATTGTGTATCCTGTGCTTCCTTCTTTCTCAATGTTTCAAGTTCCTTCTGGAATTGTTTCCTTTCAGTTTAGAGAAATTCTCTTTAGCTATTCTTTTAGGATAATTCTGCTAGTAACCAATTATTTCAGTTTTCATTCATCTAAAATGTCTTGATTTCCTTTTCATTGCTGAGTGACATTTTTGCTGGTATATGATTCCAACTTGGGAGTTCTTTTCTCTCAGAGCTTGAAAAACATCATGCCTCCTTCTGGCCTGCACAGTTTCTGATGATAAAACTGTGACTCACATTGTATCTCTCTTTGTTTTCAAGATTGTTTTCTTTGTCTCTAGTTTTCAGAAGTTTCACAATTATGTGTGTTGGAGTGGACTTCTATGGGTTTATCCTCTTTGGAATTTGCTCAGCTTCTTCAATCTGTAGGCTGCATCTTTTCCCAAATTTGGGGAGCTTTTCAACCATGATTTCTTTGAGTACTTTTTCAGCCCTGCTCTTTTTCTCCTTTCCTTCTGAGATGCCAAAGACATAAATGTCAGATCTTTTGTTACAGTCCCAGGTTCCTGAGGCTCTGCATTGGGATTGGGTAATTTCCATTGTTTTATCTTCTAGTTCATGGATTCTATCATCTGTTCCCTCCATTCTGCTGTGGAGACCATCTCTTGAGTTCTTTGTTGTTTTTTTTAAAGTTCTTATATTTTTCTGTTCTATATTTCCATTTGGTTCTCTTTTACACCTTCCATTTATTTGCTTAGACTATCCTTTGCCAAAACTTTCTCTCTTTTTTTTCATGTTTCAAGTTGTTCGTAATTGCTCTTTGAAGTATTTTTATGATGATTCCTTTAAAATATTTTTCAGATTATTCTAGCATCTCCATCATCTTGGCATTGGCATCTATTGGTTACCTTTTCTCATTCATTTATTTCTTCCTGGTTCTTTGTGTGACAAGTCATTTTTTATTGAAATAGGTACACTTCCACGTTACGTTGTGAGACTCTGGATCGTGTTTAAATCTTCTGGATTTCTCTGACACTGTGTAGCAGGGAAAGGAGTCATTACTGACTCATAGAGGTAGAAGTATATGTCCCCCACTTGGTCTCCACTGGCACACAACTGATGGGGATGAGGTCCTCATTACTGCTGGGCAGGGATGGGAATCTGGTTTCCCACATGGTCTCACTGACATGGCAGTGGGTGCAGTGTCATTACTGCTGAGTGGTAGTGGAAGTTCTAATTTGCCACTTGGCCTCCTCTGACATCACCACAGTGGGAGATGGGAGGAGGTGCTAGAAGAAGGTAGATGTCCAGGCTGCCCACATGGTCTCCACTGGCACCATAGTGGGGAGGGGCCTGTCCAATGGTGAAAGCCTCAGCTCCCTACTTGGCTTTCTTGGACAACACTGTGATGGTGGACTTGGGGCACCTCATTACAGTATGGGCAAGGTAGAAGTCTAGAAGTTTAGACTCCCCACTTGGCCTGCTCTGGTATGGGTGGGGTGGGGCCACAGTCCTTCCTCTGCTGTTTAGACCATTAACAATACAGTCTAAAAGTTTTCTGTTTTGCTGTTTCCTAGCCCTTTCGCTGAGAAATCAGACTTGGTTGGGACTTTTTTTTTTAGCTATTCTTATTGGTATTTCTGGGTTGTCAGCTTCCTTAGCATGCAGTCTGGGACACATGAGGCAAAAAGGAAGTAAGATTCCATACCATGTCATTCCTTGGTCCTCGAGGTCCTCGCAGGTCTGCTTTTCTGTCTCCACCTTTCAGAGTCTTCTTATGCTTGTTTTACATGTAATTCCCAGGCCTTTTAGTTGTCTGTAGTGGGAAAAATAGAAAAAAGTACATCTACTGCATCTTCCTAGAAGTGAAAGTCCTATTGTAAGTTTCTAAACATATTTAGGTTTGAAGTTTAGTAAGTTCATCCAGCAGAAGTGTGATAACTGATTGATAACAATAGATTTGTTTAGCTTCTATATACATAAAGACGAAGGTCGTGCATAGACGTTAACATACAATATATGTCATATTTCCTTCCTTTTAAAAATCTCTTCAAGATACCACTAATTTAATAATAATCTATCATGAATAAGGAAATAGTACACGATAAATGTGTGCAAAATTGCAGACACGTCAGTGTCGGGAAAACTAGAAGGTATGCGGGCAGGCTGATAAATTTTGCCTCTGCTTTAATAGAAAATAAACAGGAAAAAGATACTTTAATGAAATAAAAAAAGAAATAAAAGGGCTTTCCGGAAAGTATCCAGTCATATAATATGAAAAATAGCAGTATTTATGGCTGGATTTTTTCCAGACAGCCTTCATTTACTTTTTTTTCATTTATTTTCAAAGCTGCATAATTATTTATCTACACAAATCACCACACACTTCTGCCATCTTGAAGTAGCTGATGACATGCAGTCACAAGCTTTCCACTTTGTGGTTTGTCACTCAAATCTGTGTGCCCCACTTCATCTTTGCACCACCTCACCCAGCATCTTACTCTGCTCACACTGATCCCCATACACGGCTTGCATTCATCTGTGAATTTCAATTGGAGGAACTTTTTCCGCCGTGAAGAATTCAATGACAGCACACTATTTAAACCAAAAATCTGAACTCTTCAATTTCGATGTGCACAGGGTGAAAAATGGAAGCATCTGGGTGTGCAAGGTCAGGAGTGATGGAGGGAGATACCACGTGACTACGCAGAACCAGCTATATCCAGATATGTCTAATGTAACAAAAAAATATTACAGTGGAGGCAAAATTTATCAGCCCCCTTTGTACAATGTGTGTGTTACTATCAAGGGATAATTGAATATCTCCAACATATATTAATATATTCACTTAGCAATATATCAGAGAATTCTATATCCTATTATTGTATTCACCTAATAGATTTCTTTGTAAATATCCTTGAAGTCACAATATTAGTAATTTCCTTAGGGTAAATTTCTAGAAAAAAATATTACTGGATCAAAAAATAATGTAACCCTTTTTCAAGCTCTTGACACATGCCATCAACTCAGTTTCCAGCCACCTCGCCACCCAAGATGGTATCAATTTTTATTCCTTCTCCTAGTATATGAGCTTGCCTATCTTACTACATTGTTGCCAGGGCTGAGTATTGTTTTCTCAAAAGTTTTTGCTAACTTAAGAAAGTAAATTATCTCATCTTAACTTGCCTTTCTTTAATCACTAATAATATAACTAGTTTGTTTACATTCATTCGCCATGAACGTGTCCTCTTCAAATTGTTACATCATCTTCCCATTCATATCCTGCGATGTTAGTATTTTTCATGTTTATTTATAAAGGAGTTTTATACAGGAGGAAATCAAACCATTTTAAGACATATTCGCTTAGCTATTTCTCTACTGTGCCATGCTTTCAACACTGCTTTTTGAAATATGTACACTTTTCATTTTTATATAATTACTTTAATCTAACATTTTAGTTTGAGGATTTTTTTTTCCTATTAGGAATGTTTCATTAAACTATAAAAAAGGATGAGTCATTTTTTTCCTTCATCTGTGTTATTTTGTGGTTTGTTTTTACTTTAGAGCTAAGCAGAGGTGAGAGATGCAGGTCTACCCCAGTGAGATACAGGAATAAATCTACTAACGCAGTTAACTGTAGCAAGTGTTGCTAGGCTGACCCGACCCAAGGAGGATCTATGAAGGTGAATAGACTCTTGTTCATATCTGCTTAAAATAGCCATTCCCTGGTCCCAGACAATTCCCCTGATCTTCCTCCTCCCAATCAAGTTGGCAGACAAGTCCTTGCTTTAACCTCTCTCCCACTTTATTCTCTAATCTGCCAGGAAATTAATGCAAGTCCTGAGCCTCCCTAAACACAGCCTTTTCCAAGCATCCTTTTTCATCTTTGATTCTTAAATTGAAATAATATGTAAAAGCAAACTTTGCTATTCTGTTGGCAGCAGAGTAAGTGCCTTCAAGGAATATTTACTTTAGGAAAACAATCTCTTTGAGTGGGCCTGTATTGTAATAACCACCCCTCCCAACAAAAATTAAACACTTCATCGTCCATCTAAGTTTCTATCCACCCAATTTTTGGACTTCAATTATGTCCAGCATCTGAATGTCAGGTGTCATACGAACACATCTGTCCTTAAAGCCTACAACACAGCAATGAAAAGTTCCCTCAGCTGGAGCTATCCAAAGTGCCCTCATTCCCCTATCAGTGTGCTGCCCTCGGCCACAGATGGACCTGCAGGGTGCCTGTTACATCTGGAGTTTTCCAGCACTTCAGCTCAGGGCATTCGCCCTTCACCACCCAGATTTCAGTACCACACTTTGCCCAGAAAGCCTGCCAATCAGCTACCTGGCTCTAGTTCATCCTCCTCCTGGGCATTCCCAAAGGGCAATGCTGTCATCTGGGTTATAACAAGCCCATCTCATTTCTTTGTACTGATGTATCCTTGCACATGATTGGAAATTTATAAGAAAATAACCTGTCGGTTGTTTTCTTTACAAAAAACATTTCCAAAGTTAACAACTTATTAAGACTGTGACAAAAATAATTCATCAGCTTTGCAAGGATACTGCCTGGAAATAAACTTCCACAAGGTCATTTGAGTTTGTGTGTATGATTTTAGGATACTGGGAATTATCCAAATCATGAGATGCCAAAGAATGCAACACAAGGTGACAGCCTGGGTGAGTGCATTGCAAAGAAGTGCAGGGAGGCAAGTGCTGGCTGCACCCGAGAACCTGCTGGGAGTCAGGAGCCCAGGGTCCCTGAACCACCTCTGCCAGGTCTGAACCTGAGACAACAGCACACTTCTGAACTTTGCTCAGAAAGCAAACCTATGTCATCCCTGGCGAGGCTCCACCACTTTTGCTGACCTGCACATCATGGGCTGATACCCAAACACTTCCATTTGACCACTGACTGATCTGTCAAAACGGATTTAAAAAAGATTCGACAATATTCTCTACATAAAAGATACACTCGAGATGCAAAGGCACGAACAAGTACAAAGTGACATGATGAGAACAGATACATCAAGCAAACACCAACCGCAAAGTTGGAAGGGATATACTCATATCAGAAAATAGACTTAGAAACAAAATGTTACTAGAGATTAAGAGAAACACTTTATAAATGTCCTTTAGGTGTTCATATTAGAAAGGAAGACGTAAAGCTATCTCTGTTTGCACATGCTGTGGTTTTATATAGAAAAAATCCTAAGAAATCCACTAAAAAACTATTAGAACTAATAAACAAGATCAGCAAGGTTGCAGGACACAAGATCTACACACCAAAATTAATTATACTTCTATATACTAACAATGAAGAATCCAAAAGTGAAATTAAGAGAACAATTGCATTTACAATAGCACGGAAGAGAATGAAATACTTAGGAATAAAATGCGACAGAAGTGTAAGACTTGTACACTATAAACTACAAACTATTGTTGAAAGAAATTAAACATCTAAATAAATGGAAACACATCCCACATTCACTGATGGAAGATTTAATATCATTAAGATGGCAATACTCCTCAAATTGATCAGCAGAGTCAATGAAATCCCCATCAGAATCCAAACTGCCTTTTTATTTTCCAGAAATTGACACAATGCTCCTAAAATTCCCATGAAAGTAGAAGGGATCCAGAATGGCCAAAACAATCTTTAAAACAATAATAATGCTGTAAGACTCACACTTCTCAATTTGAAAACTTATTGCATAACTATAGTAACCAGGACAGTACGATATGGCATAGGAGAGACAGATAGATGGTGGGATAGAACTGACAGTCCAGAAATAAATCTTTACATTTGAGGTTCACTGATTTTCCCACAAGGGTGCTGAGAAAAATCAATGAGGAAAAAGTAACCTTTTCAGCAATTAGTTCTGGGACATCGGGGAATCCCCACTCAAAAGAGTGAAGTCAGAGTCCATCAGACACCATACACAAAAATAAACTCTAAGTGAATCACAGACCTAAATAAAGGGGCTAAAACTATGACACTCTTAGAAAAAAGCATAAGAGTAAATCACGACCTTGGTTTGGGCAATGGTTTCTTAGATATGATACAAAAATTAACAAGAAAAATAATTATATTGGATTTCATCAAAATTTAAAACTTTTGTGCTTTAAAGGACATAGTCAGGAAGTGAAAAGACAGCCCACAGAATGAGGGAAAATATTTTCTAATCTGGTTCCCTGGTGGTGTAGTGGCTAGGCTTCAGCACTCTCAATGCCATGGCCTGGGTTCAACTCCCAGCTGGGGAACCACCAAAAAAGTATATGTTTTATTTTTTTCTAATCACATAGCTGATAAGGGACTCGTATCCAGAATATATAAAGAACTCTTGCAGCTCACTAGTAAAAAGAACCCAATTTTTTAAAATGGGTAAAGGAACCGAACAGACATTTCTCTGAAGCAGATACGCAGATGGCCAATAACCACACAAAAAGGTGCTCAATATTATCAGAATAATACAAATCAAAACCCTGGTTAGATACCACTTCACGCCCACTCAGAGGGCTGTAATAAGTGACAAACAATAACAAGTGTTGGTGAGGACGTGAGAAGCTGGACCCCCATGTACTGCTGGTGGGAATGTATGATGGTGCAGCCAACTTGGGAAGCAGAATGGAGGTTCCTCAAAATGTTAACCATGCAGTTACCATATGTCCCATCAATTCCACTCTTACAGAAACAAAAAGATACACCCACACCAAAAACATGCACAACTGTTGATAGGAGCATTTTTCACAACAGCCAAAAAAATAGAAGCAACTCAAGGTTCATCATGATGCATGGATAAATAAAATGTAGTATGTCCATACAGGGGAATATTATTTGGAATATAAAAAGGACTGACATTCTGATACAGACTATAGCATGCATAAATCTGGAAAATATTACGTTACGTGAATGATGTCCGTCACAAAATACCACATACTGTATAATTGTATCCATATGCAGGGGCCACAATAGGCAAATCTGTGAAAGACAAAAGTAGGTTGGGTCTTGCCTAAGGTAGGTGGGAGGGGTCATTGGAAGTAACTGGTAATGGCTACAAGATTTCTTTTTTGGGAGTTGACAAAAATTGGGTTACATTAGATCGTGGTGATGGATGCAGAACTCTGAATGAATTGTATACTTTAAATGGGCAGGTATTATGGTATGTGAATTAGATTTCAATAAGGCTGTTTAAAAACAAGCAGCGGGCGGTGAGGCAGTTCATTTTACTTTGTCACGAGCTCCTGGATTTCCAGGTCTGCACAGTCAGGAATGCGCTGCCTCCCGTCAGAGATAGACGGACAGCGTGAGGTGGTGTGTGGGGCGTGTAAGTGCACAGAGTGCCTAAAGAAGCTACATGGTGGTTGCAAAACAGCAACTCAAATGTCCCCAGATGCTCGTTTTGAAGGTAAACTAGAAGGCTTCTGAAACGCAAGACGGAGCCCACTTCCAGAGCAAGCCATGCAGAAGGGATTCTAGACTTAACTGCAGGACTCACTAATAGGCTGAACAAAGCTCCTGGGCTGGCATCTTCCGTTTTCACTGCAGTTCTTTGGACAGGCAGGCTTGGCCTCCTCATTAGGAATTTCCTTTTGCCTGTGCATTATTCCTAAGTTTTACGTGGCAACTGCTGTCACAGTTGCCTCCCAGACACTGAAAAATTCCTTCAAGTTCTATTATCATTTGAAGCTGCAATTTCCTCCTAACTAAACCACTACAGTAACAAAAGTTCCAGTGACAGCGTTCTTTGTCCTCCCTGTCCTGCAGGTGTAGACATGTCTCTAGATGACCACCAGCCCTGGTCAAATGGGAGGAGCAGGATTTGAGGTGGGCACAAATCAAAACAACGTCTACACTACTGACGAGAGTGAGAATTTTGGCCCCGTTCACCTATGGAACAACGATCTTCTCTTCAGGGTTAGGAAGGGAGTGGGTGGAGAAGGCTCTCATTCTTACTGGGTTGTTATGCGTAAGCTTATTTGGGATTTAAAAAAAAGGAAATGAGAATTTACAGAGCAACTGATGTAACTGCCTGGCATGTTCACGTGGGTTAGAGCAGTTAACTTCATAAAATCTTCTTTAAGGCAGGTACTGTATCAGTAAACCCAAAGTACTGGAAGGAAGCAAATCCCAGAAGAGCTACGTCATGTAGCCTGAGGTCCTAGGACAAGCCAGGCCATCTTGGAACTTGCTCTCAGCTCATTCCATCTATGACCCTTTCTAGCCTCTGCAGGGTCATTTTGTGGAGGCATGGGACCCAATAGCCAGTGACCAGCGAGAGGTGTTGGGATTGGGTCACCTATGAAGCCATCACTAGTGAGGGGACGTGAATGTCTGAGACTTTACTGACTCTAAAAGCTCTGGCTGTAAAAGGGAGAAGGCAGATGCAGTCTCTCCATTACAAGTACATTAAGTATTTGTCAGCAGGTAAAGCCTTTGAGAAATCATTTAAAATATTTATTTACTCAAGTAATCATATGTCTCTTTAAAAAATGTTGGGAATTTTAACGTGCCTATGAGGAGAGGTAAATAAATACCATCCACTATCAGCAAGCAAGTGATCAAAGCTTGCACTGAGGGAAAAGAGAGAAAGAAATGACAAAACTTGAGTAATGTCTAAATGGAGAATGCTGGACATTTTGCCCAAATTACAAAGGCAACACATACGAAAGGAACGGGAAATTAAGCCCCGGAGTTGAAGTCTCAGGAACGAAGTCTGGCGGTTGGCTACCACAGAGCACCATTTGGAGGGGCCCGCGGAGGTGGTGACAGGGCTGAGGCCCAGGCCTGGGGTTGTGCTCTCTGTTCTCACTGGAAGGTGCAGACTGATAGTCAGTGCCTTGCCTTTTATTTCGGCTGTCTGGTCCTGTACAAGAGCATTTTGATGTCTTTTTTTTAAAAAGTCAAATTTCCATTCCTTGCAACAAAATCTGAAAATTCAGCAAACACTGACACATTGAAATATTTCACTTTCAGATCCAAGTTCACACAACCTAGGCCGTCCTTACCGAGTAGAGGCCGCCGTCTGCCTGGAGAAGCCACAGCACACCCCTACTTCCTAACCTGCATTCTTTAGACCTCTTGCAAAATAACGTCGTCAGGACTGTGAAAACAGTTAGGGCTAATGCAATGGCAAGCCAGTACCAACATGTCACCCGGAAGCAGAGCAGTGACTGGCAGATTTCCTGAGCAAGTGTGAAAAATGTTAGCCCAACACCCCTTCTCAGGCAGCAGGCCTGCCCTGCCCTGGGGGCTCAGCAAGCCCCAGCTGAAAGCCAGACAGCCATTCTGGAGGGTGACTCTAGGCCAAGAAGAGGGGACAGACACCTGAGAAGGGACACACTATGCTCTTCTGCAAGGCTAACTCCCAGGTGAACGCTGAAACGTGGAGAAAGCTGAGGCTGCTGGGGACACTGCCGGGGACACTGCTGTGATGCACAGGCAAGGGCCACCAGAGAAAACACCTGTTGAATGCAGCCAACTGATCACTAGAAATGCTAAACAGTGTGAAATATTAAAGTAGTACATGTACCCCTGCCCACTACTAATGACGGACTCTTATATGTCCTATCAGACAGCACGCGTCACACGCACTTGTGCACATACGTCGATCCATCCTTTTCTTTACACAAACAGGATCATGCAGCAGTTGGTCCTCCCTGCTGCTCTGCCTGCCCTGCTTCCCCATTATCATAGCACTGACACTGCTGTCATGAGGCCACCACGCCTGCTGACCACAATCTGGCACTGCACCACAGCCCTAGCTCTCTATCGACAGACAAGCCTGGCTGCCTCTCCTCTCCTGGTCAATCGTGCTTTCTTTACTGATGGTTTCTTTTCTAAAATAGTACCTGTCGCTCTGAGAGGAAGAAAAATTGATTTTTCCTGAAACAGAGCTTGACTTATAGACACTGAGAAATACAATCATTTCCCATATATCAAGAACTAAATCTGGCACAGAGCATGTCACTGGTTTAAATAAGGCATCTCCTTAATGACATGGAATGGCTGGCCTCCAAAATAATAGAAAGAAAAATTGCAGAACAATGTATAGATTATGCCCCCACTTGTGCAAAACTACACACACAAATAAAACTGTTTTTCTATACACATACACACATGCAAATACATGCAAATCATGTGGAAAGATGCACACCAAATTTTTAACAGTGGTGACCCTGGGGAAGGAGCCTTGAACAGGGGTAGAAAGGCAGGGAGAACTCCAAATTCTATAAGAATGTCCTCCACGTATTACTTAGGTAATCAAAAATAAAAGTTAAGAATAGATACAAAATAACAACTACTCATTCCTTTACTCCCTCTTAGGTGGAATCTTCTCATTGGGCTGGAAATAAAAGTTGAGTCATCACACAGCCTTTTCTTTACAGAATTGCAACACACACCTAGTTTCACAATGTGAAGTCAGGCCACAGTTCAACACTCTAGAAATGAAAAGTCAAGGTAAAGTGAAAACAGGTGCCTGAGGGGCGCATCTGAGAAGGCAGCTTCAGGGCCAGCTCCAGCCCAACCCCACGGTGCACACGCGGCGGCCTGCCCCGCCCCCACCGTGCACGCGCCGCGGCCTGCCCCGCCCCCACCGTGCACACGCCCCGGCCTGCCCCGCCCCCACCGTGCACACGTGGCGGCTGGCACTGACCCACACCAGCCAGGCCACAGGGACCCCAGGCCATGGTGCCTGATCCATTTCTTCAACAATTACATATTTTTAAAGGGCAAAATTAGGTTTTGATTCCTTTATTTCCTGTTTGTATTACTTTTCCTAGCAGTCAGAAATTCTCCCAAAGGCCTTGATTTCAGAAGTCCTTTCAGGAGCATGACAAAACAGAAATCTTCAACCATGCAGGATAGGTAGGAAATGAAACCGTCAGTCAGCACAACGGGAAGGCAACTGCCTTCCTGGCCACTTCCCTTGCCGCGACTGCCCCCAGGACGCCGTCTGCACACCCACCCACCTGCTAGAAAAACTGACCTGATCAGAACAAGATTTGTTGGCCACGAGACCACAGTGAGACGTGGGTCCCAGGAACCTGGGTACCAGGCTGCTCACTAGTAAAGTCTATCCAACCCCAGAGCTCCAACCAGGTGAGCCAGATTATTCCCCAGGCCCAGCGCCAAAAACTGGACTGTATTATGGACTTGAAAGCCTGATTAATGCCACAAACCCACATTGGAAGGGAGAGACACTTGGCCTGGAAACCACAGCAAGGGTCAGCATTGTCTCATATAAGGAGAGCCATCAGTCTCCTTGGAAGGGGGGCCCCCGGGGGTGGGGGTGGTGTCCGAGGGCCTCATATTCCCTTAGCTGAGAGGCACTTGTGAACACGCAGTGTCTCTACAAGCCTGAAGGCAATGTGACCTCCCAAGGACGTGTCTACAAGGTGGAGTGGCCTTCTGGGTCAGTGCACAACTGTATTTCGTGCCACAGAAGAATGAACAGCTCTGGGTCCCTGTGATCTTGGATAAACATGAGTCCACCTTCAGGAGGTGGGGGTCCCCTTGTTCAGATCTGGGGCTGAGCACCTCCCAACAGACCTGTCCCACAGGCCCTGGAGAAAGCCATACAACAGAAATGTTTTTCTTCCATTCCACGTTGCGAGAGACGCTCTGAGAAAGGACAGATTTGAGCAAGTTGACCAGAGCAGGTGAACAGGAAAGGACAGGAATTAGGAAAGGACTCAGGTCTGCCTGAAACAGCTACCGTGTTGGTAGAGTCACACATGCACCCTGAGGGCTCTTCTAAGCACAGCGTCACCTCCCTGCCCCAGTCAAGGGGCCTGAGTTGCTTGAACTTCTCCTCCCTAATGGAGAAAAGGTAGAGAAAAAGGAAGGAGTAGCAGAAATTGGAGACAACCTAGCCTATGTGCACCCGAAGGAAATACACCACAAGTCACACATGTTGTGAAACTAGCCGAGCATAGAGTTACGCCTAAATGAGCCCTAATTTCTACTCAAGGGCACAGCTGTCTGTCTCTTAGAGACCGCTCATTACTGAAAGCAAAACAAAGGACCTAAAGTTAAATATGCCCTCGCACAGATGAGCATACCCACATAGAGCGCTCGGGTCCTGGGTGAGACCCTGGGGCCGGCCCTCAGCGCTGACAGCACAGCTGGGGGCAGCCCGCCCTCAGGAGGGGGACGAGTCCATCTAAGAATTGGGAACTTGGGTTGTGGTCCTGTCCTGTCATCAACCAGCTGAGACTCCCAGGGAAAAATCCCCTAATCTTCTAGGCTTCTATTTGTTCCTTACTTATTAATATTTGTTTGTTCTTTTCTGAATATGAAAGCTATGCACGTTCATTGTAGAAAACGAGGAAAGCCTAGAATAAAGTAAAGAGGAAACCATCATGGATAATTTCATTGCCAAAGAGCAACTGCTATTCCTATTAATATTTTGACAAATTTGCTTCCAGTCTTACACATACTGATAACATTTTTTACATTTGGGGAAATAACCGGAGTGTACTGCAAACACAACTTGATTTCAAGCTATTTTTTAACCCTTCTGTCTCACTGAAACTCTACCTGAGCATCACATCACCTTCTTGGCCATATAATGTCCCACTGCAGAAGCGCATCACGATGGAGTCAGCTGCCGCTCACGGTCACATTGCTTCCCACTTGTCCATTATGAATAGCAGGGAAACATCTTTGTAACATGAAGTGCTTTCTGCACTGCGGATTATTTTATTACGATGGATTCTAGAGGTCCTCATTATCTAGTTACAGTTCACTTTCTCTGAGGGGATGAGAGTAAGAGATTTGCAAACCCTAATGCCTACTGGGGTTAGTCGGGGAAGTGAATCCAGTTGGCTGGATGCAAGGAGGAAAATAAACTAGTGAGTGTGAGCCCATCAAAGGTGGCAGCTGCTACAGCATTCCAGCTGGTGGCTGCCATGTGGGACAGGGGCCAGGGCGCTGCTGGACCGCCCAGTCTTCCAAAGAAGCTGGAGAGCCAGAATTTCCACCCATGTGTAAACAGCAGTGGCCAAGGTCCACTTCCCTTCAGCCTGGCCAGCGGCCGGCACAGCCCCTACACAACCGGCAACTCTTTCCTGGTTTCACTTGACATGAGCAGCATCTCGTCCCCATCAGGGTGCTGGAATGAGGCTACATGGAACGCATGTCCAAAGGGTCACAGACAGCTTTTGTAGCTTGCACCCATTTGAAAACTCTGTTGTTCCTTCTCTTTGTATTTCTGGGCTTCTCCCTACACATGGAAATGGCCTTCACACAGACCTCTAAGTCCAGCCCAAGCCCTGGAAGCAGCTCATTAGAAATGCCCGCTCACAAGCTGAGCCAGAGGCCCCCTTTGCCCTCCTTTGTGATAACTCTGGCGCCCTCGTGTCCTGAAATCAGGCAAGTTTCTGTCCAGTGGAGCCCAGTCTTCCAAGAGCCAGGCCCCGGGGAGCTTCTCCACCAGAGCAAGAAGCTGAGATCTTCGGGTTGGCTGAGGCTTGGCTGTGAGGATGGGAGAAGCAGTGTGTCTGCGAGCAGGTGTGTGTGACTTGCAAGGGCCTCACGTCTAAATGGGCCACGTCACAGCTCTGACAGCAATCACAGCCGTGCCCCCAGAACAAGAGAAAAAAGGATTCTGAACACCCAAATCCCCTGTCACAAAGCCCACAGAGGTGCCTTTTATGCCTCTGCCATCTGTCATCACAAACTTCACAACGATCCCCGAGCCTCACGGTGTGGACCGTTCTGCAGGGTCATCCAGAGCCATCCAGACCCCTGACAGCAAAACAATGTGTGACCAGGTGAAGACCGGGGAGAAAATCCTGCCAAACAAACCGAGGGGTCAACGGCTCAGAGAGCAAGAGCCACTTAAACCCACTAATTGGAAATAATTCCAAGTTTTTCAGACGTGACGTAGTGACAATAAGGTGCAAACACCGGATTAGTGACCTCCAAAAGACAGAGCGCTTTTGTTCCATCTTTGTAAGAGCAGGATTTCACCCTGTGTTTTCAAATTCCCACCAACTACTCTGTGTGGGTTTGAATTTAGAGTTTACAATTTAGTAACAGTGAGGGTTAGCTTCTGAGTTCCTCGTTCCAGGTCAAGGAGCAGGACGTATGCGCAGGGACATGGGGAGGGGATCAATACGGCACAGGAAGTAGCCAGGGAGCACGCATTCGGGTCCTTCCCAGAGGCAGCTAACCAAACGCACACCTTAAATTGCTGCCCCAGCGGGAGAAGCCACGTGTGTTTTCAGTGGTTTGGGGTTTGGCTGTTCCTTTTCTTCAGTCAGTCAAGCCATATGTGTCAAGGACCTCAGTCCGAAATGACAGTTTTCTGTTTTGTTTTTGCCTTTTTGTTGTTTTAATATGCTGCAGAATTTCACTGAGCTTTCCTTATAAGCAACACAAAAGAAAGCAATGTTTTCTGAAAATGAGTCTGGAACCTGGTTTGGTTCAGGAGGTATGAACATTGTATGAAACTCCATATGGAAACAAAACCATTTTAAGAAAAGGAAGGTACCTTAGTGCTCCTAGAAACCCTTGCAGAATCTGCTGTTGACTTTGGTTCAACAGAGTGACAATCACTTCCAGCATCACTCCCACCTGGGAGAATAGGACAGGCCATGGGCATGGACGTGGGGGTGGGCATTTTAATCAACCAGCCCCACATCTCATCCCCAAGATGCAGTCAAGCCCATTGCCGCTTGCTGGGGCTCTTTGCCGGGCTCTTTGAGAAGTGCTGGACTTGAACGCTCACCCAATTACAGAATCAAGGATCTAGACTTTAACCCAAGTCTGTCTGTCTGTAGCCAAAACTCCTGGTGTCTGCAGCACAGACCTGTGTGGAGCTTCTGCCCGAGAGGAAGGCACTCAGGTGCCCCAGCCTTTCGTCTCCTGCACCAATATCCACAATCAGGTAAGGTACACACTGGGCACAGCAAGCCACATCCCAGCCCAGGCCAGGCTCTGCGTGGCCACTCGGGAAAGCCTGAGGGACAAACACTCAGCCTCCTGCTGAAGCTGGGGTGGTGAGGGGCCTTCTCCAAGTCTTTACTCAGCAATGCAAAGGGCTATTGAGGTGACAAATTCACATGCACACACAAATGGAAAGCTCGCTGTCGTGGTAGAAGAGCAGTGTGAAACCAGCTGCAAAATCACAAATACAAGCAGAAAGAGGCGTGTGGGGCTGGGGCCAGATAGGTTGTGTGAACCAGGCTGGGGTGACTGGACACCCTTGTGGCCAGAGAAAGGCTTCCCAAGGATTGCGGAAGCTCCTCCTGTCCTCCCACTATGGGCAGACTGAGGGGGTGGTCCCACAGGTCAGGAACTGGGCACTACCCTCAGATGCAAGCTGAACTTGTGCAGGATTTTGCCTGGGTTGCTGCTGGGTGCCAGGCACCTGGTGCAGCCATCCGCCCCTCCTGCTTGCACAGCCCCCGAAAATCAGATGCCATGGGTTGGAAATGCAATCAGCTTTCACCTTTGGCCAAGCCCCCGGCCACGAGAGGCGTCAGAGGTCAACGGCAGCTCCCTGGGTGCCCATTTGGTCTTGCTCCTCCTGCTTCCTGCAGGTGCACTCCTGCCGCAGCCCGCCCCAATGTCTCCCTGTCACAGCGTTCTGATGAATAGATTGTCTATGTTTTCTTTCGCATTCTTTTTCATGGCCTGGACCATGAGCCAGCGGCCCAGCTGTGCATGTCAAGTAAAATGTATTGGGGTCGGCGGAGTCTCACACAGCACCAAAGTGCACAGCACACAAAGCAAAGGGCACCCAGCCACAACACGCACATTCTAGAAAGCTCCACTCAACGCAGTGCAACTGCTGCAGAAGCCATCCACGCACCATGCAAACATCGAAGCAAATGGCATCATTTCATGTCATTGCTCCATTCTCTTTCTCTCGCTCTCTCTCTTTTTGTTTAGATTTTTCAAATATAGTTATGCAAAAGACTTCTGTTTTTAAACTTGCTGTGCCAACACTAACATTTTACACAGCCCAGGCAGATAAAATCAGCTCAGGTTGAGTGTATCCTGAACACAAAGCTCTAACTGATTCAGCTCTGTAACGTGACCTTTAATTGTCATGTCGAAATGGAGACGAGTATTTAGAGAAATGGTGAATTTCTTTTTATGTTACGTACAAAGGTGCTGTCCCGCGTGAGGCTTGTGAACACTCGTCAAAGCAGCAAATGTTTAAAAACTGCAGGGAAATCCGAAGACAGGCTTCCTGTTTCATACAAACAGAGGAAGAGGGGTCTTTTCAACCTGCACTAAAACAGGTGGGCTCAAGGGATGCAGAAAGGGTGCATGGAAACATGGTCTTACTGCCGCCGTGATATTTTAAAGAAATAACATTTGTAGTTTGTTCCATATCTAAATGAAAAAAGCTCAGGCCATAGGGAAAGTACATGTGTTTACAGCCCAGCCCAGAGTCGACCTGTGACATCTGACATTCTGCACTGGTTGAAAACATCTCTTTCCTCAGCCTGCTGGTGAGTGTGCCCTCACAGCTGAGGACAGATGTGGCTAGCAACGCCTTGTGAAACAAATGCCACACAGCAGACCGCCACCACAGGCTCACACACCTGCAGGTGACATCACCAGCTCTATCTCACCCCAGAAATCTATTAACATGCAGAAACAGGTGTCACCAAACCAAAACCCACTCTTAGAAAGCGTTCACCTCATCCGGCTACGAATGGAAATGACAAACGAGATGCTGAACTTCCACTCACCTTCCTTGTCCCACTCCAACTCCCAGGACACCTGTCCCCTCGCACCCCAAGGACTCCAGATGCAGCCAAAACAAAAGCTTTGCAGAAAATCTTGCTCCCTGGACACTGCGTTTTCCTTTGTTTCAGGGAATTTAGTCTTTTCTCTTTAGCAAAACGTAGTTAATACCACGTCAGTCTCCACTCATTTCTTGTCTGTGAAAGAGCTTTCACTTTGGATCTGTGACCGGGCACGTAGAAGGCACTCAATATAGGTACGAAGCATATTTTTAAAACATGATCTATCTGGGATTCGTGTCAAAATACTTGTGCAGGAGATGAAGGGCAGGACAGAGATGAACTGCAATTGTCAAAATTTGATAATTATAGAAACTGGGAGATGAATAATCAGAAATCTACTATGCTCTTCCCCCTGGTGTTTGAAATGTGCCATAGTAAGTGTATTTTTTTAAATACATAGCAACATTTCCATTGCTGGTCCAACTCTTCTTGCCTCTCTCTCTAGCAGTTTATGTGATTCACTCTCCTCCGTGGAGCGCACTGTGCCTCACTAAGCCAATCAGTCACCCCAACTCTCCTTATTAGTGGCAGCCTCAGCAGTGAACAGCTGGTTGATATGGCCAAAGAGAGATGAAGCGAAGTGTCTTGAAAGGTTTCTGGAAAAAGTTTTCCTGCCATTGCAAAGTGACACATAGGAAAAGTGGGGTCCTCTTCTCCTGATAAACCTCGTTTTATCTGCATGTGACTGCAAGAACCTCAGCAGCCCTTTTGTGACCATGAGGGAGTCAGCCAAAGACAAAAGCAATATGCCGAGTGCTACAGAGTCTAAAGTTCAAAGCCACCCTGGTCCTGGAAGAGGTCACTGAGCTCCTGAGACACCCACTCTGAAATGGCCTCACTTCAGGACTCATCGAGTGTGAAAAAAATCCACCGAGTGTTATGAATAATTGAGCCAGGGTTTCCTGTTACTCCTAGCCAAAGGCAGCCTACCTGATAGGAAATAACTGTTCCGTGAACGAACAAAAGAACAGATGAAGAGAAGAGAAAGTGCAAGACCCTGAGGTACAGAGGGACTTCCACACAGGCTGAGCACCGTCATCTGAGTCTTAGGAAAGTCAACATTGTCATCTCAAGCAAGGGTTGAGATTGACACCATCGATCCCCTTAGCAGAGAGGGCCTTCCGTCTTTTATTTTGCAACACATATTGTAAATTTTATTTCTTTGGCAGCCAATCAGATCCTTCCTTGTGTCTTGTCTTGTCTTGCTCTTTGATTTGTTTGCAACATTTTCTCATATGCTCTTTCAGAGTCACGACTACTCCCAGGTTGCTGGGGACTTCCTGTGAACTGGAAATGTCACATTCCTTCTAAAGCAGCTGTGTGTCCTTGGAAAAATTCCTCAACTTCTCTGTGTACCAGTGCCCTTACGCGTAAGACAGAATTGGTGACGCCCGTCGTAGGGGCTGAGGCAGTTACGAGGGGAACATGCATGTGTCATCTGAAGCATAAGTCACAGCCATTACATCCGCATCAAGACTGGTTTTAAGGTCAGGAGTAACTGTTGGCCACAGGCACAATCATTGTATTTTTCTTCTACCCCTGATTTGAGGTATACCAAAAAGCAAAGTAACAAGTATACAAGAAGCATCAGAAGTTCCCTCTTTATGAGCAGTTTTGTCTCCCACACCTAATGTTTCTTTTTTCCTACTTACTTCCATCACAGAGGACAAGCGACTAAAAAGATGCTTCAAGGCATCCGCTCAAACAAAGCAGTCCTCAGGGTCAGTCCGCTCCCTCAGCTGGGAGAGAGCTTCTGAGAACACAGGTTGGTAGCTTCTTCCCTCAGCTCCACCTCCAGCCGCCGGGGGAGATGGGTCCCGGGGGAGATGGGTCCCGGGGGGAGATGGGTCCCAGGGGTGGGGCCCGCCGAGGGGAACGGCTGAGTCCTTGACTCGGCACTGAGGCACAGGGGCCATTGTCTCCCTCGCTTTCTCACGGGAGGAAGTAAAGCTCAGATAATCCTGGTTGCACCTGGATGACCTAGAGAAGCCCGCCTCCCCCCGGGGTTGAGCGGGCACTTTCAGACGTCTGCCACGTGGACAGCTCTCAGTGGTTTCTGTCATATCATCACATCACCTGAAGTCTTCTTAATACTCTGCCATAAATCTACTCTTTTTTTACTTAAATAAATTTATTTTAAAAGGAAATCTTCCATGAGCTTTGCCTGCCCTTCCAGCCCAAATGTCATTTAATTGCTCTCCCACAGGCTGTAGCCCCTGCTGGTGACCCCACACAAGCACCCCCACCCTGGAGCGAGGGCTGGCTCACGGCTGTGAAGCACATAAAATCACCCCAGGGTGCCAGCAGAACCCTCCCCTGAGCCGGAACAACCAAAAATATCACCAAATGTTCCTGGGGGGGACAGTGTGGGGGATCACCCCAGGCTAGAACCACAGGTCTAGGAAGGGTGTAAGTAAACAACCAAGACAGGTGCCACTGTGTAAGAGGCCAGCGCAATGGGACTGTGGACGAGGGAGCAATGCATTCTAGGAGGAGAATGCTGTGGACATGTCTGGCACCCACATGTGAGGATTGACCCGTGGCTGGCTCCTTTGTGACACAACAGAATGGGCCACCATGACAAGCAGCTATATCCACCTTCTAAAAGACCTGGGAAGGTAAAGTTACACATTTACTTGTCTACGGGGCACTTGGCCCTACCAACCCCAGCACAAACCAAAACCTAAGTCATACGACACCTCAGGAAAAAGACAAAGAGAGCCAGGCACGACTCCCTTTGCACTGGGCCACAGCAATGGCACCCGTGCTGCCCCTTCAGGACCCCTGGTTCCCCACAGGCCCAGTCTCTGGGAAGTCCAGAGTCTATAGGATGTTCCTGGGGCATAGGTAGTGTCAGCGACACAAGGGACCAGAATGTCATTCATACGGCAAAAAGTGCCTATCAGCCAAGCGCCTTGGTGACTGGAAGGGAGTAAGTCTAGAACTTGCTGTGGCTAAGATTACGTCTTCCCAGCTGAATTGTACACGAAGGCACCTTCAGGAGGAGGGCGTCCAGAGCCGTAAGCCAAGCTCACAGATAAAGCTGTAGAACACGAGCCTGTGAACCAGCCCCCACGTCAGCCTGACCAGAGAACCCCTCGGTCATTGCCCATGAGCAGGGCCTTGGTAAACTCTTCTCCCATAAAATGGGGATGACTAATGGCACAGTCGCTGTCCTGTGATCCAATGGACCGGGCAGTGGCCTATGAGCTGGCCCCTGGTCCTGGCAGATGGGCAGCTCCTTAGCACAGTAAGGAAGGTGCTGCTGGTCTTCGTCCAGGTCATTTCTCTGTCTGTCCCTATTAGCCCCAGTGTGATGTATTCACTGGGTACCCAGCACCCTGCCCTCTGCCCACCACTCAGTGGCAATCAACTGAGTGGGAGTTGGGGTGACACCTGCCACATTCCCCTCAGAGGCCAGGAGTGAACACGGAGCTGCTTTCTCACTACTTCATCACTGGTGACATCTGCAAACAGCTGCACCCACTCTCTGGGTCCTCAGGCAGGGACCAGCCGGCCAGTGAGTTTTCCAGATGGATGAGATGATCAGGGCCTCCTGGAATGTGACCTCGGGCACCTGTGCCCAGGACCTCCACTCCATGCAGGGGAGCAAGCCCACATGGATCCCAGCCCCTACCGGCTCAGTGGACCACAGCGCAGAGCGGGCCCTGGCAGCCCCGGGCAGCCCCTCGAGGGCTCCCTAGTCTGGCAACAGCCTTTCCTGAAGAAAACGAAGTCAAACCCAATTGCATTCGAGCACCTTTCCGTCTGCAAAGTCCACAGTTAACAAAGGGCCTGACTGACTGCACCTGTGAACTGGTTCACACGGAAAGCCCTAGAAAGACCAGAGAGTTAAAATGTGTGCAGTTGAACATCTAACAACTCGCCCCCACTGGAAATGCCAAAGTGAGCAAAACTATGAAATCCATCCTCATGCTGAGTGTACCAAACTCAACATAGTTCCACATGCAGTAGCCCCGGAGACTACCCAGAAGCACATGGACACAGGACTCTCAACGTGGCCTCAGACAGGAGTGGCCCAGGCTCCTCTTACCTCAGTTCTCTTCAACTCAAATCCACTACCGTATAACTCTATTACAGTAAAGTTCACCCTTTTTAGGTGGTACAGTTCTAAGAGTGTTGATAAGCACATACAGCAGTTCCCCCTTATCTGTGGGGATACATTTCAAGGCAACCTCTCCCCTGGTGGATGCCTGAGACCACGGATAGTACCAAACCCTACATACACTATGTGTTTTCTTCTACCTACATACCTATGATAGTTTAATTTATGAATCAGGTACAGTAAGAGATTAACAACAACAACAAAATACGGGAACAGTCGTAGCAACCTACTGTACTAACAATATGGGAATGTGGTCACTGCTCAGGGGGCCCCTTGCTGCAGTCCTCACAGAGGCTCCATGCTTCTGGCCAACACGTAGCCGTCACTCAGAACACGTTTCTGTTCGTGTCTCCCACCACAAATGTAACGCCTTTCCCATCCTAACTAGCACTTCTCATGCACGGTGGCTGTAACTTTTGCAGTTTAAGGGGTGACAGCCAAACTAGCATGAATTTCTTTTTCCTCCTTCACAATCTCATGGATGGAAGGGTCATTCTCAGCGCCGATCTCAGCACCTCAACATACAGTTTTGTTTTTCTTTCGGTTGAGAACTTCCACTTTGTCACTGAAAGGAAGCACCTCACCGCTTCTCTCTGGTGTATCCGAATTGCCAGTATCACTACTCCTGCACTTTCGGGCCATTATTAAGAGTCACTTGAAGATAAATACCATGCTATGAAGACAGGGGATGTGATATCTGAGACAGCTCCTAAGTGACTCATGGGCAGGAAATGTCTACAACATGGGGACGCTAAACAAAGGGATGAGTCACGTCCCAGGCGGGATGGAGTGGTACGACACAAGATTTCGTCACACTACTGGACTGGCACGCAAAATTTAAGCCTTATGAATTGTTTATTTCTCCACTTGCTATTTTTGAACCATGGTTGACCACAGATAACTGACACCATGGAAGGTGAAACCATGGATAAGGAGGGACTCCTGTGCAGCCAGGTAACCTCCACAGTCTAGATTTAGAATATGTCTATCACCCCCCAAAAATCCCTCACAATGCCTTCTAGCCAACGCGCACCCCCAGCCCCAGCCCTGGCCACCCCTCACCTGTTTGCTTCCCTACAGGTTCCCTTTTCTGGAACATCACACACATGGAGATGCACGTAGTGTGTGCACTCTGAGTCTGGCTTCCTTCACTAAGCAGTATTTCACTGCGTTGGCGGGCAAAGGACATTTGGGCTCCATCTTTTCAGCTTGGGGCTGTCATGAATAGAGCCCCTACGGTCGTTTCCGTACAGGCCGTCTCCGTACAGACGAATGTTTTCGTGTCTCGATGTCCTGACTGCCTGGGAGTGGCATCCCCGGGTCACACCGTAAGGCACTACTTAACTCTGTAAGAAACTGTCAATACCAGGGTGTTGTCCAGAGTGGCCGCTCCATCTGGCCTTCCCACCAGCAGTGTACGGGAGCTGTGCTACTACTCCACGTGCTCAACAGCACCTCCACGTACTCGGGCTTAGGGAGTTGTGTGCCTTGTTGTTGTTCGGGGATGTTTTGTTTTGGGGGGCTTTTGTGTGTGTGTTTTGTTTTGTTTTGGTGGGTGTTTTGTTGTTTTCCTTCTGAAGCCATGCTGATGTACCCCTTCATGGCTGCATTCGGCGTCTCCTTCATGACTAACGACCGAACATCCCTTCCTGTGCTGCCTTGCTGTCGGTAGCTCTTCTTCAGTAAAACAGCAGTTCAAAAAGTTTTGCCCATTTGTTAAGTTGCTTTTTTGTTAAAGGGTTGTAAGAGTTTTACACATATTCTGGATACGAGTCCTTTATCAGATATGTGTTTTGAAACTATTTTCTCCTGGTTTGTGGCTTGTCATTTAGTTTCTCAACAGTGGTTTTCAAAGAGCAGATGTTTTGAATTTTGATAAAATCCATTTTACCAACTTTTTTGTTCATAGTTTATGCTTTTTTGTATCTGAAGCAATCTTTGCTTAGCCCAAGGTTACAAAGACTTTCTGCTGTTTTCTTCCATAAAGTTTTCAGTTTTACTTTCTACATCAGGCCCATTTTTGCTCATTCTCATACATGTTATAAAGTATGGGTTCAGAGCTTGGGTTGTTTGTTTTTAATGGATGTCCGATTGTTCCAGTCCTGTTCATTGAAAAGAATATTCTTTTTCCATTAAATTACCTTAAAGATTACCCTTTTTCCATTGAATTACCTTGGCACTTTTGTTGAAAATCAATTGGCCATTTATGTGTGGGTCTCCACTCTATTATGTTCCTTTGTCTGATGCATCTGTCTTTTCATCAGTACCACACTGTCTTGATTACTGTAGCTTTCTTTTTTTTCTGTTCATTTGTTTTTTTTGTATGTGGGTGGCTCCCCGGCTGGGAATCGAACCCAGGCCGCAGCGTTGACAGCGCCAGCGCTGAAGCCTTAAGCCACTACACCATCAGGGAACTCCCTACTGTAGCTTTCTTTACAGCAAGTCTTAAAAGTTGGGTGGTGTGTCTTCCAACGTGTTTGTTTTCAAAATTGCTTTGACCTTTACATATAAATTTTTGAATTAGCTTGTCATTTTTTGAATAAGTTTATCATATATAAAACGTTTACATTTATGTTTCTATGATTTAATGTGGATTGGGTTGAATCTCTAGATTAGATTAATTTGAATTGGGTGCCTTATTCTTTTGAAAGTAAAAAAAAAAAAGTCATTTTTCAGAGATATTTAGATAAAAGAAAGATGAACCAGTTCCTCCCAGACCCATCCACACAGAATGGTTTTGCCCAATGGTCTTGGCTCGGAGGGCAGGGTTGAGGAGTTCACCTGCTCTGATCTGGAGGGGACGTGGGGGGTGGGGACAGGAACTCAGTCTGCCTCTCCAACCTGCTGCCTGAGACAGAAAGAAAAGATGTAGAGCTGCGATCTGGCCTGAAAAGCAGCCCTGAAACCTAACAACAGGAAAGAGCATGGTACCTTGACAAACATTTGTAAGGAGGTGACACCTAGGGGCTGTTGGAGGGTGAGTAGGAGTTCACTACTACGGAAGAGAGGAAAGCAATTAATTCTTCAAAGGAAATAATAAGACCAAGGGGTGAGGAAGGCAGAAAGCTCAGGGCTGCTAAGGGAGGCAGGGGTTGGAAACAAGGTCTAGAATCGCACGCTAAGGGTCAGAATTCTGAGCATGGAAGCCCATGGAAGCTTCTGAATGGGGGGAAGATACATGATCAGACCTATGTTTGAGAAAAACCCCTTGGTGGCAGGCAGAAGATTCCCTGAAGATCCATATCCTGTGAATGTGGCAACAGACATCATGATCTAACTGGAAACATGGCCAAGAGCCTGGACCAGAAGGTCCTTGGAGGACAAGGCCTCCAATGTGATACCAGACATGGGACTGAAAGGGGGTGGGGGAGGCACAAGAAGACGTCCATCTACTCCTTTTACTCCCTTGGACACTGAAGCATCTACCAGTTGCCTAGCATACCCACAGCCCCAGGCCCAGCTCTGCTGTGATGGCTGATGACATAACTGTGGCCCTCAAGGACATCACTGGGTAGGAGAATATAACTCAGACACTCGTGAATATTCATAATCTGCTAACTGGGGGTAATTTGTGTTAAGGTCATTTGAAAAATGCAACCTTCCAAAAGATAGCTTTGCTTTTTAAATTATACCATTGGGGTTGAATAAAATTCTTGGCAACCCTATGACTAAATCTGGTGAGAGCCTCACTGTGAAGTCTGAAAAAAAGAACCCCAGTGACAGAAACAACTATTCCCTGGAAGGGAAAAAAAGGGCAGAGAGACTTCTTTGTTTATTTTTATAAAATTTGAAGAACACAGTCTCACCCAGCTGTCTCCACAAGATCAAACCAACTACAAATAGGAGTCACAAGGTGTTTGCCAACACTCAAAATCAAAGTCCGACGGACCGTGATGGCCTGTTTATTGTCTTTTCCTCTCTTACAATTTCAAGGTGGCAATTTCATTTATGCATTGATGCCGCCTGTTCGTTCAATAAGCATTCTGATTCATCTCTGAATCTCTGCTTCTAGTCTAAATCAGAACACAGAAGCACGTGACCCCTTCACTTCCTGCTCAGCCCTCCGGGCCCCTTCAGAACCCACGCCAGAGGCAGTCTGGGAGTGACCGTTCCGTCTCAGGGTCCACACTTGTGTGTAAAAGCTTTCCCACCACAATCCAGCTCAGGGATAGTCAAAACATGCACAGGACCCTGCCCACTTCTGACCACATGCAGGTGCCCCACGTCTCCTTTCCCCTCACCAGCCCTCGGGGGACCCCAGAGACTTTCAGGGGGATGATACCTGCAATTCCAATACCAGGTTTAGGGCACAGGCCTGACTGGGATACTAAATTTGGCCTTTCTTAGCGCCTATCAGAGCAGACAGAAAGTAGTCAGTGGTGGGAAAGAAACATCTTTGGGCTCATCTAAAAGTCAAGCCACTGAACAAGAGCCAAATGGGAACTCAGCTTCCATTTCTCATTTATTACAGAAAGATAACCAACAAAAAGACAAAAACACAGCGAAACAGTTCTGTTGGGGGCTAGCCTGCTGCTTTCACACCCTGCTTTCATAAGCTTTTCTTAGAAATATGGGCATAAGTGCCATATGCAAGAACCCCACACCATTGGTTCCTAAGACCTCTCCATTGTGTCAGAGAAGCATGCACTAAGGTGACACGATCACTTCTGGGCCCAGTTCATCTCCGTCAGGGCTCCCACTAAGAGGCAGCAGGCTTCTTCAGGCTGCTGCACTGTGACAGGCAGGAAGATCATCTAAATGCTCAATGTTGCAGAAAAAGAAAAACGAAACACCCACACAGTGGGGAACAATTTCCCCACTGTGTGGGTGGTGGGGCCCCGAGAGCTGTTATCTGCAAAGGGCACTTCTGGGGGTTACCCAGCTGTCACCACTGTGTGGATTCCACCCGAAAACCTCAAGCCAAACAGTGGGGAATGAACAGCAAGAGACAATTTTCCACTCCGTGAAAATGACTTGACTTTACAAAAATAAATGAAAACGCCATGATAATAAACAAAATGTGTGCAGGACCTGCTGTCAAATGCCCGGTCGGTCACGGCAGATGCTCTTCCTTGCTTGGAATGTCTACACCGCTGGAATAAGACGACGTCATTCACCACTTCCCGACCCCTTACACCTACCCCACACAAAGTCACACACGTGCACACACGCACGCACTCCTATGCCACACAGACAGGTCTGAGTAACTAACTGGTCCAGCAGGAGTGAGAGGCTGGCCGACCAGAAGTCAGGGAGGCTGGGTGTGCCTGTGCCAGTGGTGGGACGTGTTCTTACCCCTGAACATGTTCCCCACCACAAGGGGGATTCGCCAGCTGAAGCATCAGTGCATATTCCTGGAAACAAAACCGGGGTCCCTCTCCCTGCTGGCAGCTCTGCCCTACATGTGTGTAGCAGCCTGATCGCCAAAGCTAAATGACTTCAGTGACTTCTTCCCCTCCTCTCCATACTCATGTCCTTGATGTCCATCCCCCCAGTCTGACCTCTTCATAAGTGAACCGTCCTCTCAATATTGTCACCTTGGAATCACGCTTGTCCACACCCGTTCTTTCATCCCGCCCCCACCTACTACAGGAGTCTGCTGGGTTTTCTCCACCACTTCCCTGGGCCTTGGTCTTTCTGTTAGACTTTTGGAAACAGACCTGGTGATTAGAATCTACAGTCCCAAATCTTGCTTCCACAGGTACCCCCACCCCACAGCAAGAGGACCCAATTCCATCATGTGGGTTGTGGGTCAACGTGATAAAGGACACGGAAACCATTTCTCAGTAGCAGCTGTGAGCTTTTGGAATGACCTGGAACTATAAAGACATAGGACGCAGCCCATTTAAAAAGTAATTGAACGGAAAACAGCAGAGTAGTTCCTCAAAAACCTAAAAATAGAACTTCCACATGACCCAGCAATTCCACTTCTGGGTTCGTACCCAAAAGAATTGAAGGCAGAGTCTGAAAGAAATATTAATATTTGTACGCCCATAGCAGCATTACTCACAGCAGCCAAAAAGTGGAAGTACCCCATAGCCTTGGCAAGAACAAACAACCTGACCACTACAGTGTTGCTAATGTAAGTGCACGGTGGCAGGTTCGCAAACTCAATTGTCAGATTTTGGGTACAATGACAGCTCAGATGGCCACTCCAGAAAAAGAGTTCCAAAATTGCTTTGAAGGATGGACCAGGCGCTTGCATCAGTGCACAGCTTCCCAAGGGGAGTGCTTCGAAGGTGACTGTAGTCATATTCAGCAATGAGGTATGCATCACCTTTTCTAGGATGAGTTCACAAAATTAATTGTCCGACCTCATATACCTACAGTGGAGTATTATTCAGCCTTAAAAAGGAAGAACATTCTGACACAGGCTACAGCATGGATGAACCTGGAGGACATCATGCTCAGTGAAATAAGCCAGTCACAAAAGGACAAATACTATATGACTCCACCTATATGGGGTACACAGAGCAGGCAAATTCATAGACAGAAAGTAGAATAGGGGTTCCCAGGGGCTGAGACAGAGAAAATGGGGAGTTAATGTTTAACAGGGAAAAAATTTCAGTTTGGGGAGATGAAAAAGTTTTGGAAACAGATGATGGCAATGGTTGTAAAACAATGTGAACATACAGTCAGTCAGTCCTCGTACCCATGGGTTTCACATCCAAAGAGTCAACCAACCCAGAGTGAAAGATCAGGAAAAAAAAAAAAAATCCCAGGAAGTTTCAAAAAGCAAAGCTTGAATTGCCACACGCTGAGCCCTGAGCTGGATCCATGCACATGAGGTGACGTGCAGGCACTGTGTAAGTACAAGTGACACACCATTTTCCATTAGGGACTTGAGCACCCACAGATCTGGGTATCTGTGGGGAGTCCTGGAACCAAACCCCCACAGATACTGAGGGATGACTACAGTTAATACTACTAAACTGTACACTTTCTAACCTTTTTCAAAGGTTAAAATGACAAATTTTATGTTAGGTATTTTTACCAAAAAAGAAGTCATTGACTAAAGCATGGAGGTTTCAATTGATCTAAATAAGCTAGTAAGGTTTTTAAAAGGGAGAACAACCAGACACCCAAACACTTCATCTTCCTCCTCCTCTATGAGGACAGAGGTAGGTGACAGCACCAGATGGCAGAGAGGCACAAAAGCCACCACTGGGCACAGAGTGACCTGCAGGCCTCTGACAGGAAAAGCTGATTCTTCCTATGCCCGCTGACCCCAGAGACAGGACAAAGACCGCAGGGTGAGGGCAGGCGGTGCGGGCCTGAGCTGCAAATGACTGTCAGCAACACGTTAGCAAGTGTCATCAATTCCTGCAAACTGGGGTTTTCCCAGAAGATGGTCCCTCCCACCTCCAACATCCTGCAACTTACAGATGCTGCTGTGCTTTCTAAAACTTTAAGTAAGTATTCCTCATATGTCAGAAGTGATTTTTGGAAAACATAACCTCTAATAATGCCTTTGCTATTTTAAGATGCTGGTACATGGAGAGGTCAGATGCGCCTTGCAACACTCCCGCCTTGGCGCGTGTAAATCAGATGTGTAAAGTGGACACTGACACTATATTAGAGGCCTGGCCAAGCCAAAACAACGCCTGCACATCCTCCCTGAGTTATGGCAATCGCTTTCTAATAGCTGTCACTGCTCCTAGATTTCCAGCTCCTATGCAGCAGACACACAGATGCTGTGGGCAGCTTTCTGGGAATACTGGTTTCATGGGGCCAGCACTCGCTCAGGGTCCCCAGTCCCCAAGGCAGAGAGTGAAGGAACTTGGAGCTTGCAGGGGTGTCTCAGTAGATGTCCTCACTTTTCTCCTTCTCAATCTCATTACCTTCCTTTGCAACTTACTTAGATTTGTGTTTGCTTTTTGTTGAATTGGTGAAATATCCATGATCCCTGCTCTGAATTTAACACCTCAGAACCAGGACAGGGGTTAAGACAGCCTGGAGCAAACATCCTTAGAAATGCAGCACAGGGGTGGCCTGGGCGGACGATGGGCTGCTGTCTCTGTCTCTGTCTCTGTCTCTCTCTCTCTCACACACACACAGACAAGACACACCCAGTGTCCAGTTGGCACTCGAGTCCAGGGGCCACAATCCACACCAGACTTCCTCAGTGCAGGGGAGCTGTGCACAGCAGCAGCAGCAGCAGCAGCGGTCTGGCTATGCTCCCAAGGGACCAGTGTATACCTCCCCATGTGCAGCCGTCAGGCACCCTTACAAGGCACACTCGTAAGACTCTAAGACACACAAGCCATCACGTGCTTCTCTGGAGCAGCTTTACTCCCAGCGGGTCCAGAAATGCCCAACACAAACCCTTGTCTTCATTCAGTCCCAGGGTTCCAATCCACTCCTGCCTTCTCCTGCTCTAACCTATGCAGCGCACAGCAGCTATCCAAGGTCTCAAAGTCTGCCCACTTCACCACACAATTCACTCTTAAATGTGATCCTTGCTTATAACACAACTGGTTCTAAGCATTGTAAGGAGGCAAATTATTTTGAAATCAGGTAACCATGGTTTGTTTGTGGAGAGCTGGCCTAATGTCCCAAGCTGTAGTCAAGAAGATGAGTTGGAGCCTGTCACTGGTGGGTGGCACTGTAGGGAGGCTGTGAGCACAGATGGTGTAAGGACAGGTGGGACACGGCTTATGGCCCCTCGACTGGGGCTGGGTCTTACTTCAATTAATGGAACATCTTGCGAGTGCAGAACCAGCTCAAACTGGACCTATCCTGTTTCTAACAAGACCCAAAACCAAAGTTTAAACCTTGGATACATGAGTGACACTTGTGAACCCTTAACTGTCCATCCACCACCCACCAGTGCCACACAGAACCAGAGGAACAGGACATGACCAGAACCTGAGCACCGGAATTGGTTCAGAAGCAAAGTTCTGCTGTCCAGGAAGATCCGGTGCTGAAACGCCTTACCTCTCGCCCCAAACCCTGTATGGGGAGGCAAGGCAGACTTGAGCCCTGCCTCTGGCCTCCTTTCTGGTCAACTTCTCAATAAAGCTTTGTTCTTTTCTCAAAAGTCGATGCCATACTACTGGCTTCTATGTGCGTCAGACAGCAGGCACATAGCCTTGCTCAGTCACAATCTTAATATATTGTGATACGTGCAAAGGGGAAAGGTTGATAGTAGTTCAAGAAAAAAAAAACATTTTTCATACACATGATGCAAGTGAGGCAAAGGCAGAAATCACGAAGCAAGAGAAAAATAGGGGCCCTCACCCATTCGTAGATGTACCTAAGATGGGAGGGGGCGGCCCACACAGACGGGGCAGGGCTTCCCTGGCTGGCCGTTTGCCTGGCCTCACCTCTCACGCAGGACACCCCCGACTTCAGTTCTCACTCTTGGATGGCATATGTTACCCACGTCTGTGTCTCTGCCCGAGAACATTACATATTTTGTTTTAAAAGCAACGTGCCACCTACCACCACTTCCATGTAAAAACCTTACTCCTCTATATAGCGATGAACTCTCACCAATCAACAAGAACAATTTCATCTAATTGCTGTGACACTGACCTCGTGGGTAGAGCAGACACCAAAAGGCTCCAAAACCTGCAGACTCGAGCAAAACAATACTATCGTAAAACCAGTAAGTATGCTACTTTAGAAAAAAAAGAAAAATTAAACTTTACCTGTGGCTGTAGCGGATGGCTATCATCAACTCAAGCTGTAAGTAAAAGAGAGAAATACATACTAAATAACATCAAGAATATGCAGAATTGGCCAGAGAATTAACTTAGTATGGTCAAGTTTTGAAACGTTTCCTAAAACGTACTACCGCTAATGTTTCATAAATAACACATTTTAATGATAGATCTTTAGTTTCAATTTAGCTCTCAGAGGATCGCCACATGCTGAAAGGGTCTGAAAGCCCCCTACAACATTTCACTGTAGATGAAACAGAAGAGGTCTCTCCTCAGAAAAGACTTCCGATACAGGACTCTCTTCTTCCCCGCCCCCGCCCCCCCCCCCCCGTCCCTTTTGGCTTTTTTGAAATTTTTATAACTTTTTTGCTGAAGTATCATAGACAAATAAAATTGGATCTATTCAAAGTGTACAATGTGGTGATGTGACATGCATTACATTGTGGAATGATTACTAGACATTACCATGTTAACACGTCCATCACCTCAGAGTGGCCTTGTTTTCTTTGCTTGGTGAGAACACGTAAGATCTGCTCTCAGCAACTTTCAAGTTGACAACACGGTATTGTCAGTCGTAGCCACCATGCTGTGCCTTACGTCCCAGAACTTATTCATCTTACAGCTGGAAGTGTGTACCTTTGACCAACGTCTCCTCACTCCCTCACCCCGGCCCCTGGTGACCACCACTCTACCCTGTTTCTGTGAGCAAAACAGGGCTCTCTCAACCCACAGAGAGCCACAGAATGGGACTGTGTGCATATACCTTCTGAAGTTAGCACTAGGGGAACCCCACTCTCCTCCCGCCCCCCCCCAGCCTGAGGGGACTGACCACCTGGGCCAGAGCACTCCTGGGGGGTGGTCATACTGACCCATAAGCTCCAGGCCAGCAGGCCACAGCTCTGAGGACAGCAAGGCCTCGAGGCTGCGATCCACGGGTGACAGCAAGAGAAAGTGCGCACAGCCACCAGGGGCTGGATGACCCTGTGGTTTCCCGTTCACTCCGCGGGTAACGGGGAGACCTACCAGGCATAACCAGGAGTCCAGTCCCAGGTCTGGGCCTCACACAGGGTCTGTAGTGGATCACGGAAGAGTCAGCCTGACCATTGCAACTGCTAACAGCATAGGTGTCCGCAAGTCATTTAAACTCTCAGAACCTCTGAATTCACAACTGTAAAACAGGCAAAATGTTTTTCTCACAGGATGAATGTAAACATTAAGCAGTTCTCTATATTTATGTTTATGTCTGTATATGTGCATGCATGTGTACGAACTGCCTGAAAGGAAAAGCTATAAATAATAACTACCCCTCTATACAGGCAATATCCCATTTATGAAAATGTTGCCGCAGTCCGAAACCTAATTTTTAAGTTAGTTTTTGGAACTTTGAAAGTATTTCATCATATGATGAACACTGATCAACCATAGCCACGACTGTATGAGTCTCACTAACCCACTTGTTCAAGGAACTCCCAATCGTGAAAACCCTAAGCATCACTGATAATATCATTTCCAGTGAAAAGTCTCCCTAAGTTGCATCTTAACATCCCCAAGTTCCCTTGATGTTGCCCCCTTAGAGGTGGGGTTGGAGGGACTACTGTGGTGCTATCCTGGGTGCCACAAGATGACAGGAGGGTCCCCAGTCTGTGGGAAATGGAAGGGTGGGGAAGAGAGAATTAAGAGAAAAAAAAAATCATCACTGAAGTAAGAAAGCCCAAAGCCTGTGTCCAGCCCAGCACACAGAGGCTCCCCCAGTACTATGGGAATAGCTCAGCTCCAGAAGACCCCGACTGCTGTCATCCCTGTGTACACCCCAAGTCCAGCACCAACAACAAGCCATCAGCATCTAGGAACGTAGGTTCAGTTACATAAAACACACATCTCCAAGTGAAGCATGAGGCACATGGCATCAAGTTTGACATGTCACAGTCACCTGAATTCATGCAATTATCTAGCTCAACTAAGCCAGGAGGGTATTTTCTCTGCGACTTAAGCAAACAGCAGAGGAAGGAGCCTCGGGAATAATCAAGGATTTAAAGAACAAGGAAGAAATTATTTGGGGAATGAAATAAAAACAGAAAGTTCAGCCACAGGGTCAGGATGAGCCATTCGCAGATCTTACATGCTGGGCAACGTCACATGTCCTGGGGTTAAAAAATTCTGGCGTACAGTTTGACTGATTCCAAGATAATTTTACCAACTGAATATTTTGATAAGCTGCTTAATTGGTGGCTTTTCCACAGTTGAAAGATAAGCCCTTGCTGGAGGAAATGGGCGTGGAAGGGACAAGAATCAGGAAAACGCAGAGCAAGCTGTTCAATGGCAGCTGTGCTGGTTATAAGGAGCTTGGAGATAAACCTTTCACAGAGGTGAATTCCAATTCAGCATTTTTATTAGTCTTTTCCTGGCTTTTGAATCAAATATGTTTTACTGTCATTTTTAAAAGGACACCTCTGTTAAGGAAGAAAGTGTGAATCTTGGACTCACATGGGCCGGCTGTAGCATGCACTGCCTGGTCAAGCCACGCCAGGCAACAAGACGACCAGAACCCACGCAAAGGCCCTGGAGCCACGTGGGAGCAGGCATACAGGGTGGATGGGAATGAAACACTCACAGTCATTCTGCAAACATGGCTACAACCCCACAAAGAATGCACTGTGTCCAATTAGGCAGCACTGAGAAGGTCCTGGACCAGTGTGGACAGGTTCTGTGAGTCTTGCCATAAAACCCAGGTTGGAACAGGCAAAGGAGGCTGGTGAGCTGTATAAGGAGCCTGATCCTCACTTCTGCATATTATCTGACCTTGGAGGAGGCAGAGGACATAGAAAATTTCCAGGTTTCTTTTACCACAGCAAATATCAGACAAAGGCAACTATGTCATCTGCTGAGAGATGGAGAAGGGGCACTTCTTCATCAACCTGAGGAACCTCCATCAGTCAGGCAGGCTACACTAAGTAGCATCAGCAACACAGAAATGCTTTAAGTAACTCCCACCACATGTATGTGTACCCATATTTACACCTAATTCACATATGCACACAGATAGGTGCACACTCATATGCAATCACACAGGCACATCCACACATCTACACTCACAGGTATGCATGAGTACTACACAGGTGTACACTCCTGTGTGCATGCACTCACACACACATATGCATGCACACACATACATGCACACCTATTGTTCATGCACATCTATACTCACATGTATGTGTATACACATGCACATGATCATCATGTGTGCATGCACACTCATAGTCACATGTATGGGGGCATACATACACATGTGCATGCCCGTGTGTACATGCACACCTACACTCACACATATACATGCATACATAAGCATGTGTATACTTACGTGTGCATACACATACATGCATGCACATATACAAATGTGCACACCCTTGTGTGCATGCACACCAACACTTGCACATATGCATGCACACATAAACATGTGCACTCACACTCACATGTGTGTGCACATGTACAAACACGTGTGCAGTCACACATGTGTGTGCATGTATACACCTGTGCACACTCGTATGTGCACACCAGCCACACTCACACATATGCGTGCACATGTACACATGCCTTCGTATACATGTGTGCATATACTAATAAGCATGTGTCCATGTGTGCACACATCTATGCATATGCATATACAATATTCTAATGCACACATGTGTGCACCAGCACATGTGCACATATGCTTACATACACATTTATACCCCACATGCACAGATACTTTGGCATTCAGACAGGCCCACAGAGCCCCTGAGACAAAGGGGGGCCTCAGACAATTGACCTTTTTGTTGCTGGTCTCAGCAGGGACCCAGAGGAGAGGGAGAGGGGGGCTGTGGGTTGGCCCCCTGACCCCAGCCCAGCTGGGCTGAGGCCCAGGGACATAGAGGTCAGAGGGAGTTCTGAGGGGCCACCCCCCCCCCGAGGACACCCCCAAGATATACTGTAAGTATTGCCAGAAAGCACTTAAACTCCCATTTGGAGCACTTCTTTTTAGATTTACACAATTTATTAACAAAATTAAATCACACTTTAATGGCAAGGAAAGAGTAATTTAACATTTTTCAAAATCCCCACCAGCTACAAAAACCTTTTCCTGCTCCTAAAAATGCTCCTTTTTTGGAACAGCTGAGTGAGGCAGCTGTTTTGTATCAAGTCCGAGGGTTTTCTATATGACCCAAGGAGCTCAGACAACAGGCAGGCCTTCCTACATTAGAGGGTAATCTGAGAATAATTTGCCATAAAACACCCAGAAGTGCACCAGCTGTGGCCGGATACGCCCTATAAAGTACCACGTAGACTGCATGGATCTTGTAAAATAATCACAATCATTTTAAAAAACACATTTTTAAAAAACTTTTACAGGAATGAAATGGTCGACACCGTCTCAGGAGGCCGCAGGGAACTTCCCTTAGGTGTCCACGGGCTGTCAGCAAGTGCTGGTCCCCGCATGCCCACTTGACCGAGGGCGCCTCGGTTACTGCGAATCCGTTTCTTACGGGTCCACTGTGCCTCGTGTTTACGAGGTGCTCTCACACACACAGGCTGCCAGGGGCACGGGAGGGGGAAGGAGTCCAGGAAGTGCCAGGCCCAAAGTCACTCAGCTGGTGACTGCTCGGAGCGCAAGTCCAGAACTTTCTAGACCAGGGGCAGTGTGCTGGCAGGGGCACCTTTCAGAGGGCCAGCCCCCTACCAGCTGCAGCCCAGACACCAGCACTCCCCATCCCGCTAGAAAAGCTGGAAACCAAGGGTTCTTTTTCTTTTTTTTTAATGGAAACATCCACATTTTAAACGGATTTAAATATTTTTCAAATGCTCTGTGAGCCAAACAAAACAAGTCAGTGGAAGTTGTCCAGAGGGCCACCAGTCAGCAATCTCGCCATCCCGGCTGCCAGCCTCTCCTCGGGTTTTCAGAGCTTCAGATCTGAATTAATGAGTTTGTGACAAATGTGGAAAAAGCCTTCATGTAATTCCTGAGTCTTCACTCCCTTTCCTATACTTATGTGGAACTTTTTCTTTAATTTTTTTTTTAAATTTCAAGGGTCCAAATTTATAATCTTACAAAATAAACTCAAAAAGAAAGGCTTGTTTATTTTCTTCCTACAATTTCCATTTTTTTTTTTTTTTACTATTCCTTCCCATTTTATGGGCAATATGGGAAATATGAAGGAGAAGGGAGGGGGACGGCGTGGACAGAATCCCACATAAACAGAGCCAGGTGTGCTGGCGCCAAGGGTGGGGACTGCAGAAAGTGATCCACTCGGCCCTCCTGCTAGCACTGCTCTCTCCTGTTAACACCCATTCCCCTAGCTCCCCCCCAAGCACCCCAAGGCACCGCCCCAGGCTTCCTGACCCTCCTGCCTGACTCTTGAAGCCCCATCACTCATGTCACAACCACTAGTCATCAGCTGCAGGTGCCTTCTAGGGCTTTCCTAGGCACTTGCTACTTCCTCTGACAAAGTAAGCGTGCAAACTAACAGATACCATGGTCAGTAGCAGTGAGCTCTGTGGTCAAGTCCCCTGACTTTTCTCGCTGTTTCCTCATTGTAGATTGGGGATACTGTTACCTAGTTAAAGGGTTGTGTCAGACAGATTAACTTAGAGCTCAGAGATGAGGACCAGCAGTGTCAGCACCTCTAGGAAATTGACCCAGACCTACTGAGTCAAGGGGTGTTCCAGCCAGTCCTCCAGGGGTCATGTGTAGGGTGCACTGGATGGGACCATGTATGGAGAGAACTTAGCAACATGCTTAGTACACATGAAGTCTTCTTTAGTGCTGTGATGACGGTGGTGGCAATGATGATGATACAGCTCACAGTAAAACCATTTGCATAATGTCATTTCAGTGGCCTAAACTCAACAGCAGGGATTCTGACCACTGTGAGTACAGGCTCCCTGGCAGGCCCGGGTGATGCTTTGGAAGATGAGACCTCCTGGTGTGCCCAGGCGATCACCCACTCGGCAGAGGGAGCGATGCACTTTGTGACGTCCACTGTGGGCTATCGACGAGCAAGGGCAGTCCACACGGCCCGCCTCACGGACTGCACACACCCCACCTCCTCTCTGTCATACCTATCACAAGACGGAGCAGACAGCAGGAAAGCCAGGAAGAAGAAAACCAGCAGCATATTTTCCCTATTAAGTTTATGTCACGATCCTTCCTTGTCCCATAAAGTTAAATGAACACAAACAAACAAACAAACTACCTAACTAACAAAACGAAAGAAAGAGCCACACTTAGTTTAGGAAGCAATGGGGCTATGTAGGTATAGTGTAGGCCCTTGCCAGATCTGTCAGAAATCTGGTACTTCAGATTGGAAACTTTCAAAGACCTGACGTGAACGACAAGTGGCCAAATCAATGGAAATTAACAGTGAACTTCCATTGAACCGTAGGTGGTGGTTGTTGAACCACCTAGGAAAACAGGCTGTTTTTAAGTCGCTGAGCCCCAGACGACTGAGAAGTCAGACCAGTGACGCTGCGGCCCCTCCCACCGTTCCCGAGAACCTGAGCCACTAAAAGTTACAGCGCTGTGGGGAAAGCGTGGGGATGGTTTTACAAGCACTTGCTGTGTCCCCCAGTTTGTCCAAATTAAAAACATTTGTGGGGTTCCCTGGTGGTGTAGTGGCTAGGCTTTGGCTCTCTCAACGCCGCGGCCTGGGTTTGATTCCCAGCCAGGGAACCATCCAAAAAAAAATTTCTTTTTGTGAGTCTTGAGTTGCTGCCCCCACAGCAACGGCCACTTGGACCCATTCTGTAAGGCATTTTCCAGGGGCCAGAGCCCCAGGGGGCTGGCACGTGGAGGGACCCCCACCCCCACTCTCAACCACAGTGCCCCCTCTGCAGACACAGGACAGTACAGGCACCCCCAGGAGTCAGCGGGGAGGAAGCTCACAGCCCCCACAACATGAGGGCTTCAGGAAGACACTGTCAGTAAGTGGCCGAGGCCTGTCCCCCTGTGTGGCAGCACACTGAGCACGCAGCAGGGCCTGGCTCCTCAGCGTCGTGTGTCCAGCACCCCAGGCTGCACGAATAGGACTGCCCAACAGCTGGCTTCAGGAAACACTGGATTCACACAGCTTGTCTGTGAATGCATTTTATTAGGTTTTAGGTTTCAAATAAAATAATTGTGGATTTTGGTTTCCTTGCTTCTGTTGATCTGAATGGGTGAGTATTCAATAACATGAATAAACCACACACTTCCTAGAAAGCCGGCCTTCCATTTAAAGGGAGCCAGCACGACACGGGCGTGGGTGCACCTACAGCACAAGGTGCCTCACCCGGGACGCTCTGGGACTTTCAGGGGCAAACACTAAACACTCTCGTGAGAACTTGATTAAGTCAGAGTCGGCGGGGGCGGGGGGGGGGGAGGAGGAAGAGGCTGAAGAGAAGAAAAGAAACGTGCAAGGGACTGAAAAGAAAAAATAGGTGACGCCTTCCAATGCAGTCAATAACAAAAGCATTTTAGGGCATTTCTGAGGCAGATTTGGGGCTGTTAAATACCAGAAAGTGAAAGGCCTTTCATAGCCTGTCACAGAGCTTAGAGACACCACCCCAGCTTGCTGACCCGAGCTGACCCCCAGACCCCCATCAGAGTCAGGAGTGAAACTCCCAGGAAAAAAAAATCTCTTTTTAATGTAAAACACAAAAATAGTTTTAAAGAACTTATTTCAAAGAAAAAAGGACACTTTTTCTCCCTCTAGGTTTTCATTTATTTTCTCTAATTTTTACCAAAAAAATAAAAATTTTTAGACAAAACAAATAAGCAAACAAAAATGTCTTTCTCCCAGGCTTATGGGACATGGGCCCATGGGCTACAATGAGGCATTCCATGACATGTGACAGCAGCTGTTAAAAAATAGAGGGAAGTAGACCCATTATTAAAGAAGAAATGATGTATTTTTTAAGTTCAAGTGCCTATGATGAGCTAATTGTACAGTGACGGGAGGTGTGGGAATCAGGAGGAGAAATACTACAGAGAGGTCCCAGGCATCCTCACCTGCTTTCCTCCCCCGGGAATTCCCACAACCCTGGTAGCGACAGTCACGCTACAGAATATTTCTGTCCCCGTGCTGCTCTTTTATAAATGCACCCACTTTCCTCCCCCGCTCACCCACTGTTTAGCCTCTGGCAGTCATCAGTCTGTGCTCCGTTCCTGTAATTCAGTCATTTCAAGAATGGTTTATAAAAGGAATCATACGGGCCTTTTGGCATTCGATCTTTTCGTGCAGCATAATTCTCTGAAGATTCGTCCAGGCAGCTATATGTACCAGTAGTTCGTTCCTTTTGATTGCTGAGTGCTATTCCACAGCCTGGATGTACCACCACCTACCGATCTATTGAAGGCATTTGGGGCTATTATAACTAAAGCTGCTGTGCCCATTTGTGTGCAGGCATTTGCATGAACACAAATTTTTATGTTTCTGGATAAATGCCGTACAATTCCTCTACCTGTTTTGTTAGATTAATGTGCTATATGTTAGTCCAAAGACAGCTTTCATTGTTTGCTGATAAATAACCAAATTAGAAATGGGCAATTAAACAAAACATCCAGCTTTGTGAGGACTGCGGGGGCTGTCTCTGTCCTTTTGCATCACATGTCCCTAACTCTGCTCAGCAGAGGGCTCTAGGGAAATCTATAAGACTTCTGAAACACTCTTCATTCCCCATTGTTTTTCCTCTCCTTGACACCTTCCTGCCACTGCATGTGCCCTGAAACATGGCCCAGGCCTCAGTCAACCACAGAAGGAAACAGAAATCATGCCACTCCCAAGGAAATGAATGTTTTTCAAGACTCCAAGAAAAACTTTGGCTGAGGGCCCAAGACATTTCTCCAACAAGACCTCAGAGCAATGTGTAAGGGGACAAGGACATTGACACAGCATTGTCCCTAAAAGCAAAACTTTGGAAACAAAGTAAATGTCTACCAGGATGGGTCTGCATATAGTGGACTACTGTGCACTATTAAAAAGACTGAGGAAGTTCGTGTTAGGAGAAAAAAGCAGGCAGAAATTCACTCCCAATATGGCAGCACCAGCCCTCTCCAGACCGCCCCTCCCCCAGGTAACAGCTATGAACTTTGAGCAAAATACAGCAACAATGAAAAAAATGCTGAGAACTCTGAAGAGTAAAAACAAGCAGTCAGATTGTTGAGGAGTGTCAAAACATTTGAAGTAACAATTGGTACAGGATGCCTTTCCTGGATTTTTATTGGCTTTTTTCTGAAAGTATGGGTGGCTAAAACTCTGAGAGAAAACCTGTTGCCTTTCTCACTGGAGAAACTAGGAAAAGAAGCAAAGGCAACTACAGTCACTGGAGTGTGAGGAGGAGCCCCAGAGAGGCAAGGGCAGAAGAAGACCCCAATTCTGTGCGTGGACTCTGGGTGAATCTCAGGTGACCACTAACCAGCACACATGGGACAAAGCAGTAGAGCAAAGGCTTACAGAACTAACTAAAGACTTGAACCACAGAAGACAAGGCAGAGCTCCAAGGTTAGACCTTAAGTCTAACAGGTTAATTGTCTGTTAAAATAAACCACCAGTGTTATTCAGAAGAACATAATATAACTCACAGTCCCCATAACATTCACAAAGACCAGGATATAATCCAAAATCACTCAGCTTATGAAGGACCAGGAAAATGTGACCCATTCCCAAGAGAAAAGATGATCCAGATGTTGGAATTATCAGTAGGACATTCAAGCACTTGTTACAACCACACCCTATGATGTCAAGGAAAATATGCTCTAGTTAATGAAAAGATAGGAGATCTCAGCAGAGAAATTGAAGGTAAATACAAGAAACAAATGGAAACTCTAGCATCAAAAAATACAGTATGAAAATAAAAGTTCACTAAGCAAGCTTAATCACAGAATGGAGATGTCAAAGGGAAGAGTTGGTAAGATTAAAGATAGGTCAATATAAATTATCCAAAAGAGAGAGAAAAACATTTTAAAATGCACCTCAAAGAAGACATAAATAAGCGGAGAAATATTCTGTATTAACTTGATATGAATTCTTAAGATCCCAATACAATCCCAACCAAGTTAGTTTACAGATAATGACAAACTGATACTAAAATTTATGTGAAAAGGAAAAGGACCTAAAATATCCAAAACAAAAAGGAAGAACAAATTTGGAGGAGTCACACTACCCAATTTCAAGACTATAGTAATCAAGAAAGCTTGGTATTAGAGAAAAATATTGACACATCAATCAAAGGAAGTGAACACAGAGCCTAGAAATAGCCCCACAAAAATATAGTTAACTGAGTTTTGACAAAGCTGCCAAAGCAATTCATCTGAGAAGAAATCATCTTTTTGTCAAAGGGTGCTGAAACAGTAGGACACCCATATGCAGCAGGACAAAAAAAAAAAAAAAGGAACTAGACACAAACCTCGGACTAGAAACAAAATTAACTTAAAATGGCTCACAAACCTAAAGCAAACTACAAAGCCATAAAATTACTAGAAGACATAAGAGAAAATCTTCATGACCTGGGGTTTGTGATAAGTTTTAGATATGCCACCAAAAGCATAATCCATGAAAGAAAAAATTAATTAATTAAACATTATTAAAATTAAAATCTTCTGCTCTGTCAAAGACACTTTGTTAAGAGAATGAAAAGGCACAAATTTGGGGACTGTTGAGGAATCTTTGCAAAACACATAACTGATTAAGGACTGATTTCCAAAACATTCAAAAGAACTTTTCAAATTCAGTTAAAAAAACAAACTCAATTTAAAAATGGGCAAAAGATCTGAAGAGACGCTTCACAAAAAAATTTTATATATATATACACACACACACACACACACACACACACATATAAATATATGTGTGTGTGCATATACATATATATGTGTGTGTATATATATGTATATGCACACACACACACACACACACACACAGGCACACACACCAGAGGGCACATAAGCACATGAAAAGATGCTCAACCTCACCTGTCATCAGGAAATGCAAAAATTAAAATAGATACCACTACACAGTTATTAGAATGGCTAAAATCCAGAACACTGCCAATCGCTGACACGAATCCAGAATAATAGGAACTCTCTCATTCATTGCTGGTGAGAATACAAATTGATAATTACTTTGGAAGACAGTTTGGCAGTTTGTTACAAAGATAAACATAGTTTTATCATATAATCCAGCAATAGCACTCCTAGGTAGTTACCCAAATGATGTGAAAACTTACGTTCACACAAAACCTGCCTGCAAAAGTTTATTGCAAACTTATTCATAATCACCAAAATGTGGATGCAACCAAGATATCCTTCATTGGATGAATGGATAGACAAATGGTGGTAATTTACCTAGTAGAACACTATTCAGCACTGAAAAGGAAAGAGCTATCAAAGTATGCAAAAACATGGAGGAAGCTTAAATGCAGATTGCTAAGTGAAAGAAGCAGTCTGAAAAGGTTACATACTGCATGGTTCTATTTATGTGCATTCTGAAAAAGGCAAAACTTAAGAGCTGGTGGTTGTCGTAGGTTTGGGGGGAAAAGAAGATTGGTAAGTGAAGCGTGGGGTATTCTGGGAGATGGTGAAACTATTCTGTGTGATACTATAATGGCAGATACACGAAACTATCTGTCATAGAACTTTACAGCACAAAGAGTGAAAATGTATGCAATTTTCTTAACTCACTTAAAAGTTGACAAGGAGATCCAGGAATGGAATGCAGACTATGACAAAATAATCTAACTGTGTCACAAATGTATGAAACAACCTCCCGGAATGGAGTCGGGGATAAAGGTGTGTACTGAACGAAGGAACTTTGAGCTGAGCATAGACGGTAAGAGAAGGGCAAACTGAACACAAGCACTGCACTCCAGATGACAAAGCTCTTTCCTGTGGGGATGTGCGTTAACAATTCTGAAACCACTATACATATATACTGGAACTGACCAATTAAGTAAGTAGATGGCAGGTGGTTTGACAGGTTTCTCACTGTCAGAGCAGGAGGTCACAGACAAGCAAGGGAAGAAGTCCAGAATGATCTACATCAGTGGTTCCCAACCTTTTTCCACTTGTGTATCCCTTTTAAACCCATCTCTATAAATTGTACCCCTTGTTTTTAAAACAGCTGTTTTTAAATACTGACACTTTTGTTCAGTGCCCATCTTAACATACAATAGTGGAACTGAGGTAATAAGTTAGGAAAGAAAAATTACTACACTAAAAGTACAAACCACAGATTTTATTGTACAATATTCATATCACAGTTAAACACTGATAATGATGTTAAAGTATTTAACAAACTTTTAATTTATTATTAATAATATTTATATGTGTTATCTGAAAAGTCTGTAATTATTGTTATGCAAATCACTAGCCAATTGAAACATTGGTAATGAGATCCTTGAGCTTGCTTTGATGCACTTAGTTTCTTGAAATCAGGCTCAAAAGATGCAAGATACATTCTTAAATCTGGACTTGCATTAAGCTTGTTGCTTTTATTTTGTATGAAGTTGTAAGAGGAAAAAGCTCTCTCCACCAGTTCAGTATTAGTAAATGACAAGAGGTATTTGAGTGCCTTCTCACTCAATTGTTAATATTCCTCACTGACATCTACCCAGAAGGTAATACGATGCTTTCTTTTAAAATCAGAATTTAAAGAAGAATCTGTTGAAAGTCCGAATAACTGCCCTTTTCATTAGCTGATAGTTTAGCTGCTTTGAAGAATTCTTCATTGAAAATATCTGCAATCCAGTTGTTTTCTTTTCCATGTTGAGGGAAGTACTTATAAAAGGACACTTGAAGACCTTCCAAGTGACTTACAATATTCTCTTTCATGTTTTGGGATAGGTGCAAGTCATTCTCAGATAAGAAGTTGTGCAGAGTTGCAAAAACTTCAGGCTGACCTCTTTCAATACATGCTTTCCAAAAGTCCAGTTTTTAATAATTGACTCAATTTTGTTGGTTACTCTGAATATAGTGATTGAGCTGTTTTGAAGTCCCAAGTTTGTTTATTTCTAGAAAAATATCTGATAAATATGTAAGACTTTGAAGCTAATCATTGTCCTGAAACTTTGGAGCAATGATGGTCCTCAAAAAATACCTGGACTTCATGTCTAAATTCAAATATCTGTGTAAGTACTCTGCCACTAGATAGCCACCTGACCTCTGTGTGCAAAAGTAATGTGCTGTGACTGCTGTTCATTTCTTTACACAGCACTTTAAACAACCTGGAGTCTCGTGGTTGTGACTTAATAAAATTTACAACTTCTATAGCCTCATCAATAACATCTTTCCTTTCACTAAGAAGAGACTTGGATGAAAGACTTTGTCTATGAATGCAGCAGTGACTCCATAGTACATGGGGAGCTACTTCTTTAATTTGGCCACGTGGGCCTATGAAACAACCTGACATAGGCTTGTCTCTGTCAGTGCATACACCACAACAATTCAACCAACTAATGTCCTTTTCAATGAAATAACCATTGATGGCATTAAAAATATCTGCCTGTGGTACACTCTGTAAATGGGTAACAAAGCAAGGGTTTCCCCTAGTTTTAATTCCTATCAAGTACCTCACAATGACAAGCAAAATAGATAAATCAGCAACATCTACACTTTCATTGACCTGGATGGAAAAGAACTTACTTCTTATAATTCTATCTACTACTACAGCTTCAACATCATCAGACATTTTCTGAATTCATCAATACATTATATTGATTGAAAAAGTGATATTAATAATATTGATTTTGCAAACATGTTCTTTCCCAAACATACAAAAAATAGTATCCTTAATACAAAGAGAAATTAAATCTTTAGATACGGTGTCATTTTTACTACATTTGCTATGCAATAAGCAATATGTAAAGCCTCAACTCCATTCTCACTGTCTTTCTTTCCTGAAATCACGTATGAATTAATAGTTGGATGTTTTTCTCAGCACCAAAAATAATGTATTTCTTTGTTTTTATGCATTGGATGTTTAGTTTCTAAATGTCGCACGAATAGAGAGGGTTTCGTTGGATAATATTTCCCCACACACAACACAGAAAGGCTTAGGACAGTCATCATCTCCTACAAATGAAAACCCATGTTTAATATACTCTTCTGAGTATTTCCTTTTCTTCTGTGTAGTACCTGAGGCATGCACCTTTTTACTACCTCCTTGTGTGCATGTACTCGTATCTACAGACACGTGTTGAGAAGTACTTGGCGACGGGTTATAATCCACATTGAGTTTTGGTTTTGTAACCGTTCCTGTTTTCAACCACTGATTCATAACTGACACACTTAAAAATCACTGACAACAATAACTGAAACTATGCTAAACATTTAACTACCTGAATCACATTTAAAGACAACGTACATTTACTTAGTCAATAACTATTAATAAACTGATCAAACAGTCTGACTATGGATATATTTATACATTTGGGGACGTTATAGATACATCACAAATGAATTGTTCTGAAACTGCATAGTGACTGGTAGAAGAGCAGTTTGGGGGAAGGGTTCACAGCCACGCCCTCACCAATCATCATTCGCTAATGTGATCTAATTTTGAAGTGTCTCCATTAACAGTGATTCAAACTTCACATTTACTGTTCCATAACTAATGTTTTGCACTTTTTTACTTCACTTGTTTTTTTCTCCATCACTGATTATTTTTCTCATACCCCTGAATGGCCCAGCATGTACCCCCGGGGGTATGCGTACCACCGCTGGGGAACCAATGATCTACATGATGGTGGATTACAATTGAGATATCACTATGAACTCAGGTTTAGTTTAATATAGAAGCAAATGGATATATATTTATAGATACCTGTAGATTCACAGGTTGGTACACAAACACGTATTTCCTTGCTCTATTCACTGATGACCTAGAAATAACATTCCAGGAGCAACAAAAATCACCTCGCACCCAAATCTTGGTTTCTACAGCGATTCTTCAATAAAAGGAACCAGGGTACCTGGGGAATTGCCCAATCTAGAGATGGGGTACATAACTATGAGACCAAGGGTACTGAGAACCCCACTTAATGGGCTGCACTTGAGATAAAATCCAGCTAATATTGACATTTATGGATAAGGTATGAGATATGCACCCATTCTTGCCATAAAGTTTGCCATACGAATGCCTTCCATTTGTGGAAAATGAGTTCTGTAAGTGGGTCATCCATATTATTCATGAGAAGTCCCTACTCATTCTGTGGGCATTCAACCACAGTGGAAGAACGGACACTGTCCCTCTGAACACAGTGACCCTTCCTCCCCCTTCATCTCCTGGGCTCCCTTGACTCATGCCTTCCCAGCAGCCATACTCTCACTGCTAGACTCTGTCCCTCTGCAACCCAATCAGTGAATTTACAAAACTAGGCCAACCCAACCATCCCATTTCCTACCAGGGCCCCAGGCACAAACTATGTCATCACATTGCCTGTCACTGCCAGAGATAGTTAGACCCCAGCACTCCACTCAAGACCAAGTCTTCTGTGGTCTCCCTAAGCCCTCATCTTTCTCCCCACTCCCCTTCCCCACCCTGTCGCCTTCCATGGCTGTGGAGACCCAGCCTTCTCTTCCAGAGTTCCTCGCAAACCCCAGCTCCCACTCCTCAGAACTTAACCTTCCTTTTATTCCTGGGAGAATAGAGATCTGAGAGTTAGAACACTGAGGCTTTCTGGCCCCTGCTTGAAATGTCTTGTGTCTCTCCTCCTCCCTCATACTTTCTATCCCTTCTTTCTCTAAGAAGCATTAGCCTTGGTTCCAGGGCAATCCCTCACCTATGTTTGAATGTCAGATCATATGTCTCCCTGTGACCTTCCTAACAGTCACCCTGATCTCTCCCTTTCTGTTTCTTCTTTCCCCTTGGGGTTCAGACATGTTCATATCACTCCTACCTCTAAAATACCACTCCCCAGCTCCACAAGCATTCAAACTTTGACCTCACATTACCCACTTTGGTTGAAGGATGAGCACAGGTTATGTATTCAAATCTGGATCCAAATCTCAGCTCCACCACTAACCAGCTAGGTGATATTAGGAAATAGCCAAGACCACACTAAAGTCTGTGGGGTTGGGGGTGGCCGGGCTCCTGTGCACTGGCCACCACATGAAGGGCTTCACACCTTCAGAATGCCATCAATATCCCCAGGAAACTGGGCCATTATATCTCATTTAGAGGAGAGGAACCGAGTGACTTGTACAAACAAGTTCGTGAAGGTGAAGGTCAAATCCAACCTGCTTACAGCAAAGCTCCACTCCGTCAGCCAAGGAGGCTAACACTCTAGCCCTCTGGCCCTTTATCTATCAATATCAACACCTTCCTGTGGAAAACCTGTAAGAACTAAAGGAAATGACGTATGGAGAGCATTCAGCCTCGTGTCTAACACTACAAATGAGTGTCATCCAACAAATGATGACGATCATTGTGGTATTACTGACCACACACTTCTTAGAATTTTTTCCTCTTGGCTTCCATGGTGCTATGGTCTTCTGGTCTTCTCCTGCTTCTCTGACCCACCTCTCATTCCCCACCATCCCCTTCAGCTCATCTTTTAAATTAGGCTTTGCCCAGAGTCCCTCATAGCTCCCTCTCCCTATACAATGTCACTTACTCCTCCAGCTTCGGCCAGTGCCTCCCAGAGCCTCCACACTGCTGCCTGATGCCTCCCTTCCTAAACCTATTCCTCCTCTGTGTTCTCCATTCCAAACTAAGGCGTTCTCTGAACCACAAGCTGCATCTCCTTGCTTTCTTCCTTAGAAACCACCAGTAGTGTCCCACTGCCAACAGAATACAATGCAGAATCTTTAGCAAGGCAAGAAAGGCCCTCCAACACCTAGTCCATCTTCCCAGCTGCCTCCAACAGGTCCTGACTACTGGAAGGTTGTTGTCATGCCTCTCCACCCCAAAATCTGCTCTTCTCCCAGCTAAGCAACCCCAGATGCTCCGGCAGGCCCTAGTACGGCATCTTGTCAAAACACTGTCCTGGGGAGCATCCCCAGATTGGTTCCCTTTGTCTGGGTATCTACTTAAAAACAAAGCCCAGAAATCAACAACAATCCAGGCACAGAGGGAAACTATCCACTCTAGTGTTTTGAAAATCAAAATTTCACTTTTCCTAACGGACTGTGTCCTCTTCATGCCCTCCCAGCAAGCCACGGCGAGCGGGCCTCCAATGGCAGCACGGCAGCCACAAACTTCAGCACGTTCCCAGGACACCAACATCGGCACAGGGTCCTCCCAGGTCTACACTCTGCTTTCTTCAGGACTGAAAGCCCACAAGGGCAGGGATTTATATCTATGTATCATCCTCCAAAACTTACAGTACTGTTGTGCCTTTAGTCCATCGGTAGTGAATACACAGAGGGTCTGCAAGGTCATATGGAAAGGCGGGGTTATGACAGAGGAAAAGCCACGCGTACACTCACTCCTCCTCTCCCTTTTTAAAATTCTACTGACTTTAAAAATGGAGAATAGGCAGAGAGCATACGTTGTGTATTCAGCATCTCCAGTGATTTGCTGCTCAGCGGCAGGCTGCAATATTGACAAAGGGCCCTCTAAATGTGAGAGATATTTTACAGCAGTAGGAGGTATCATCTGGATGACAAGATGGGTTCTTTTACAGGAAAGGTCTGGAGCGTGGCTTGAAACAAAGCTTGGATGAGATGCCGAACACAAGAAAGGGAAAGCACTGGGGTGAACCAGCCCCTTAGCGCCTTACACCATGACGGTTATTTATTCAAGCATGAAAACTGGGACATCATTCCACCGTGCTAATTAGACAAAGAAATGAGATATGCAAATATGTTTTAAAAGCCTACACCCTGCAACCTTCTCACCAGGTGAAAGTTAATAAAGAAAACAAGACACCACAGGAGTCACACTCTGGCACTAAGACCATCACCCCGAAGACCTGACCTGTGACATCCCTGGGAACAGAAGGCAAGTTCAAGTCTAGGGCCACCCCCCACAACCTGGAGACAGACAATTTAATCCTCACAATGTCACATGGGCCAGGTCGGCTCAAAGGTCTGAGGTTACCCAAGCAAGAGACATGAAAGCTTCCAGAAATCTAAGCTGCTGCACTCTGAAGCCCTGTGTCCCGCACTCCCCCTCCGACGCAGCCTCAAAACAGTGAGTTCGAGGGGCACTCTCTGGAGCACAATACCTCCCTGACCCACACACCTTGTCTTCCCTTGCACCTCAACTCACGAGCTTCTGTCTTCTGGTCTGTACAGTGGGAGCCATGATGGGGCTGCTGTGAGCCTCGGATGAAAAAATACACAGAGAGCGTCACGCAGCCAGCCGGCTGCGGGCTGTCAGCGTGGGCCAGCCCCTTTCCCCCTCCTCTTGAACCTTGTCAAAGTGAAGATGCCTGTGATGGGCTGGGACATCCACAGGGCTAACTAGTTCACAGGTATTTACTAAGGGCCTCCCCCATGCCTGGAGGTATGTGACACCCCTGCCCTCTGGTAGCTGACAGTCTAGAAGGCAAAGGAGAAGCAGACCACAGTTCCCACCTGGGGCAGAGGTAAATGAGGAGCTGGGAGAGCTGCGTGCAAGGAGGCGGGTTCCTGGGAAAATGACCGACCCGGTGAACAGGAAAGAGAGACCCGAAAGTCTGGGCACAGGAACTGTCTGTGCAGAGCTGGGAGCTGCTGAGGCCTTTTGAGGAACTGTGATCAGGTCTGTATTGCTGGAGTATGACATCAATTTCTCACACACAGAAAAAAAATCCCCCTTAACCCAGCTTCTCCGCAGTTTGGGGCCAGGGCTGCTCTCTGAAGCTTTAATCCTATTACACAGCTGTTTTTAGAGAATGAGAGACTACCCCAAACCCGCGAGTCATCTGCCCAGAATAGCATGCAAGTCACACCAACAATGTCGTCAGCCCCATGAGGCTCACCCATTAGCAATCTGCAAGTATGAGCCAGGGAGCAAGTGAGCTCTGCAGGAAACAAAACAGTCTCCGCCCAAATGCACACCTGCCTGGATTGAAAATACGTTGGTGTGGGCAAGTTCAAAGTTATAAAACAAAGATCTGGACACACATACACATAAGAAATGGAAGATGTTTGCTTTTGTTTTTTTAAAAGATTCAGATCAGGCTTTCGTTGCCCTTAATACATTTAAAATGCTACCAAATGACTCCCAGCTGATGCCCATGAAGCTGTGATTTGGACTGATATTTTTCTCCATCAAAGAATCCTTCCTTTCATCACTGTATCCATCCATCCCACAATCCATCCATCCATCCATCCATCATCCATCTATCCACTCTTCCTTCTATCCATCCACCCACCCTGTTCTTAGTCCAGAGTGGACAACAGGAACCAAGAAGACACAGCTCCTACTCTCTTGAAGCTGACATTCCCAATGACCAGCCTCAGAAACTGGGAACCCTAGGCAAGACCTACTTGTTTCTGAGTCTTCTGAGCAGCAAATAAAGGCGGTTCCAACAGAGGCCCTCCCTGCCCAGGGCCAACCTTATAGCCAGGAAGTGCCTGTTCCTCACCTTACCTTCTGCTCCAGCCCCCTCCCCAAAGTCAGGTCAAGTCTGACCCAGAGGGAATTCCCTATAATGTAGGCAGGATTTCCCTCTGCCATCATCCTTGGTCTCTCACATCCAATCAGCCCCAGCATGCTCTCCTTTGTGCCCCCTGCACAGGCTCCATATTCTCTCCCTCACCCCTTCCACACTAACTCTATCTTATGTCTTCCATGGACCATTATCATCGTCTCAATTGTCAATGTTTCACCCCACTACCACCTACTTACCTGCCACGACAGTTTGTCTAAAATGCAATCTGATCATGTCCTTACCTTGCATGGAACCCTTCCTTCACAGACTCTCGATGGCTCATGAGTCCCTTTTTGTTATGGCATTGGCTCAGCTGTCAGCCTGGTCAGTGTGGTGAATGACCACCATGACCTCGCCAGCAGGTCATAGAAGCTCTGGTCATATTAAGCCCTCTGTTTACCCACAGTGGGTTGCACTAGTGCATCCCTCCATACCTTCATACATGGTCTCCCTCTGCCTAGAACATCTTTCCCCGCTTTTCTTGGCCAACCAATCTCTACTTGTTCTTCAAAAGTCATGTAAGGTCTTTGGGGAACTCCACTGAATGGCTTAAATATGCTGGTGGCCTTCGGTCTGGCCTTGCTCATAGCTCCATTACAACACTAACCTCACATTGATTGTAATTGCTGGTTTCCAGTCCCTCTGTCCCCCAACCCTCTTTATCCCTCTAATGGACTACACCTGACCTTAGAGTAAAATTAGATAATTCAGGGAACAAAACTCTGAAAAGCAATCTCCAGTTGATATCCATAGAGCAATTACAGAAGCAATTGTATCTAAAAAAGTTAAACAGATCCCTGTAGAAAAGGGATAGATATGAGGAAGGGCTCTTGAAAACTAAAAATAATTTTAAAAATAAAATTGAGTAATTGGAAAAATGTTCAGAATACAGAGCAAATCCTATTGAGAAATATGGTGGAAAAAAATTTAAAAATGGTAATCAAGACAAAAAATTTTCAACCTCCAAATAATTAAAGCTCTGAGAAAACAGGTAAATGGGAAAAACAGAATTATCAAAAAACTAGTAGAAAAAAATCCCCAGAATGAAAAGAGATACCAGTTTTCCAATGGAAAGAGCCTACTAAGTACCATGCAGAATAAATGAAAAACAGACCTAGGCACGTTATTGAGAAATCTCCACAAACCTAAGACAGACAGCTTCCAGAAATGAAGTGCAGGCCTCATGCAGGGAGCTATGGTTTCCACTAGCAAACTTCATGCTAAAAGACAACAGGGCAACACCTTAAAGTTTGAGGGAAAATGATTTTCAACTTAGAAGTTGTAGCTAAACTATCAATCAAATGTGAGGGCAAAATACAGACCATTTCATACATACAAAGAATCAAAATGTGACTGTCCACACACCTTCCAAAGGAAATTACCTGAGGATATACTACAACAAAACCAGAGGGAAACCAAGCAAAAGGACTCTAGGGGATAGAAGGAAAAGCTAACTACTTCCAGAAATCCAGTGGGAAAAAAATTTAGATGATGATTGCCATCATTAGGTTAGAAACAACAGATCAAAATTAAAATAAGGAATCAGTGGGCTCCGTGAGATCTTCAAGGAGAATTACGAGATCGATTCCGTGAAACACACAAAATGAGCAAAAAGCCGGAAGATATTACTGATATGCTGATATGGTGACAAAGACAAATGTTTCTGCTCCCAACAAGAAAGAAAAGGCGATGGGAAACTCCAGGAGAAACGAAAAACCCTGCAGAAACACAATGATCTAAATATCAAGCGAACCAAAGTGTGATGTGATTTTGTAATGTAAGAGGTGATTCCATTGGACCCTGATACTACGAATAGTGTTCTTCCAATTGTAAAGGTGTTGTGACATTTTACCTGAGGGACAATGTAGTCTTCGTATACACCATGCTTCTACAGTGAACACGACTTCATCGCCCGGGGCCGTAGTAACATAACCTGAAGTCCAAATGTTTGAGTAGGATCAGAATGACATGGAAATGCCTTGATGATATAAAAGCCAATGGTTCAGACAACAGAGGTGGGGAGCAGATGGAAAGGAGTCAAGAAATAGGGTCATCCCGATGAGACTATTTACAGGAACTCTGGCAATCCTTGGGAGAATTAAAAAGAATAATGCAAAAATCAAAAATTGTGAGGGGTAAAAACTGAAAGAGGGGACAGAAGTGGGGTGTTATATTAGTGAACTAAACTCTCACCTCTTACAGCAGAGATGTGGAAGTGTCTAGAGTTAATAAACAGAAGAGTTATAATACACAAATATTCCACTAACCATCATTTTGCTTCTCTTTTTAGTGCCTATAAAAAGTATATATAGACACACTGAAACAACTCATCTTACTTTTTAAAATTTATCTAAGGAACTGTGAACTTTTTTGGCTGATTAAATTTTGTTGTGATCGGCATAGATATTCAAAAATCATTCCAATGGACTGAGCTCAGAGTTGAACACACTTAATAAATGTTCATTATCAGCAGACCTTTTCCCCCTAAAAGGTTGGAGCAGCCCATCTCCCCTCCCGCTCCCGCTCCCAGCACACACATACTCAGGACCACAGTGACACAGTGACGCACAGCTATCAGGAGTGCCACAAGCAGGATCTAAGGTGAACTCAGAGAATGGCTCCCTGGAGAATGACAAAAGCAGTCCCAGTGTAGGTCAAGACCCCCCTTCCAGTCCCGGTGGCACAGTGTGAGGCCCAGGAAACTTCACTAGCCTGCTGTGACAATTAAAGGAGAGATAATGTGTACAATGCCCAGAACACGTCCCTTGTACAGAGACACCCTCAGTATAAGTCAGTTGCGCACTGGCTGTGGCTTGAGCTGCTACTGCCACTCTCTGACGGGTGGGTTCATCGTGGGGACAAAGGAATGGAGGGACGAAACATGGAGTGAGGAAAGAGACATGGACCTGTAGAAGCACCTGCGCTTCGTGGAATATCAAGTTTCAGGAGGGACAGCTCCCAAGGACAGCATGCCAGCCATTCATCACCCATCTCTGACCTTCCCAGTGACACGGACGATACTGCTCAGAGGTGGGCAAGTGGGCTCCCAAGGAGAGATGAAGCTGCTTATATCTGCAGCCTGGTAGCCTCTCTATCTGGCCCAGGTGAGCAGGCTGCTGGAGCCAATGAAGGTAAGCATCCCACCCCAGGCAGGACCCAGGCCTGGAGCAACCTGAAAGCAGTCAACACTAGCCACAGCATCACTACCCCCCCTCACACACTGGCATGGCCACAACCCAAGGTTTCAGGAAACTGGAGTTTCGTAAGCCTTGCTCAGCCTCCGATGAATTAGTTGAAGGAAGCGCTGCTTATCGAAATGCTGTCACAGTCACAGACACATCAAATGGGAAGGACCCCCAAGACTTTCGTCTCCTACAGCACAGAACCACTCCGCAGACTGTGTGCTTCCGGGCCGTTCACCTGCAGATGTGACCTGGATGTCTCACTCAACGGGGAGAGGTGGGATGCCAAGTCCTAGGGCTTTGTGCCAGCGAGACCCAGACGCCTCATTCAGAAACGTTTCTGTAAAAGATGTGCTGCAATCTCGGAGGTCCTTTTCAACCATGAAAGCCCCACGCCTTCTTCTTTAGGAAGTGTTCTCCACCTGCCCCTCCTGTGAGCACAAGCCCAGAGGCTTCCTCGCCCAGAGCTTAGCGGCTGGATACACTTGGAAAGCAACACCTGCTCCAGACCATCTCTGCTCACAGTGTCTTGTTCAAGGAAAGTGTCCCATATGCGCTCATGGGGTTGCGGTAAATTCAAACTGCTCTGTGTCAGAGAGTCATGTCGTGTGGAATCTCCATTTCAAATAGTTATCTATGGTTGTGCTGGATCTTTAAAAGGCTCTTTGCTGTCTTTGGAGAAAAAGGCAGCAGATGTATCTCTTAAAAAATAAATGTTTAAATCACAGTTGTTGAAAATGTAAATAACTGCCATGGAAACACGACACACACAAAAATTTAACCATTTTCATACCTACTCAAAATGCTGCAGACTTCTGTTTTTAAAAACATTTGTGAGTCAAACTATAAGGGCTGTCTGGAAAGTACCCAGCCATGTAATATGGAAAATAGAGGCATTTATTGCTGGAGTTTTTTCCTGACAGCCGTCCTATATCCTGAAGAGCCATCAAGATAATCCACGTCCTCCTCACAGTCCAGGTCTTGAACCAGAAAGTACCAGCTGATGCATCCCTGTTCTCCTTAGATTGACCACTTTGTAAAATCAACACTGACAGCCGATAAAAAGCTGAACTGATTAGAAGCGCAACACCCCCACCCTCTTTATGGTCCAAAAGGAAACGCAAGAAAAACTAGACTGCGAGTCATTATTGGTATTTGCTGCCCTCTGGTGGTCAAGCCTAGGAAGTGTCTCCACCAGAAAACCAGTCTACTTCGCAGATGGCCCCCGTGAGGATGGCTCAGGCCGGAGCCTTCATCTGTGGGACCTGCCAAGCCTCCAAACACGTCCTGCTGTTCTGCTCCCCGTGTGTGTGTGTGTGTGTGTGTGTGTGTGTGTGTGTGTGTGTGTGTGTGTGTGGACACTAAAGAAAGAATAACATCAACCCCAGCACAAGGAGATGCAAAGCTCATCTAAAAAGGTGAGCATGTGACGGACATAAGACGAGCCTCCATGAGAACAGATGGCTGGCCATGTCACGAAAGCATCCACAGAATAAACACTAGTCAACTTTTCAGGACCTCACTGTAGGGGACTCCCACCTTCCCTCACTCCATCACTCCATGCCCACCTTTCGAGGGGCAGCGTCCTCACTGTGCTCCATTTCTATCCAACCCCATTCAATCCAGTCCCCACACCGAGCCCACAGGTGCACAAGGCCCACCGAGGCGCTCCTTATCCAGCCCTGGCCACTGGAAGAGGGCCAGGCTCTGGAGGGTGGTGGGTGCCTCTGGTCTGTCCTTACACACACCTGCCTGGGGAGGTTTTCTAAAATATGGTGTCCATCAGCTAGGTGATTGTTGTTCTCTAGAACACTCCATAGCTCCTCACTAACTACTAAATCATAAATAATCTAATCACCCTATATTCAGTCTTTATAGTGGGATGAGTGGGTGCATGGATGGACAGGCGGGTGGGTGGATGGATGGATGGATAGATGGATGGACAGATGAGTAAAAACACTTCCATTATATTTAGTGCTCTACCAGGCTCTGTGCTGAGACTAAATAAAAAGACATGATCTTTGCCCACTAAATGTTCTATTAATAAGGATAAAAATGACATCAATCTAAGTGACAAGAAGAAATGAACATTAAATGATTCCAGAAGAAAAAGTAGGTGACCTCCTAGCAAGAATTAAACAAAAGCCTCATAGTTTTTATTGCAGCAGCCACAGAAATTGAGGTTATTGATTTAAGAGGATTAAGTGAGCTTCAACTCAGAGGAAAGGTTTGTGGTCATTTAGGCAGGAAGAATGTCACACTCTAACACAAGCTGGTCATGCCCTGCCCCAACAAATGACTGAAGCACGCACACGTTGCACTGCAAAGCCTGATGTGGGAGCCAGACACCAGCTCATGCACACACCCAGCACCTCCCGCTGCTGCGCATCTGTGTGCTGGACGGACGCCCTATTCCTCTGTCAGTGACATGTACACACCAATCCTGTCTACACAACATGGGGCCACCTACTCCCTTAACAAGGGCCATCAGAGTCACAAGCTGCATGTTCAATGCCCACCTTGGGCAAATTCCTGTACTGCCCCATGCCTCAGTTTCCCCACACGTAGGATACATGGGTATACCAGTAAAAATGAGTTAACACCTGTATAGCCCTTACTACAGGCATGGCTTATAGTAAGGGCTCAATAAATATTATCCTCTCATAATAGTGGCAGCCATGGCGGTGGTGGCAAAAAGACCTTAACTCATTGAATTTTTACAATGTTTCCATGAAGTGGGGTTTTTATTGTGGTTTGCCTAATTTTTAGCAATGAGAAAACTAAAGCTCAGAGGAATTGAAATTAAGCCCCAGGTTCACCCCACCATACTGTCATACCACGCACAGCAGCAGCAGCAGACCCTGAGCCCATCCCTGCAGGGCCATCGCCGTGACATCTCCGCCCTGCCCCCAGCTGGAAATCGTGGCCTCACTTGACAGAACAGAGTCACGGGAGCCCCTGGCATCTGCCCTCTGCAGGGTATTCATTCCATGGCCTGGGATGGCCAAAGACCCTTGCTGCTGTGCCCCGGGCGGCCCTAGCCAGCCGTCCAGCCCGAGAGGAGACGGAGCCTGTCCTCACCACTGAGACCCCCCCAGGCAGGCGGCAGTGTAAAAAGCTGGTGAGACAAGAAGCTGCAGGCTGATCCTTCCACTCAGAGATGAGAGAAGCAAAACGGCTTCCCCTCAGCCTGCTGGGTGGACGTCTTCTCCACACTCTCTGAGTCGCTCTTCTTTGGCTTCCAAATCCACTGTGACTTTCCCCAACCTCCCCACCTGCCCCCACCTCCCACCCCTGCCGAACATCTTCGTTTCCTGGTCCTTTTGTTTCTGCTAATCATTTCATTTTGGACACAAATTAGAGGGTGGCTATCATGGAAAGCCTCTAAGAGAAAAATCTGAAAGTCCTGAGAAAGTTATGGAAATGAGAGAGAACCAGGAAAAGCCAGACATCTGTGCGAAGTTTAAAAGGACCCTGCATGCTCAGCCTTGAACAAATGTCACCGTGGGGAGCCGTGGTGACAGTTTTCTAATATACAAGGAATGCACCTCGGAGACAGGGATCCGTTCTTCACTCGCCAGCCAGAGCAGAACAAGCAGGATGGGCTCAGGTTTCAGCCCAGAAAACATCCGTCATGTGTGTGAGTCGTAGGAGAGGGGGAGCTGCCAGGAGGGCTGGTGAGATCACCGCGCCCAGATGCTGGTGATGAGGTCACAGTGGCCAGGGTCGCTGTCCATCAGGGCCGACCACGTGGGGTCTAGGCCCGCCATGCTCTGCCAGGGGTCTCCCTGGCACCTGCCAAATCTGCCTCCAGGGCAGGAGCAGGTGCCACCTGAGGGACACCATGTTTTGCTTCAGATACTCAGGAGTCCAAGGGATGTCATGGGTCTCTGCAAACACGTCAGGCTGACTTGCTATCTGGAAGCCAGGATTCCAGGCATTTGTTTCATGGAAAAAGCACACTTAGTCCTTTCCTACAGCCAACTCCTATCTTCCCAGTATCGGTAGCAGCAGCCATTCCCTCAGTGTGAGCTCTGAGCTACTGAGCATTTGCTCGGTGCCAGCGCAGCACACATCCCCTCACCACTAGCAGGAGGCCCGTTTCACAGATGAAGAAACTGAGATGGAGAGGGCTGCTGACCTGCCCACGGCCCCATTGCTGGGCACATCCAAGCTGAGACTGCAGCCCAGGGTCGCTGGCGTCAGGGCCCACGGTCGTGAGAACGCCTCTGCATTGTCAGGACTGAAGCGCATGTGTCAGACACCCAACAAGGAACTGACCCAAATGTGGTCCCCCTCTGGGGTTGACAGGGGCTGAACCCTTGGTAATGTCCAGCAGAATGGAGAAGGGGTGCGTTTTAAACATCACCGAGTACTGCCTCACCTGCCCTGCTGCCCCGATCTGGTGGTACTTAGCATCAGCTCTTTCCTAGAAGCCCCACCACGGCCCGCACTTCCCCGCGCCTGCCCCACAGGGCTCCACCCACCACCAGCCTGGACAAGCTCACAGGGCTGCAGGCATATGCCATCCACACACACTGTCACCCACTCCACCTCCATGCCACCGACCAGCGTGTGTTTTTACATTCAGCCAGCACTGTCCTCACAGGGACCCCAAAGGCCACTGCGACTAGCAGGGGACACTGTGCAAGTACTGCTATTGCAACTTCACGTGACCCTGGGCCAGATTTCTGTCCCAATCTTCCCTACGGTGCAATTCTGGGCTCCTCTGGCTTCTCTTTCTGGACCTGAAAATAGCTGAAGGGGCTTCTATGACAGACTCAAAAAAGTCAGCGTCCTCAGCACTTTGCAGCCACCTGGACGCCTGCACCACCTGGGGCCTCGTCAGGCCTTGGACGGCTCAGCTGAAGGGCCCAGCTGAGCCACCCCTCACATGGGGCCTCAGAACTGCACAGCCACCCACGCCCTACAGGAGCCACTGACACTGGGGCCCAAGAGGCCGCGCCCACGGCAGGCGCTAGTTGTTGGCCGGGCACTGAGCATGCATTCAGTGTCACAGCTGGGCCTGCGGGCGGGAAGAGCGCCACCCAGAGAAGCCGGAGCCAGGCCGGCGTCCTGGGAATTGGACAGACCTGGGCGACGCGAGTTAAGATGTTCCTGCTGTTCAGATGACCGTGAGCTGATGTTAGGACCGCGGTCAGGGGAATACGATGTCCTTGTTGGCAGAAGTGCTGGGTCACACCACAAACGTGTGCTCACACAGCTTGCTTCGTTTCTCTTCCAGCTTCATCCGCTCAGGGACCTGAGCTCCTGCCCCGTGCAAACAGACAGTCAGGCCCAGGGAACACGAGGGTGAGGATGCCTTCCAGAGCTTTCTCACCTGACTGCTCTTTCAAACCAATTTATGGGAGGATGGGGGCAGGTGGGCAGAGATGGCCTCAGGGACTCCAGCCCGTGGTGCTGAGGGCACAGCCCAAACGGCCCCGTGAGCATCGGCCCTCCCCAGTGAGCTCGCCAAGACACGCCAGCCTCCCCCACGCAAGGCGGCGGGAGCTGCTTTGCCAGCAGACATGCTTGCTCCAAACCTCCCATTCCCCCAGGGTCACCGTTTGTGGCTCTGTTGCCCATGTGATCTAATTCACATGCCATAAAACTCCCCCTTTTATAGTCACGATGCTCACGTCCCACCCACTGGGTTCAGCAGCACACACCTGGGCTGCAGACGGACAAGACCTCCATGGTAAGAGGGTGTAGGAATGGTTTCTGTGTGTGGCCATCGGCACCCCTAGTCTGTACCCAATAACCCAGCTATGTTATACCAACTGTGGCTCAGAAAGCTTGGTCCTGAATTGTCACCCACCCTGAGACACACAGAATGAACAGCAAAGGAAATTTAAATCAGCATCAAGTACCTTCATGGCACCCAGAGCTTGGAAAGCCCAAAGGGGTCAGTGCAGCCAGCATCGCATTAAATCTTGCACTCTTGTTCTTAATAGGGGAATGGTACTGCCCATCTGGAGCCACGGAACCGAACCTGGGGTGGGGGGACAGGAGGGTGTAACAGAAAAGAATATGGCATCACCAGCAATGAGGTCAGGCGTCTCCCACCTGCACACCCAGGGAAATCTCATGGTCCCCACATCTTGCAACTCCCTCAGGTGACAGCAGGGGGTGGGGGAAGTGCCTCCCCTGGAGGTGCTAACAAAAGGGGGAAGGCAGGTTTCCTGCCACTACTAGCCTGTGACTCAGCAATGGCCCCTGACAAGGACAGGCAACGAGGACCACCGTCATCAAACAGACACCGGAGCCTGAGTGTGAAGACCTCCCTTCAAACCACTTTTTTGAGATCCAATCCACATACCATAAAACGCCCCCTTGTAGTCTGCAATTCAGTGGTTGTTAATATATTCACAAAGTTGTGCAACCATCACCACTATCTAATTCAAAAATATCTCATCCCCAAAAAGAAACCCCGTACCATATTTCCCACCCTCCAGACCCCAGCAACCGTGGATCTACTGTCTCTACAAACTTATCTGTTCTAGACATTTCCCATCAATGGTGTCATATAATACTTAGCTCTTGTGTCTGGCTCCTCACATATTGTTTTTATGGTTTATGCATGTTGTTGCTTAAGTCAGTGCTTCACTACACTTTTATGGCTATTTTGTGTACCCATTCATCAGTTGACGGGTATTTGGGTTGTGTCCACTTTGGGGCTGTCATGAATAATTGTGCTATGAACATCTGTGTAAAAGTTTCTGTATAAACATGTGTTTTGATTCTCATATGGACAAAGTTTTCACACATACCCAGGAGTAAAATCGCCAGGTCATATGAAAACTCTCAAGTTTTGAAAAACTGCCAGTCTTTTCCAAATTGGCAAGACCATCTCACACCCCCACTGTCAGTATGTGAGAGTTCCGGTTCCTCCCCGTCCTCACAAACACTTGTCATCATCTGTCTCTTTTAATACAGCCACTCGAGTGGGTGTGAGGTGGTATCTCATTGCGATTTTGATCGGCATTTCCCTAATAACAATGATAGTCAGCATCATTTCATGTATTTATTACCCTTTTGTAGATTTTTTTCAGAGAAATGTCTATTCAGATTTTTGCCCATTTTTAATAGCGTCATTTGTCTTTTTTATTGTTGAACTGTAATAGTTCTTTTTATACTCTGGATACTAGACCCTTACGATATATATGATTTGCATATATCTTCTCCCAATTCTATGGATTGTCTTTTCACATTCTTTATAATATTCTTTGAAGCACAAAAGTTTTTTAATTTCTATGAAGCCTAAAATATCTATTTACTTTCTTTGGTTGCTTGGGCTTTTGGTATCACATCTAATAATAAATTCCATTTAGATTTGTGATCCATTTTGAGTTAATTTTTCTATATGATATGAGGTAAAGGTCCAACTTTGTACTATTGAATGTGGATATCCAGTTGTCCCAGCATCATTTGTTGAAAAGACTGTTCTTTCCCCATTAAATTGTCTTGTCCCCCTTGCTGACAATCAACCATAAATGTAAGGATTTATTGCTAGACTCTCTGTTCTATTTCATTACACACACACACACACACACACACACACACAGAGTCAGACAATTTCATGAACTCATCCTAGAAAAAGTGCTACATACCTCACTGCTGAATATCACTAGTCACCTTCGAAGTGTTCCACTTGGGAAGCTGAGCACTGACACCAGCGCCTAGTCCACCTTTCAAAGAAGTTTTGGAGCTCTTTTTCTGAAATGGCCTTCAGAGCTGTCATCGCAACCAAAAATTGACAATTACGTTTGTGAACCTGCCATCATGCGCTTATGTATGCAGCACGGGACAAACAACTCAGTAAGGTGTCGTAACCCAGACAAGTACAAACAACCTTACCAAGTTGCTTGTACAGTGCTGCCAATGTAATAGCACGGTGGTAGGTTCGCGAACCTAATTGTCAGATTTTGGGTACGACAACAGCTCTGATGGCCATTCCAGAAAAAGAGTTCCAAAATTGCTTTGAAGGGTGGACTAGGCACTGGCATCAGTGCACAGCTTCCCAAGGGGAGTACTTCAAAGGTGACCATAGTGATACTCAGCAATGAGGTATGGACCACTTTTTCTAGGATGAGTTCACGAAATTGTCTGTACGTCCTTATGCCAACACCACACTGCCTTGATTACTGTAGGTATGTAGTAAGTTTTCAAATCAGAAGTGTGGGTCCCCCCACTTTGTTCTTCTTTGTTAAGATTGTTTTGGTAATTGGGTTGCAGCTCTTGCATTTTCATATGAATTTTAGGACCAATTTAGCAATTTCTGCAAATAAAAGCAACTGGGATTTTCACAGGGCTTTCACCAAATCTGTACATCTATTTATTGGCCTACTTTTGATCAAGTGAGGAACCAACACCCCCAAAATGGGACTTTTCCCTCAAAATATCTGTGTGGCTGCTGCTGTTCTGTAGTATGGGGGGGAGGAGGCAGCTTAAATACTAATGGAGTGGCTTCAAAATCAAACCTGGCTTATCACAGAATAGCCTACGTACGCTCACGTCTTCTACAGACTAGGTAGCCCCCCTGTCATTTCTCCTTCTGGCTGAGTCTGCTTTCTGATCTCAGGTGCACCAAGAAACACGAAGCCAGTGGGTCTGGCTTCTGGTGGAGGACTACCCAGGCCCCTGAAACCCCATCAAGGTGGGTGAGACATGCAGAGCTCCACCTCCGTAGCTCTCCTGTGCTCCTCCCCATTTCTGAGTTGAGTGAGGCCACAAGTGATGAGGAACTGTGCAGGCCCCTGGGGAAAGGGCTGGTCCTCAGATCTGCTATCATGGGCACTGGCAGCTCCTGCAGGGGGTGGTGGGTGGGAGAGGGCCCTGAAGGCTTCACCACGCCCAGCAGAGCTGCAAAGAAGCTCCTGCTGTTTTCAAGTTATTTCCTACCAATTCACAGGGAGTGGGGGAAGTTAACAAATAGAACTTGGTTCATTTTAAGTTTGTTTCCCCCGACATTTTTCTTAAATGTTTGGCATCTATGCCATTTATCTACTGGCAAGAACTTACAGCAAAAAGCAGTGAAGTGTTAAAGGGAATCTGTAGAAAAGCAGGGAATAAGCCTGACTGGGGGCCTTTTCACAGATTTAAATATGACAGTGGTTCAGGACTTTGATTGGACACATGGAACCTGCTGAGAAAAGTAAAGTAATTGGTATTTCTGAGCCTCTACAAAGAGCATTGTGAGCCCCTGACCTGCATCTATAGAGATCACCTTCACCTCATTGTTTAACCACCTGAGTGGCACTGAGGGAGGCTGGGAAGTGACAGTGAGCACCCGTGACATTCACTGTCCACCCAGCAGTACTAGCTGCAAGAGCCTCCCAGGCTCAAAGGTGGTGCCTTACCTCCTGCCACCCACAAAGAAGGAATAACACCCATTGGTTTACGACAATAAACAAACAAAAAGAATTAAAGGAAACAACCTAAATACCCAACATTAAGGGATTGACTATGCTAAGTTACAGATCACTTATTTGTCCATGACCATGCACGCATGTGTTTATTGTTGCACAGAACATATAATGTCAAACAGAAACTACAAGTTATAAAGAATAGAATTTATAAGTGGATCTCATTCAGTAAAAATCAAACATATTTTTCTCTTTAGACATCAGGGAGAAAAGTCTCAAAGAGTTACACATTAAAGTATAACACATATTATGCCTGGGTAACAGCAGCTGGGATAACTTTAATTTTTTTCCATTCACTTATTTACATTTTCCACCTAGTTGTCAGTAAACTTGCAGGGGTGGTTATGACCAACATGCAGCCCCTGAGACCGTGAGCCAGGCCTGGGGTGGGCAGCAATGAGGTCATACCCACAGTGAACCTGAGTTAAGGAGGAACTACTCACTGATCCAGCAGGTTGTCCCTTGGTATGTGAACCTTGTCAAATATTAAAATCCCATTATCCACACCCTGCAGACCTAGAAAGAGCAGAAGTGACATGGAGCTGCAGGGCCAAGTCTGTGCAGGCCTCAGAAATGCTGTCCTGGCGGCTCCCAGGCGGTGCACCCAAACGTGGAGGAGTGTCTTCTTCCCGCCTCTCATCCTCTGATCTTCCTCGCTCTTTCGCCTTCTCCCACACCTGTTGCTTGACTTGGCCTTGGCTGGACCAGTGGAGCCCACAGGTATGGGCCGCCTTCCCCAAGTGTTATAGGTTGAATTGTGCCCCCCACCCCAACTTCCTAACTCCCAATGCCTGTGAATAGGACCTGATTTGGAGATAAGGTCTTTACAGAGGCAACTTACTAATAAAAAATGAGATCATCAAGGTGGGCCCTGATCCACTGGTGTCCTTAGAGAAAGGGGAAATTTGAACACACACACACACACACACACACGGGGAATGCCATGTGAAGATGAAGGCAGCCACCAACAAGTCCAGGACAGAGACTTAGAACAGACCCTCCCTCACAATCCTCAGCAGGAACCCACCCTGCTGACCCCTGGACCTCAGACTTGTCACCTCCAGAACTGGGAGATTCAGTCGCTGGGACAACAGCTCTGGCAAAGTAGGCCAGCGAGTCAGCTTTGGACTCGTCAAGGGCCTGGTGGCTCAGGGCAGGAAAGAGAGAGCCTGTACCTGCCCTCCGAGAGCCCACAAGTCCAAGGAGAGAGGCGACGATACAACGCAGGGCGGAGCTGCCTCATCGCTGCAAAACGGAGGGGCGAGGCACAGACGAAACCGGTGCACACTCCTTAGTGGCCCTCTGCCACGGAAGGACTGACCAGGCTCCAAGTCAGTCTCCTCTACCTCAGTGTTTGGGAGAGCTGGGGTGCACCCTCCCTGGGAGGGGTGGGGAGCCGGCAGGAAGGAAAATGAGGGCGGGGGAGGGGTCTCACCTTCTTTGTACATCATGTCAATCACGGTCACTCCTGGGGAAGCTTCCGCGCTCGTCTCGGACAGGAACAATGAAGCAGTGGGGCCCTAAGGAAAGATATGAGCAAAGCTTTATTTACTTCCTGGGGCAGCACACAATCATGGTGACCCCGAAATTCACTCAGTTCTGTGACTGCACTGCACGTAACAGTGTATGATGTCTAAATGTCATGATAGACTTTACTGCCCCACGCAGGTAGGAGGCAAATAGTGCTGCATGCTTTACCAGATAAACACAGCCCTGTGAGTGGGTTTTCAGTGTCCAGTGCTCACGTCTGTGCCCGTGACCGACCTTGAGACTTATCACCCACAGTGAGCTGGGTGAAGACCGTGGCGTAGTTCCCGTGTACATCTTCCATGTACATCTGTGCGTCTTCGCACGGGGTGTGGATCACAACCTGCTGCAGAAACACGAGCGGCAGGGTCATGGCACCTCAATGCCCCGGCTCAGGGCACGGACATCTGTGAAACAGACCGGCACCCCGTAGTGTGCATACTCAGGGGGGACATCACAGCGAAGGAGGGGACAGCCAGAGTCGCCAGGCTCACCTTCACTTCCCTTCTAAAAATGACTGCAAATTAAAGGGCGCTTGCAATGAATCACCCACTCAGGGCAATGGAGACTCAGTTTTCAGCAGACCGAAGGGTTTGTCCATCCTTTCTGGTCCTGTCATAATGTTGGGCTGACATAGTTGCTATTGGCTGAGGTTGCCGGGCTTTAATGCCTAAAGACTTTCTTCAGTTATCAATGTCATTCTCTCTAGACTTCTTCACACAGAGGCTTTGACTTCTAAATAATGCAACACCCAAAGCCCTAAGAGCCAAAGTGACAGCTATTCAGCTCTCCACACACCCTTCACCCCCAAGCATCCCACCTGCAAGGTTCACGAGACAGGATAAACATCCAACGACCCCTGATCAGGTGAGTCCACGTCTGTGTGTTTCATTTTGGCTGCTGGGCATTGTCCCTTGGAGACAAATCACTTGGTGCCTTGTGCCACCACTGTCGCCTGTGGCCATGAACACCCCTGCCTCCGTGAGAAGGGTCTGTTGTTCAAACGGCAACCAACTAACCAAAGGCAAAAACAGCACGCTCAATGCCAGCAAGACCAACAGACAACTGTGACCCATGGCCCCCACTGCTTAGACTCCCGGCTCGTACAATTTTGATTTTTTAATAAAAAGAAATAACTCACTTAAGGCTTTGGATGTGAACCTGCCTCTCCCTTTTCCTGATTGATGACTATAATAATAAAAGGTTCCCCAAAAGGGTTCATACATACATCCCTTGTAAATGATTCTCTGTCTTTTAAGGAAAAGGATCTTAGAATGTGCCCTCCAGGTCGTCTCCATAATATCACCAAGAATTCCAGCTCCAAACAGTCCAAAACTAACACTGGTCAGAAAGGAGTGGGAAGAAAATGCAGGGCTTCCGTATTTGAAGTCCCTGCTGAGAACTCTCTGGAAGCCAGTACAGGATCACAGTGGTTCTCCCTCACTTGGCTCGGCTCCTGGGTCACACTCCAACCTCTCGTCCAGGAGGGACTGACCGTAATGGCAGCTCTAAAACCCAGGTACCTGAGGTGGGTCCGGAAGTCCCAGGGAAATGCACACTTAATTGGAGCTGACAATACTGAAGAGGTGGCTGAACTAAACCAACAAGCTATTGATAATGAAAGATTGTCTCAGGTTTCAGATTTTAAAGTATATAGGTTCCATTTTCCCTTTGGCCAAGAAATACAGTCTTGAAGCCTAAGAAAACCTGTTCTGACATATGTTTGTACAGGGAAACTTTCAGATGTGCCAGGTCTTCCTAGAGACATAAAGGGACACGCTGAATCCTTTTAAGTGAAATGTCTGGAGGCCACCCTCTGGTTTTAGCTGGACAGCCAGTACTTCTCAAAGAAAGGAGTTATCTCGGGCTGGGTGCCGTAAAAAAACAAAAAAACAAACAAAAACAAAAAACAACAACCACCTATGGGGTGAGGGGACACTTAACACCTTAAGAGAGGGAAGGGGAGGAGCAGAAAGCCATCGGTCTGGCAGGAAAAGATGTGGTGGTGTGGAGCAGCGAGAGGAGGCCACTTGTCCCCATAAACATCTGATATGCTCTGGGAAAGGAGTTTGTCACTTCTGGCAAAAACACTTGATTTGGAAAGTTTGCATCAGCCAAAATGCTGGCGTTAAAGCTAGGTCTGCATAACACACACCATGTGTGTCTGTCCCTAATACGATTCTTTGTCGAAGGCCAGCTGAATGGTCACTGCGGCAAGCACTAAAAATTAAGCTGGTTTTTGCCCCAGAAATTTTAGCCCCATTTATATCTGCCGTTTAGCCTAAGTGTAAAGATAGAACTCTCTCTTACCTCTCAGCCGTCCGTAGCACCAGCCAATCCCCCTCTCCAAAAATAAAAATAAAACCACCAAAACACAGGGATGAATCATAAAAAAAATGTGATAGACTGAAACAGTCCTTGAGGGGTCGGGGGGTCAGCTGATATACTCTAAAGGGAGGGGGAGGGGAAGAGAAATGATGCAGGAGAAACCCATCCCCTCTGTCCTCCTTGGGGAGCACAGTGTCCACTAGGGTCCCCTGAGCACCATGGTTTCGACTCCAGTTCCCCACGGACAGCGGGTGGCTGGGAAGCAAAAACATTTATGCTGTTTGGGGAGCACAGGACCAACTCAGGAAAATGGTTTTTGTCAGAAGAGAAAAAAAAGAAATAATTGTAAGAAAAAAACAAATAAATAAGAATTGTGAGTGAGGTGGTTTGTTTGTTGTCTTTCTACTTTAGTGACAGCAAGGCAACCCCGACACCGTGGTTCAGGCAGAGAACAAACTGGCTGGCCCAAACCCAAACGACGTTTGGTCAGCAGCCATCACGGCAGGAAGGCTGAGCCACTCCGGGCGGCGCCACGAGGGGCTGAGACTCACTCGCCAACTGCGCAGCCATCGTGGTCTCAGTTTCTCCACCTGTTAAACAGGGATAATACACATGGAGGGTTGAGCCTGGCACCCAAGTGGAGTCACAGAGCCAGCTCACTGACCATTCGTGGGACTGTTATGAGGGAATATGCCATTCTGCACAGAGAGAGTCTGACACCAAGTCAAAGACAGTCTGACTCTTGTTATCATCATGACCTTGGACATCACTGACTACTGTAGAGAACTAAGGCAGGAAGAACAGCAGGGTGTCCTCCAACACGGCCCTCACCTGAACCTGTCATCCTAAACACTGGCTACCTCCAGCTAGTATCGTGGGTCAGGAACACCTACTGACAAAAGCCTAACTTGAGAGCAGCGGTGTCCAACCTTTTGGCTTCCTTGGGTCACCCTGGAAGAATATACACTAGCACTAATGATAGCTTTAAAAAAGGTCACAGAAAAGTCTCATAATGTATTAAGGATTTCTGTTGGGCCACATTCAAAGCCGTCCTGGGCTGCAGGTTGGACATGCCTGGTCTAAAGGACAAACTCAGCAAAAAAGGAAGAGCAGCCCAAGGAGCCACACACGGGCACAAGGACACCATCACACACGTGCACAAGGACGCCCCACACACACATGCACATGCCTGCACACTTACACAGACTTGTTTCTAGAAAGAACCTGAAAATGTATCTATTCCTTTGTAGCTCCTAGGGGGCACCCTCGCAATATCCCATATCAAAGAAGACACTACAGAAGAGGGGACTCAGTGAACAGCGCTTTTCTTCATCCAGGGGGAGGAGGCGCTACACGAGAGATCTGCAGAGCAGGGTTTCGTGGGGCAGGCTGTGACCCATCCGGGGACTGATGACACAAATCAGTAGAGAGGGTCTCAAGCCACATTTTTTAACTAACAAGAAGGGAAGGGAAAATCTTGCAGTAAGATTGTGTTGTGACACATTTGCTTCAGTTGTCATGTGAATTCTCATGCAGGTCACAGTTAAGAATGTGGCACAATGCCAGGACAGAGGACCTGACTCCTGGGAAGGAGGACGCAGCACAGACACCCAGGGTGTCTCCTGCCAGCTGGTGCCATGGAGAGCGCCAACAATGACATCTCTTCCAGCCACTCCCGTCACCGCAAGGAAAGACATCGAAGCGGCGTCAGCACTGTTCGCACAGAGCTGTCACAAGCATTAAGGAAATGAGTCATTACGGAAACGAGTGCACGTAAGGTGCCGAGAGCGGTGACCACACACGGTAGGTGCTGTGTAAGTGTCAATGGGCACTACTCGTGAAGGTGAGCGCCTGTCCACCTCCCCGGACGCGCTCAGATACTGGTTGTTAATCTGAGCATCTCGCACTGGAGGGCACATACCGAGGGCATGCAGCTGGACTCGGACAGAAAAAGAGCCTGGCTCTGTGCGGATGTCCTGCTGCCCAGACCATGGACCAATGGACACAATCCTCACCTGTGCAAAGAGGTCAAATGTGACTTTCGTCTGGATCCCTCTCATGTTGGTCCCATGGCCCCTCTAGGTCATTGCAAACATCCCAGTGGATTTCTGCTCCTGGAGTTTACCAGACATTAGAAGGGAATTATTATAGCTGGTCAGGTGGCTGCTCTAACTGCCAACCTCTCAGATCATGTAGAATGTTGGTAAGAGAAGGAGAGGTGAGTTGGAGGTCATTACAAAAATCCAAAACGGTGACAGCTGATGTGACCTTAACAATATGACAAACTCAAAGCAATGTAAAAAAGATAATCTTGGCATTCTCATTCCAAATAAGATTCTTGCTGACACTAATTCTGTTTTATTTTCTTTTTCTACGCGCATGCACACACACACACACACACACACACACACACACAGTCCTAGGGGTTGTGAAATTTTAAGGCTCTCCATAGAAAAAGACATCATTTGAGGTATATGACATACCTGGAGTGGCTGAAGCCACTTAGCTACAGGCCCTGGGCTTCCGAGATTCCTGGCTGCACCACCAAATAGTCAGTGAATGATTCCACGCTGGAAGCAAGAACAACACAAGCCATTGTTAGCAACAGCCAACAACTGAGTGACATCTAACCCCACTGGTCAAACTCCATTTGAGGAGCACACATTGAGCTCACAGAGCCTTGGCAAGCCTCCCACTTCCTCCCCATCACCTCCCCTCAGTCTCCAGGTCCTCTGCAGACATGGCTCATGGTTCTCTCATACCACAGAGGGTCAGACCTCTATCCCCACGGCTGCCCTGCTCACTCCATCCAATGACTGTCCTGAGTGCTCATCCTGCTCAGGGTCCAGCTTAGCACCTGGGATGGAAGATGTGCAACCAAGTGATTGTGCACGAGGCCCAGGTGCTGCCCACAATCCGTGGGGTGAGTCCAGCTATGAGAACCAGTCAGAACAGGAAGGTGATGGGCGAGGGGGCACTGCAAGAGGGACCCAGTCCGGCAACTCCGTGCTGTGAGACCCAGGACAAATGACACAGGAGCCCTGGCTTCTGCATCTGACAGTGATGAGTGCTCATGCCTTCCAGGCACTTAGCTGCAAACACATGAGACCATTGGATCTCACGACAATCATCATTACCCCAAGTGACAGATGAGGATTCTGTAGTTCAAAAGTGGCCTACTCCAGGTTCCCCCTCCTCGAGGAAGTGGGGTTCAAACCTGAGCCACCTGCTGTCTAACTGCCACAATGCACCAGTGAGATCTGACCTGCACACCAGGAAGCGACCAGCCCATGCTGGTGACAGGCCAGGTCCGTCCTATACAACAGCTGGACAGTAGGTCTCCCAAGAAGCTTCAAGTACATTCTTTTCATCCAAGAGCAAATGGGATACACCGAGGCACTACAGGTACTTTTTGAGACTGTGTTGACCCCAGAAAGATAGTGTCATGGACTGAATTGTATCTCACCCCCAATTCACTGGCTGAAGCCTTACCCCCAATGTGGTGCTATCAAGATACGGGGCCTTTGCGAACTAATTAAGGTTGATGAGGGCATGAGTATGAGGCCTTCATGATGGGGTTGATGTTCCTATCAGAGATATCAGAGAGCTTGCTTCCTCTCCCCCTCTCTCACCCTAACCCTCACATAAGGACACAGCGAGGAGGCAGCCATCTCCAGGAAGAGGGCCCTCACCCAGAACTGGGTCGGCTGGCACCTTGACCTTGGACTTCCAGCCTTCAGAACTATGAGAAGTAAATTACTGTTGTTTAAGCCCCCTGATCTACAGAATTGTATCATAGCAGCTCAGGCAAATAAGGCAGATATTATAGTAAAATAGCACAACTAAGGAAGCACGGGCACAGTTGTGGGAAACAGGAAAGGAAGCAGGTTGTGTTTCTCTCGGCCTTGAGTCCCTCCAGATTGCTCCAGCGTTTTGGCAGTGGCGCTGGGTGGCTCCCACGCTAAGTGAGGATTCCAGGCCCTCGGCAGAGAAGGGCTCTTTCCCTGGCATGTCTCTCGCTCTCCCGCCCCCTCGCTGGGAGCTGCTCTTCAAGCCAGAGCCAGCCCAGCACGTGGCTTTGCGAGCACAACTGTTTGTCCAAAGCGCTCAGGGACACCAGAAAGTAACACAGACCTGGAGGGAGAAAGAATGGGGCCTGGCCTGTGGAGCGCAGGTGACTGCGGTGACACCGACTCAGGTGAAGGCATCACAGGAAAGTCAGGAGAGGCCACCAGCTTCTCTGAGCTGGCAGTGAGACCTGGGGATACCTTGCCCGGCCTGGAGCTCACAGCTCGTCTCCCTCCGCTGCCAGGGAAGGGGCTTACGCAGAACAGTGATCACAGAAGTATTTGAAAATATCTATTTCTTTAAATCTCTTCAAATTTTCTTCCAGGATACTCAGGAAGTAATGCTTTTGAAAAAGCTTTTCATTGTGGAAAATTTCAAACAAAATAGAAGAGTATATAATGAACTAACGAGGACCAGCGCACAGCCCATTCGCTTCCTCTGTCCCCAGTCACGTTCCCATCACACCACAGGTAGTCATGACGTTTATCCCAAACACCCTGTCATTCATCCCTAAATACGCCCCATACATCCATAAAAGGAAAGGACTCTTTTTAAAAGCATAACCCTAAAACCATTATCCCACCTAAAAATGTAATAATTCTTTAATAGTGCCAAATAGCCAACATGCAAATTTCCCCACTGGCACGTAACTTTTCTTTACAGTCTGTTGTTGCAACAGGGGTCTAAATAACGTGCACACATTGCAGTTGGTCGGAACGTCCTGAGTCTGCTAGACCCGCAGGCTGCCCCCTCGTTCAGTCAAACGTTCCCTACAGGATTCAATGCACCAGGCTCAGTGCCAGACCCTGGAGAGGCAGAGAAGAGGGTGCCATCCAGAAATTGGGGACACCTGTGGAGATTCCCCGGGTCACACCCCACCTGACTGAAGAGAAGGCGGGAAGGGGTGGACAAGATGGTAAAAGTGCAAACTGAGAGTCCTGAGTGTAGGCCAGGGTCTCCCAGTGTTTCTGAGAGCGGGGATATTTGCTGCATCTCAGCTGAATTTCTTCTCTCCGGAGCCACAGGCACCTGTCCAAGAAGGAAGAGGCCCGACCCAGCTCAAGTCACGGGGAAGCCAGTCTCCTCGGAAGGACCTCACCACAGATGGCACTCACAGATTCCTTAAATTCCTACCCATATTTAAATGTCCACACCACAGAACAGAAATACCTGCCACCTCGGACTCACCAATGACCCACCTGGCATCCTGTCTGATCACTGTTTCTTCATGTTCTAGTTATAACCACCCACTGCAGGGACATAGGACTGGACACTTGGATGCAGAAACTTACTCTGAAGCCCAGGAATGCACACAGAGGAAAGAAGGGCATAAGCAGGACCACATGAATGACCCTCTGGTGGGGACTTAGGACACCGTGAGGGGCCACAGCAGTCACATCATCCAAGCTACTCTGTTCACCATCCTTGATGAGCTACAACACACAAAGCATGCCCACAGTGCTGTGCCATTTTATACCCATTTGGTCGGGAAAATGGAGAAGTCTAAGAGTTCCAACTGGGCACATCCACACAAAGAATACAAAACAGCAGTCACAAGTGAGCAAAGTTCCATTTGTACGTCATTCTCAAAGTGGCAAAATTACAGAGACAGAGAACAGATGAGTGGTTGCCAGCAGACAGGGACTGTGGGGGCCGGAGGCCAGTGCAAACAGGTAGCACCATGAGTTTCCACGAGGATGAGTCAGCCTTGTATGCAGGTCAATTGTGGTGGTGACTGTGTAAATCGATACATGGGACCAAACTGCACACCACACACACACACACACACACACTTGTGTAAAAGCTAGTGAACTCTGAATAAGGTCCACAGTCTAGTTAACATACTGTACCAAGGCTGATTTCCTGATTTCATATTACATTATAGCTACATATGGTGTCACCACTGAGGGAAACAGGGTAAAGAGTTCTTATGACTCTGTGTACTATTTTTGTAACTTTCTGTGAGTATTATTACTTCAAAATAAAAACATTTTAAAAAAATAAATATGCAGTGGCATGCAACCATATGGATCCATCAATGATAATATTTAAGTGAAGAAAGGAAATACAAATAATCATGATAGACTTTTTATAAAATTAAACACATGAAAATAACTGATTGGCCATCCAATAAAAGTAAACAAAAAGAGAAGCAAAGAGGAAAAAAAACACACACAGGACTGAATGCAATGGTTCAAGAGGAAGTCGGGGGATGGGTTGTAAGCTGCACATCTGTTCCCATTACTAGACTGATGCCTGCAGGGCTCTGGTATCACTCCTTGCCATTCCAAACCAAGCGTCACTGCACACAGGGCTGGTGGCCGTGCCTTTCACCATTCCTGTGGCCATGTCCACTGTGGAGAGGACTTGTCCTATGACGAGGCTTAGACTGACAAAATTCTTTGTCTTCTCTACCTGAAAACATGACAGACCCAAGGTCAAGGTTTCCTTATGGTTTTCTGACCTTCTAACTGGAGAAGTCCAAGAGTTCCAAGCACTGGGCCTATCCAACTGAAGTAAATGTTTTCATCCCTTTTTGATGTGGTCGTCTGCTCTCTGACCACATATAAAGCACTTGAAGACTCTTTTCTCATACAATACAGAGTTGATGGCATCTGCACACAGGCCTGGCTCCAGACAGACTCGCCTCTGGTCTTAATCGAGTTGCCTTAATCAGACTTGTCCTTCATGTTCCCCGAAGGGACATCCCCTCGGCCCTGCCCGCAGCCTCTCTGCACTGACCTCCAACCAGTAGGGTATGCCTGGCTCAAGTCCAGGTGACAGTCTTCCTGAAGACAGAGGATTGGGTAAGATTGGGAAGACAGAGGATTTGGGGACATCTGGCGCCTAGAAAGAGGAATATTCTTTACTTTTCAACACGGACCATCTCAAGCTTTGATCATTTAAAACCCCCTCATCACCCTCATCTCACTCACTGTACACAACAGCCACACATTCCAAAGATAAATGAGTGCCCAGGTCTCCACCAACAAGACAGGGCAAAGCACTGTCACTGTGCTACTTTACAATTCCAGAGGCAGGCGGCATCTCCTTAGAAGGTGGGGGGGCCCTTGCCCATTGTTGGAATCAATGCTAGTCTTCCTGACTCACCAGTCTCCCCTGAGACCCAGCCAACAAAGCTGCTATTGGTGACCCATGGGCACATCTCTGTATGTGTGTGCATATGTGTGTGCATGCCTATGTTTGTAGGTATGTCCATGTGTGCATATGTGTGTGCTATGTATACATGTGAGTATGTGCAACCATGTGTATGTGTGTAATGTGTGTGTTCACATGAGCACTGTGCTGGAGCATGCACATGTGGGGTGTGTGCATGTGTGAGCACGTATGCCCATGTGTACACGTGTGGGGTGTGTACACATGTGTGATGTGTGTGCATGTGTGCATGAGCATATGTGCCCATGTATATATGTGGGGAGTGTACACATGAGTGTGTGCATCCATGTGTACATGTGTATGGTGTGTGTACATGTGCACATAAATGTGTGTGTGTACACATATGGTGTGCATGCATGTGTGCACATGAGTGTGTGCACCCATGTGTACACATGTATGGTGTGTATACGTGTGTGCACATGAGCCTGTGTGCCATGTGTACACATGCGTGCATGATGCGTGGAATCTGCCCCACGGGCAGCAGGATAATAGCTGACCTTCCTTGGATGGTTTTCAGTTTCCACACTGGCTTTAGCTCTCTCGCCAAACACTCTGTTTCCCCCTCCCGTGGGCCTTTACAACGTTCCTTTCAAGCATTATTAGTTTTATCGAACAGCAGGCTGTCAAGATTTATGATTTTTATCATGGCTCCAACCCAGTACATCTTGTATTGATTATTTCCTAAAATATCTCCAGGCTTCAGCATAAACCATTGCGTGGCTCCAGCCCCGGCTGTCACTGGAAAGTTCGTTACCAACAAATAATAAAAAAATAACTATAGCAGATATTTGCAGACTTTTTTTGGAGGGCCCATATGTTCTATGTCCCTGGAGCCTCACAATCATCATCTACGAGAGGCCAAGCAGGACAGGAAGTACTGACCCCATGTAACAGATGGAAAAGTCTAGGCTTGGGGAGGCCAAAAGACTTGTCCAAGCAGACTGACCCAGTGAGTGCCAGAACAAAATCAGAAACCAGATCTTCAGATTCCTCTTGGATGTCTAGCCCCCACCACTTGCTGCCCTTTATTGTTAAGCTGGAGGGAACCTGGGACTCTGGTGGCCCAGCCTTTGTCACCAGTTAACCCCTGTACCACCAGGCTCATCCCCAGAAAACACCAGACATCAACACATCCCAGTGCCGAGGTGATCTTCCTAAGGGTCACCTCGCCCCACGTGGTTACACCAAGCCCTTCCTCACTTTACATTTCCACTTGGCTGTAGCCAAACCTAAAGCACCCAAAGTAAGTCTCTCAAAAATCTCCAACTGTTTATAGTTTTCTTCATGTTAAACTCTCCATTTATACTGTTGAGGCAGGTGTATGACCTTGCCATTATTGTATCCACCTGGGGTCATTTTACCCACCAGCTTGAAATAAACTGCAATCACATTTGTTAAATATATCCACCCCAAATCCAGGCATCTTGGAGCATATAAATTGTTTCTGACGCTTCCTTTCTTTCCCCAGTCTTTGCACAAGACAGTGATCTTTGCTATTAGATAGCAAAGCCAGCAGGAGTTCGCCACTGACCCTCTAGTGTTGACTTCAGCACCATTCAGCCTGGTCCTCTCCAAAAAGTCAAGCAAAAGCTCCAGAACTAAGATTCAGCTTACTTTGATTGACTGCCTGACTGGCATATATTTTTAACATCTTCCCCACACAGAAATGCTCCCTTTTCTTCAATTCTTCTTTCATTTCTGATCCATTAATTGTTCTTATTTAAAGAGTGTCTAATATTGACAAGTTTCCCCTCTCATTCAGTTGGCACCATAATGAACTGTGCCGATAACGATCAATAATCGACACGTGTGTTTTGGGCATACATTTCTGCAGTATTTCTACTGTCAATAGCTGCACTCATTTAGATGTGAAGATATTTAAACCAAACTCAAATCCCATATCAGAATGTTAGTTTGTCATAATTTTAAACATGGGTGATTCCATAAATATATGGGGAATATAGTCAGGCTTGTATGTTATACTAAATTACACCCCCATGCTATTTACATTTCTGCTTAATAAATTCAGTCTCAAATAGAAGGAAGGTAGGTTTCCCTATAATGGCCCCCATTTCTTTTGGAGCACTTGAAATACAAGACCTTTATAATGCAATATTTTGCTACAAATCAAATTCTACAAAAATGTGTGTTGGGGTTTTATAAGACCAGAAAGTGTCTACAAGGAAGATATGTTATTCTCCCACTAATGTCAACTTGCTTGGTCTACAACCAGAGCTGCCTTTCCTCTAATGTTGAAAGACTCTAGTTGCCCCCTGGCAACCCATCCGCAGTCCCAGTTAGTGCCAGCCAAGGGGACTGGGCAGAACATTTCTTGATCTTAGCTGTCCAATATCTGTCCCCAAACTGGCATATTTGCTTTTTCTGTCTTCTGGTTTCAATTTTCTGTATTAGTTATAACTTCTCAGTCTTATTGAATGCAAGCCCTTTGTTATAATTAGCCTCAAATTATTTTAGACAGAGAAAGGGTCAGAACAAAACATACAAATAAATAAATGGACTTTGAGAATTCAGTCATCCTGCTCTAATGAGACTCTTGCCTCTGGACTAACCAGTCCTGAACCTCCCTCCAAGAGATGCCAAGTCTACGGCCTTCATGATCACCCACTACCATCTTGTGCCTAGACTCAAAACAGCCTCCTGCTGGCCTCCCTTCTTCCCTCTGCTCCACACATCAGACATGATGGTCTTTTTAAAATTACTATTATTAAGGTAATTTTTACATACAGTGAAATGCACAGAGCTGAGGTGCATGAATTCTTCAATTATCTACCTGTGTGACCACCATGCCAATTACGACTATAGAGTGATCCCATTCCCCACCCAGAAAGTGCCCCCATGCCCCTTTTTCAGAGTTCCCACCCGCACAGGGAATCTCTGCTCTCGTTTTATCATCATCATTAGCTTTGCCTGTTCTGATCTTACATAAATAGAATCCTACAGGGTATACACTTTTCTGTCTGCCTTCTTGCATGCAAGTAAAGCGCCTGTGCTGCTTTGTATATTTGGAGTTCCTCCTTTTTTATGACTGAGTCCTTTGCCATCTATGAATGCTCCACAACTTGTCCAGGTGCTTACTGATAAATATTTGGGTTGTTTCCAGCTTGGGGTAATTGTAAATAAAGTTAACATAAACATTCACGGACCAACGTGTTTGCACTTCTCTTCTGTAAATCCCCAGGAATACACTAGCTGGGATGAAGCGTAGGTTTCTGTTCAGTGTTGTAAAAACCCACCAGACAGCTTTCCAGAGTGGTTGTATCATTCACTCTCTCCATCCATCAACACACAAGAGTTCTAGGTGCTTCACATGCTCATCAGGACTGTCCGTCTCGTCCATTTTTAGTCCTCTGGACAGAGTGGAATGTCACCTTGTTATGGTTTGAATATAAGTCTCTCAGATGACTAAAGATGCTTGTTGGCCATTTATATACTTTTATAAAGTATTTGAGTCTATTGCCCATTTTTTTAAAAATTGCATTGTTTTTTTATCATTGAGCTCTAGGAATTCTATATATATTCTGGGTCCAATCCCTTGTATCTGGACATAAATTTTTGTCAGAAATATGCATTGAAGATATTTTTTCCTAGTTTGGGGACTATCTTTTTTTTCTCCTAATGATATCCTTTGATGAACAAGAGTTTTCATGGGTCTTTTTGATAAAGACCCATGTATCAGTTTTATTATTTACATGTTCAGAACTTTCAGGGTCCTAAGAAACCTCAGTCAACCCCAAAGGCAAAAGGTCATTCTCCTTTGTTCTCCTACAAAGGTTGTAGTTCTAGGATTTATGTGGATGTGCATCACACATCCCAACTTATTTCTGTGTGTAGCATGAGGTAGGGATCAAGGTTAATTTCTTCTATGTTTATCTAGTTGTTCAGGTAGCATTTGCTGAAAAGACTTTTCTTTTCCCATCACATTGCCTTGGCAACCTTGTCAAAAAAATCCACTGATCATACATGTGTGGCTTTATTTCAGGACTCTCCAGCTGTCCCATTCATGCATTTGTCTATCCTGTGCCAAGACCACATAATCTTGAGTGCTTTTGTAATAACTTTTGAAATCAAGGAGTGAGAGTCTTCCAAATTTGTTTCAGAATTACTTTAATGATTCTAGGTTTATTTGTGTTCGCATATGTGTTCTTGCAATCAATTTGTAAATTCTGATGAAGGCATGATAGTATTTTTAAAATAAGCATCACACTGAACTTCCCTCCTCCCTCACCACCACCCTCCACGATGAAAACCCTCCAATGACTCCAAAAGCATGAAAATCCAGTCTGGTCACCGTGGCCCTTCTTATTTGCTGCTGATTCTCTGACAGGGTCACAAAGTTGAGTGCCTGAGTAGTGTTGGATGATTCTGTCACAAAGCTTGTATATTGCCACTGTGCCTCTACTCTCCAAGGGGCTGCGACGACTCCAGGAAAGCCCAAGGCAGGAATGATGCAAGGTGACAGTCCCATGGCTCTGTCTAAGGATATTTTTCTCCTTTCACAACAACAATATTGTAGTATTCTGACAGTTTAGGATTTTCCAATTCTTGCCTTAAATTTAATATCTCTTTCTGCCAAGTTCCGAGCTGCTTTAGAAAGTGCTATTATTAGTGTAATTGCATACTTAATGTCGACAGCTTGTAATGATGAATGTATCATAGTAACACTACCAGTTTGACGCATGAGCCTACTCTTCCATTGATGGAAGGTGCGTTATTTTACAGTCATGTTAATGGAAAATAGTGGTTGGTGTTGTATGCTGCAACTTTCCTGAATTTATCAGTTTTGCGGAATCTTTAGGGTTTTCTATATATAAGGCCATGTCATCTGTGAACAGAAATAGTTTTACTTCTTTTCCAATTTACCATGCTTGATTTTTATCCACAGCATCTACAATCATTTGACATACTATAAATTTACTTGTTTCTAAGTTTATTGTCTCCCTCCTCCCAGACTAACATGCCAACTCCATAAAGACGGGGGGTGGGGGGAGTGCTGCTTTGTTCACTGCTTCTTGAACAATTCCTGGTTCATAGTAAGTGTTCAACAAATAATTGTAAAATGAATTCATCACTTTACCTGGCACACAGAAGGAGCTTAGCAAAGGATAGCAAATAATAATTATTGTTACTTTTAACATAGTAATCCACTGCAAAAATAATAGTTAAGAGTTAAAATGAGAATTTTTCATTATGCAGAATGGTTTACGGTGCAGGTTTCCAGCTGCACTGCAGTCCCTTTGTGGGTCCCAAGTCACTCCCTGGCACTCCCTTTCAAGTAATCCTTGTGGCCATCACCGATGACAACTTAGTTCAGGTGCCAATCTACACAGAGGAACTTATGTAAACAGGCCGTTCTGCCCTGTTGTCTCTGCTCAAATCTTCCATGGCCTTCCTTGGGGTCAGGGCTGGCCTGGCCAGAGTACTGGCCAAGTGGCCAGCATCCAAGTCCATGGATCTGGAGCTGGGACAGGGACTCCCGCCAAAGGCAGCACACAAGACTGAGAGCCAGGGGTAGCCTGTCACAGCCCACTAGGAAAGGCCTGGGTTCCAGTACAAACAGAAGCCAGAGGGCCAAGACCAGAGTGTCTGAGCCAAGAGTCAGAGTAGGTCAGGAGCCAGTGCTGTGATGGGGGAAGGTACTCATCAGGGTCTGCAGGACCAGCAGGGTGGGCCTGTGGGGGATGGGCCGGCGTGAAGGGCCAGTGGCAACGTGTACATCCTCAGCCTCTTATTCCCTCCTCAGCTCCCTTTCTGCGGCACCCTGGTTTCAGTGTCACTGCTTCCTGGGAAAGGCTGGTCCTTCCCGGGGCTAACGAGGAAAGACACCATCTTCCCCATTTCCAGAAGCCTTCTAAGGAGAGCTGATCTCAGAATCTCATTCCATTTTAGGTCTGATCACCCACCTGCCATTTCTCTAAATGCAAAAACAAAAGCCATCCCAAACTGAGACTATCTAGAAGCTAATCAAAACAAAAGATAACTGTAGTATAATAAATAGAATGCAAATTAAATCCACCAATCTTCTGCCAATTCCCTTCCAAGCTAAGTGGAGACTGGGCTTCCTGGAAAAACAATAGGTAATTCAGATTAGCAGTTCTCAAACTTTACTGTCTCTGGACCCCTTTACACTCTTCAAAATGATCAAGGACTCCACAACGCACTTGTTTACGTGGGTTATACCTATCAACTTACCACCTCAGTAATTAAAACTGGGAATTTTAAAAATAGTTATTCATTCAAAAATAATAATAACCCATTACATGTCAATAATGCAAATTACATAAATTCCTATGAAAAATAACCATAATTTCCAAGTTCCCCCCCCCCAAAAAAAAATCATTGAAAACAAAGGCAGTGTTTACATTTTTTGCAAATTGTTTTAGCATCTGCCTTAATAAAAGACAGGTGGGTCATACCTGCTTCTGCACTCTATTGCCATAGGTTGTTTTGGTTGAAGTTTATGATGAAAATCTCGTGTCATGCACACACGTCATTGGGCATCTACTTTTCAGGTGGTACCTAAAAGGGCCTTGGGGGTCTCAGAACATACTCTGAAAGCCACTGGCTTAGATAATGATGATGCTGCCATGCCTCCTGCCCATGTGCACCATGGGAATAAAGATGGTTGGGCAGGCAGTCATGGAGTGGGTACTTCATGACCCAGATGTCTGTCCTCACCCTTCACCACACTTGGCCAGGAATGGGCTCCCTCCTGGGGAAAAGAAGTGTTGGGATGGAGTGTTCCTATGAGTTGAGTCTGAACCATGATTGGCAGAGACCAAATGCTTAATGAGAACGATTTCAGGGAGACAGTTCAGTGTCCTGGGAAAGAGGGTACTACACCAGCACTCAAGCCAGCATGCACACTGCATTACCCATCTGGGAGGTTTCAATGCTGATTTGACTGGCCTGAGCAAAAGCCCAAATAGCAGGAGTTTGGATAACTCCCTAGGTGATTCTAATGTGCAGCCAGGGGCAAGAACCCCCATATTTAAGGGGCTTAGGAAACAGACCATCTGGGCTTGAACCTATACTCCACGAGTTATACATGCAACTCACTAGTTGTATAACTTCAGGCCACAAGTATTTAGCTTCAGTTTACTCATCTGTAAAAGAGAACAGCATTAGGGATGTTGTGACTATTAAATGAGATTGTCCATTTACAGTACTGAGCGCTGTGACTGACATGCAATGTGTAAGCAGTAAGTTTAAGCTGTTGTCATTGGTTACGGTGATTTTGGTGCAAGTCATCAGCTTTCAGGGAGAAGTGTCTCTAAGAAAGAGGCCACACATACGGGACAATGCCTGGGACAGGAGAGGGTCAGAGTTCCAGTCCCAACACTGCCACCTCGGTCCTCTCTCTCCCCTTCTGGAAATTCAGGTAGTCAGTGACCTTCCCCACCAGGATCCACTCCTGGAATCCTCAGGCACAAAAGGGGACTGGTGGCTGAGAGGCACAAAAGTGACGTCACTAGAGACAGGTGCAGGAAAAGTCAAGGAGGTGCAATGATGGTGTTCACACTGTGCATATGGGTGTGCGTGCACACTGTAGTCAGACCCAGACATGTTTTTTCCTTTTAAAATTATTGGAACATCCCAAATCTATTGCAGATGGCAAAGGGGAAAACACAGAGTGGAAATATTTTAATGGCTTATTCTTGGCCCACAGATTGTCCGTGGAGACCTGGAATGAGTGAGGCTCACTCCTCATTTGTCCTGAGAACATCATCATTACACACGACACTGCGTTCTGCCTCAGAGCTCATCGGATCGGCCGTGAAAGTTATCAGCAACACGAAACAGGGGCCAGGGAAAAAACCTGGACTGCTCTCTGAACAGGCGGTACAGCCATGACTCATTATTTCTATTAGGAGGCAGAATGAATCATGTAACACTTCTTCTAGAGTTACTGGACCTGGACAGCTCCACCAACTGTTTACAGGGTGGAACTTGAGAGCCTTCAAACACAGATGTGCTGCTGAGTCTCATGACCCCGGCCCAACAAGATGAGCCTGCGTGCCACACTGAGGACCGCTGAGTTTAATTTCCTCTGGGTTCCTTGGCTTTTGTGAATTCACAAAGGGAGAAAGCACCAAACGGGCTAAAATAACCAACAGAAATGGACTAGAGAGGTCGTGTAGGGCCTCTTGGAGGAATTACAGCTAATCACCCAGGACAGGGCTGTCCAGGCTGCCTGGGGCCACAGAGGGCAATGTTGAAACAGAAAATAATTGGATCCAGGACTCCACACGCCTCATCAGGAGCGAGACGTCACAGGCTAATCCTTCAGACTCATGGGTCGAGCAGCAATTAGTCAACCTCATTAAAAGATCAACCCTCACATCCAGGTCTTGCGCATACTGATGCTAAGTAATGCCACAGACATGCTGGGCTGACCGAGGGAGCAGGAGACGGGCCACGTGTCAGGAGTTCACCTTCCAGCCAGCCCCGTGCCGATGCACTTGGAGGCTGGGCTCCAACAGAGAACGTGGCTGGAACCAAAGTCGGTTTGGCTTTTTTTGTTTTTCTTTATTGGTTGCATTCTAAATGTATGTTCCACTGAGAGGCAATTTACTAGCCTGAAAATCTACTTCGCCAGACTGCTTATGTGAAATGAAGTGATTTTGCAAGCTTTGCAAGCACGCTTTTCTCTATTATGGGGGTGCTTTCCACCTACACGCTCTGCACCCACATGTGATAATGCTGTGCCCTCGTAGCTGTGGAGCTGCCTACAATATCTCAACAGGAGGTGCCTAAGTTCTGCTGCAATTCCTACCCGAGAAGATGCTGAGTTCTGTCCTTGCATCCTTAGGCCAGCCAAACAAACAGGGCGACAGGGTGGCACTCTGTTCTAAACATGGACTCTGACCCCTTCCACCCACAAGCCAGCCCACAGTGGTCTCCTGAATGGGAAGACCCCCACCCCACCCCTCATTCCTCAGAGTCTTCCCCCACAGACTTCACTGGGCAGGAAGGGGCGGGCTCACTACAGGCAGGTCAGCTCCTGGGCCACCGACTCCGGCTCTAGCTTATCCCCAGTTCAGGTCACTCCCAGAGAGGTCTCACCAGGAAGTGGGCATTTTTCCTATGTAACGTATTAGGTTTAAGGAAGCCATGAAGCGGAGTGAAATGGAAATAGATTTAAGCTTGGCTAAAATGTATAGCTCCTAATGCATCACAAAGGAACTCTCTAATCACATATTCTCTTTTTAATGAGGCTAAATTGACTAAAATAATTTAACTGAATTTAGAACGGCAATTTTTAAACAAATAAGCCTCATCCACTTCTCTAAAATGCCTTAAAAGCCTCTAAAATCAGTTACTTACATTCCTCAGCTATTTGAATTTTATACCTAAAATTATATTGGTTTGGTAAACAAATCTTACATTACTACTACTGATTCCCCTATTCCTTTGCCTGTAAGCACGGGGGGGTGAGTGTGTGGGCCAAGGGCAGGGGAAGAGCAGGGCAGAAAATGGGGTGAAAAAGGCACACCCCATAGAGGCAACACTGCCGGATCCCCAGAACACACCAAAATAACAATGATCCTTCCCTTTTCCCGAATTGTACGTTTTAACAGAGGTAGACCCGTGGTAAACTTCACTCTCTCATAGGTCAAAGCTCTCATTTCATCCAAACTTAAATCATACCTGTGAAGAAGAGATTTACAATGGATGTCAGAAAGTTTAACTGATGGAATTGCTGGTGGCTCTGAGCAAAGCCTTTGTCTGAGACAACAGACATGTTGTTGTGTCTCTATATCTCTTGTTTGATACTGTGCATCCAAGAAAGCCCCCTGTATGTATAACAGACTATGTGGTCAATACAGGGGGGGTCAAAATGGAAGGAAAGAAGGAAGGATTTCCAGACAACACGGCCCTAAAACAAGAGTCAGGTGTAAAAGACACGTTCATGTATCTGCGATGACTCAAGAGCAGAGTTTGGGGAGGTGGGCAAGAATGGAGTGACCTGTGTGGTCCAACAGCTAGACTGTAGTGGCCATGGGGAGTGTCACTTAGCTATAGAAAGCAGAGATTACCAGCAACCTGTGGTTGTGACCGCTGAGAAGTACCTGAGGATCCCAACAGGTGTCTCGGCATGGCAAAGTTCTAGAATCAGGCCATTCCTGTCCACAGGCAATGTTGATCCAGGGACTCCCCCTACAGCCCACTGAAACTTTCTCACAATTGCACTGTGCCCTTTCTTCTTCGCCTCCTCTTATGGCATCAATCCTGCCTGCACACATTCTGAAGGTCCTCCCCACCTCCTCTAGCAGCTTCCCAGTTACCCTTGTCAACCATGGTCATTGATACAAACTCCATGCCAACAGGAACCCCCAATTTGGGGTGCAGTAAAGGAGGACAATTTATTCAGTGCAAACAGCTCAATTATGAAACAGTATGGCTGCAAGACGGTACTCTCTGGCTAGCCAGATCTATTCTACCTGCTCTGCTCTGGTCCAGCAATAGGCCTTCGGTGCTCCAGCAGAAGTATAACCTTCTGTGCATTCCTTGAGTCAGAAGGGGCTGACTTATATAGGCAGAAGTCCCCGCCTCAGGTTCTTGATTGGCCCATCCTCATGCAAATGAGAACTCCAAATCTTCACTGTTTGGCCAAAAAATACACTGTGCTGATTGATCAGAATGAAGACCCTCTGATTGATCAATGAAGATGCTAATGAGGCTATAGCTTCGTGGCTCTGATTGGATGGGGAAAGTCTCAGTCCTATTGGTTGAAATAGGATTCCAGGAACTTCTTTAGGGCTGGCTCAGCTGGCAGGAACACAATGCAGGCAGTTCAGTGCAGGCTTGAGGTGTGGCTTGCATGAGAGGTCCCAGTGTAGAAATGGCTGCTATGTACCTTTTTAAATTTTTGAGCCCAGTTAGCCATGAGGAGTGCTTATTGGTTAGGCTGACCAGAAGTACTGTTTTAAATGGGACAGAAAACAATGGTACTGTCCTGTTTCAAACAGTGTGTCTGGTCAGCCTATTCTTGGTAAGTATCTTCTTTTTCAGGGTCAACAAGCTTCACAGATGTTTCTCCCATAACTCGCTTACACATCTAGTACCATCCTTGTGTTGGCTTCTTAACAAACCTAAGCTGACACAGAAGGGGAGGTTCTACTCTGCCACCTAATGATAAAGAGCTATAATCTTGATCAAATAATCAGATATATGAGAAGGCCTCAGTAATTCAACTAGTGCAGAATGTGGCATATGGGAAGGAACACTCTACCTTTTTATACGTTCTGACTTTTGAACCATATTAAAATTATACCTCCCTCCCAAAAAAGACATGAAATGGAATGTTGAGAAATAGAAGTAAATACATATGGAAATTCAGTATATGTATGTCAAACCTGGGATATCAAATCATTGGGGAAAACAAAGCATTGAGACATTACGGTGGGGTAACCAACTAGAAAAAAAAATATAAAGTAGGATCCCTATCTCTACCATATACCAGAATAAATTCCAAATAGAGCAATGATTTACATGGGGGAAAACAAAACCACAAAATATTAAAATAAAACATGAAAAATTATTTCATAGTCTTAATCCAAAAAATAATCTTTGTAATATAATGTAATATAAAGAAATCATAAAGGAAACATTTATAAACTTGACTACATAATAACAAAAACTTCTGCACGACAAAAACACCATGAGAATAGTCAAAAGACGACAAACTGGGACAAAATAGTTGGTGTTGCTATAAAGGAGCCAATCTGCCTAATAAAAGAGTTCTTATAATTATTAAAAAGAGACCAACAAGTGGGCCAATGATTTGAATAGGTAGTTCACAGAACAAGAAATACATGTGACACTTAAACATATTTTTAAATCTCTATTTCCACACACAGTAAGAGAACCACAGATTAAAACTACATTGAAATGCTCACTTTTACCTATTACATGAACAAAATCCACACCATCTGATAACATACTATGTTGTGCAACCAGACAATATCTATGAAAATTACAAATGAACCTACCATTTGACTGAGAGCAATTCCACTTCTAGAGACTTATCCTTTGATGTCCTCAGCCATGTGAGGAATATGTATAAGTTACAGAATCATATAAGCTATGGATCCTCCTTTTTTATAAACTGTAGTATTAATTACAAATTCTGTAATCAAAAAAGAAAAATGTAAGTCAAGAGAAACCTCAAACTACAAAGGCCAGATAGCAAAGCGTATGGGAACATCATAAAGTGTGTTATTCAAACAAGATTCTAAAACTTAAGTTATTAGCTATTTTCTTCACATTTCCACTCCGGTAACTTTTCAATGAAATGGTTGTTATTCATCTGTTTTAAAATCCCAAATCCATATCTAGTCTCACATAAATAAAGTTTCCTGCTCATACTGATACCAAGCATCTCACAAAAGATGATTTCATGTCAATCTATGCAAAAAAATAAGACACAATGCAAGAGCAGGTGAGGACCCTTAATGCACCGATAATACACACACTGGCCAAAGGAACTGAGAAATTACTGAAAACTATGAAATAAACAGACCTCAGGAAAACTGGGTTACTACTAAACAGCTCTCAACTATTAATACCCACATTGCTTCCATTAAAGAAAATTGCCCAGCAGAGACAAGTCAGATGTTTTAACTATGGGAGTACCTTTCCCATTCCTCATCCCCGCACTGCACCACTGAGATGAGTTTAATGTTACATGGAAAGAACTACCTATTCACTACAGCACTGTAATGGCACAACACTGCAAACCTCTAAGAGTCCGTCAATAGTGGGTAAAACACGGTGCAGCCATGCCAATGAGGTGTTACATCAAAAGAAAAATCTTACATGCCAATATGGAAAAATAGCTAACATATGTTGTAAATGAAAAAAAGTAAGGTGCAAACAAGTGAATATATTACTTTTACTGCTGCCTTATATAACTTTTTTAAATATGTGGAAAAGACTACATAGTTGTGTATATGATGTTATTTTAATTTCTTAAAGGACACACCAGAAACTAATAATAGCATTAATCTTTTTTGTATGTAGGGCATAGGTGAGGGGAATGTGGCATATGGGAAGGAACACTCTACCTTTTTATACGTTCTGACTTTTGAACCATATTAAAATTATACCTCCCTCCCAAAAAAGTTTAAAAATAATTTTAAATTGTACACTTATCATCATAGCCACTAGATGGCGCTGGTTTTTTCATTGCATTGCCCCTGCAAGGCATTCCTATTTAACAACAAAGGAAAGCTGATGAAAACGTCTTAGAAACTATCTGCCTAAAAGCTGGAACATCTGATTATCTTAATAAGAATATCTAAATTCCTAACATTTTTCAAGAAAACAGGTAACAATCCCTGCAAATGAAAAGTCAGGGTTTTAGGAAGGCCCCCAAGCTCTCCAAATTCCTATACAGCATGCTTATTTCTTCAAGTATCTTCTGTCTTTAAGTATTAACCTCCACATTTAACAGCCCTCTCATGGGCCTCTCACATAACAATGGTATAACAATGAGGCATGAATCCTAAACAATAATGTTCTTAGTATTTTAACAGATATAATTTCTCTTCTCTGTTTTCCAGGGACTGTAAGATGTAAAGATATGGCAAATATCCTTCTGTATGCCTCAGCCTGCAGACAAAGACCCCAGGGAATTAAGAGTGGCAGGTCCTGAGTGGATGGCCACCCTGAAGACAACTGTGGGGGTACAAAGAGGGCCCAGCTTGACACCCCTCCTCCTCAGCTCCACCATCATCTGATTTATCTACTGATGTACTATGTATGATTTAGCTTGAAAATAAAAAACCAGTTCCATTACTAAGAACAAGCTTGTAAACCTCTAAACTAGGTCTGAAACAAAAGATGCTCATTTCACCTTCCCTCCAAGGGTGCCTGGACTGGGCCTCCAGCATGAGTACGAAGTCTCATCAGCAGGTCTCACACTTGGGATCAGAGCCAAGCTACAGGGTCCTAAGTAAAAACTAACATTTAAAACACCACAAGCATCTATTAGAATGGCTAAAATCAAAAATACTGACAACGCTAAGTGTTAAGGAGGATGCAGAGCAACAGGCTCTCCCATTTGCTGGTGGTGGAATTAAAACAGTGATCAGCCACTCTGGGAAGGCTTGATAGCATCTTCCGAAGGCAAACATACACTTATCCTCAACTCAGCTACCCCACTCCTGCGTATGTACGCAAGAGAAAGGAAACTCTATGTTTATACAAACTTTTATACTTAAAAACTGGAAACATACAATTGTCCCTCAACAGGGGAAGAGATCACCAAACTGTGGTACCTGCCTAAAACGGAATACTACTCAGCAATGACAGGAGGGAACTACTGGAACACCCAACAGCCAGGATGGATCGCCAAGGCACTGTGTTGAGTGAAAAAAGCCAACCTCAGAAGTTTCATACTACATGGTTCCAATGGTATAACATTCTCAAAATGACATATGTATAGTAATGAAGAACAGATCAGTGGCTGCAGGGCTTAGGGTTAAGGGGAGAACCTGACTCTAAAGGGGAAACACAGGAAGTTTCTCTGTGCTGATGGAACAGTTCTGTTCCCTGATTGCAGTGGGGGTTACACAAAACTATAGATGTGCACCACACACACACACCACACACACACCACACACACACACACACACACACACACTCTCCAAAAGATTCAAACTAACGCTTTATAAAAGAAGGTATACAAATGGCCAATGAGAAAGTGCTCAATGTCATTAAACCACACAAGACACCACTACACACTCACCTGAATGGCTAAAAAAGTTGAAATGACAAAAGCAAATGTCAACCAGGATAAGGTGCAATGGAAACTCTCATACTTTGTTGTGAAAACAATACAGTACAATCACTCTGGAAATTGTCTGACGATTTCTCATGAAACTGAACATATACCTACCCTATGGCCTAAGAATTACACTCCTAGACATTCACCCCAGAAAAACAAAATGACCTGCTTACAAAAGTTCTTGCAGAAGAACACTCAGATTGGCTTTATTCTTAATCTCTCCAAAATGGAAACAGCCCAGGCATCCATCACTAAGAGAGCAGATAAATGATGGTCTAGTCATAGAGTGGAATATTACTTAGCAATACAAAGGAATGTATTACCCATACACATGAATGACATGCATTAATCTAGAAAGCATCCCATGGAGCCCTCTTGATTCCTTGCTCTGGAGGAACCCAGCTGCTATGACGTGAGGACACCCAGCAGCCTCATGAAGAGGTCTAGCTGTGTTTCCTTGTCATGTCTCCTCTCTCCTCCAGTCTGTGACAGTTCCTTAGTCGTGCCATGGTTTTCACTTTGAAACAGTATCAATCAGGTATTTTGTTGAATGTGCCTCAATTTGGGTCTGTCTGATATTTTTCTCATGTTTAGACCAGAACACAATATGGCACCTGGGTGGGATCCCGGCATGAAACAGGCACCAGTGGAAGAACCAAGGGAGTCTGTGTAAAGCCCAGGGTTTCATTAATAGTGACATGGGGTGCAGCCTTCTTCATTCTAACGAAAGCACGTGGTTATGTAAGATGCTATCTAAGAGGTTTCTTGGCGAGCACTGTGTGAGAACTCTCTGTATTATCTCTGCAACTTTTTTATAAATTGAAAAGTATTGCAAAACAAAAAATTCAGTTTTGAAAGAGACAACAAAACAACACCAAAGATCTTTGTGCATTAGAAAGAAAAGGAAAACCTAAGAAAAAACAACAACAAACTAAAAGCCACTTTAAAAAACTGGTTACATGTGTTTTTCTTAAAATCGAAGCATAAAGAATCACTTTGGTCTAATGGGAAAAACACATCTTCAGATACCAAACCTGAATGCGGTCACGACACAGGGCATCCCTGGTACCTACCCCTTGTCCACCATGGGACTCTGGGCAGCAACCCACGTTCTGGAATGAACCGCCCTCAGCCCTAGTTCCTCAGCATGACTCTGCATAAGAATCTGCCCCTTTGTCCCTCCCGGTTTCTATGTAATTTTGCTTCAGAGGACTCCTCCTGCTCAGCCCTGGACCCAGTTGCTCTGTCAATAAGCTGACCAGACGTACCATTTTAAATGGGACAGAAAATAACCATACTGTCCCGTTTCAAACAGTACATATGGTCAGCCCAGTCTCCCTGGGCTACATTCAGGTGTTGACCATGCATACCGTTGGCAACGGGACAGAGCTGTTGTTTTCTGTCCCATTTAAAAAGGTACGTCTGGTCAGCCTATCTATCAATCCCTTCTCGCTTGACAGGACCAAGAATCGCAAGTGGTCCGTCTCCACGGAGGAGGGCGGGGCAACCACCACCATCTCTCACACAAATCATTCACACAAATGAACGGCGGCTGCTAAGCACAAGCCCCTCAGAGGCAGCTGCACAGAAACCACCTCCTTCTAGCAAACACCACAGCTAGATCCCACCGCGGCCTCCACCAACTGGCCGTGAGGGCAAACAGAAACCAATGACTCAGTGTGGTCACGGTCAAAGCCCACAGGCCCCCCGAACCGCCAAGGCTGACTGAGGAAACGCTAGGGGAGGGCTCTGTGAGCACTCTGACTTCCTTCGAGTAGTGACGTACATGCGCCTGATGCACACTTGCAACTGGCAGGTCTGCGGTGGTGGCCAGAGGACAGATTTGCTGAGACAGAGAAAAGGGGGAAAGAGGAAGGGAAGGGACAGCACCTGACAGAGACACGAGGCAGGTCCCTGGGCTCCCACAGAAGGACTTCGGGGAGGATGTCCCCTCGCTTGCGTTCTCCTTCCTTCCTGAGCATGCACCACGCTGAACACTAGGGATTCCAAACAAGCCAGGCCTTTCAACCCTCAAGGAGCTCAGATTACACAGGAAGGAAGAAAGTGTGCCCAGACCATGTGACAAGACAAATTCCATACACTGTCACTGGACCTCAGTGGCCAGGGCTGCTGCCACCTCCTGGGGATGGCAGGTCTGCTTTCTGGAGTAGAAGGTTTTGGGTTTAGCAATTACCTTAACTGGTTCCATCAGGAGGGGCTGTGAGGGAGGCGTGAAGGCAGAGGAGCCTGAACCCAATGGCTCAGCAGGCTGGCAGAGAACTGGGGTATCTGTGGGCACAGGGAGGAAGTCCCAGAAGGAAGGAAGTCCCCCAAGGGAGGAAACATATGGGGAAGGCAAGAAAAAATGGGTTGGAAGGGAGTGGAGAGGAATCAACAGAGAGGGAAAACGGGCCAAGTGAGCGGAGGATAGAACACAAACAACCTCCCAAGACTAAATCACAAACTCAGACACACTTCTGCACTAGATAAAGGTATGTGGCAGACAGTGCTGCTGGCTCTCCCGCCCCTACAGGGTCTTCAAGGTGCTGGTGGCATCAGCACAGCCAGGGGCAGCCTCTACTTGGTCCAGGACAGTAATGGTTTAGACGTGAGACTTGATGTTTCAAACGAGGAGGGTTGTTCTTTAGGATGCATTCTGGAGAAATGAGAAGTGGGTGTGCAGTCCCAGCAGTTATGTGTGTTGGAGGATACCCAGTGACATCGCCATAATGACTCCCAATGAAGGCTACACTCTGCTCACAGCCTCCTGAGTCCGCTGCTTGGGGAATTTCTGGTTTCCAAGTATAGTATAAATGTGACACTGTTGATCACCCAAAGGATGTCTTTGGTGGGACATTATGTACACAAATTCTGCAGTGGAAATCCATTGTCTTCAACAGCAACTATTCAACAGCTGTGTAGGAAGCACCCTCAGTGAGTCAGACAAAATGCACAGGAGCCAGGGTCCCCCACTAGATCCTGAGAGCCACCAGTCCACCTACCTGTCCATGTACAATTGAATGGGAATGGGAAAGATGGACATGGAGATTCCCTCAGCAGCCAGTTACAATCTGGACTCCAAAGCCCGAGTTCCCTAACAGGTCAAGAAGAAACTGAGTCAATACTCTCCCCAGCATCAGGGAGAGTAAAGCCTGGGGGTCCCTGTTGAGAGAGGGAAACCCCACACTGAAAACCCTGCGGCCCCTCAACCAGGTTCCCTTTACCATCATGCAAGGCACCATGAGAGTTCCAACACCATCTAAAGCTCAAGTAACCTCCCAGCACATGACCATAAAGTGACTTGCTCTAAGGAAATCAGAGTTGGCAAACATTTTCTCACAGATGGAGTCAAAAGACTTAAGAAAGGAGAATTACTTTCTAATCCAACCTAAAGTCATAGATGGAGGAGCCTGTTAAATTCCCTTCAGGCAGCTGGGATTACAGCCTGTCCCCCACTCTCCACCTGCCCCCCACCACAAAGACTGAAGGAGGCATGTCTAGAGAAATTAACTCCATCCAAAACAAAACATTGGTGTTGACCTGCCACTGAAGTTACTCCACTATCAGGAAAGCCTGTGGACAACAACCCTGACCACTTACAACCAGCATCTACTCATATTACTCATTTTGCTCTTGTTATGAACAAACACCCAAGGTTGACTAGACACTTAATGAAAGCCACAAACACAGAAGACAGAAACCAAAGTATAAATGGATAAATGGAACAGAAAAGCAGAGACAATGCCAAGAATAGAAAACATCTCAAAAATTACCCTCAACTGCTCCCCCAAAGAGATTCTGCAACCAGAATCAAGAAGAGATGCTATTTTAAAAAAAGGAAGAAATAACTTAAATAGCTTTTGATCATTAAAAATATGGCTATAGATATTTTAAAATAATTCAAGAGTCAGAAGATAAAATCTCCCAGGAAGTAGACAACAACAAAAAGGTGGAAAATAAGAAAGAAAGGATAAAACAATTAGAGGACAAAGCTAGGAGGTCCAACATCCAAACAAAAGGAGTTCCAGATAAGAAAACCGTACCAATAAGTGAAGAACATGAATTTCCAAATTAAAAGAGCTAAGACATACCAAACACACTGAACAAAAAAGAGACCCACACCACCATGAAATTTCATAACAGCAGCGCTACAGAGAACATCCTAGAAGCTTCTAGGAGGGAGAAAGAGAACAAGTCCTTTATAAAGGGTCAGGTAGAGAAGGGGTCAGATTTGTTGATAACATTGTTGGCTGCTAGAAAGCAATGGCATGATGCCTTTAAGCTTCTGGGGGATATTTTACTTATAGCCTAGAACTGTACACACAGACAAACATTCAGCCATTTGGATAGTCAACATTTTCAGACCTGAAAAATCTCAAAAATCTCAGACAGTTAATTCTCTGGGATCCTTTCTTAAGAAGCTATTAGATGAGAGATTATTCTGGTTATCTGCAGCTGAGTAACAATGTCCCCCAAAACTTAGTGCTTAAAACAGCGATGTACGAGGGGGGACCCCAAAAATGGAATTATCTTTCTTTGATGTGAGAGGTATTGTGCATTCAGAATTTGTTCCTCCAGGTTCAGTGGTCAATCAAAGTTTTTATCTGGAAGTTGCTGAGCAGGTTGTGTCATGATGTGTGGAAGAAACTTTGAGTTGTGGCAAACAGATGACTGGTTCTTCCACCACGACGACGCCCCTGCCCACACCACACTGAGTGTTCAGCAGTTTTTGACCAAAAACAGCATGATCCCCATGCCCCACTTTCCCTATCTCTCCCCAAGAGACCTCTTTTGGTTTCCCCGGATGATAAAAGTTCTCAAGGGGAAACATTTTGCCAATGTGAAAGAAGTGAAACAAAAAACAGCAGAAGCACTAAAAGGCATCAAAATCAACGAATTCAAAACTGTTCTGAGCAGTGGAGAAAGCACCTCGATAGGTGTATTCCATCAAATGGAGAGTACTTTGAAGGTGACTGAAGTTTAAACAAGTAAGAATAAATACAAAATTCTCTATGAATTCCTGGGTTTTGGGGGTCCCCCTTTGTACATCCTCCTATCTCACTCCTCTTTCTGTCAGGAATTTGGACACACATGAACATATGGAGATGGCTTGTCTCGGCCTCAGGTTCCAGAGGCAGCTAGGGGCTGCAGGGTTGGGAATGGTTAGCAACTCTCCCTGTCTCTCTGTGTGGCCTCTCCACACAGACCAGCATGGCCTTCCTCAAAGGATGGCAGCCACGGGTCAGAAGAGCGTATGGGAGCTCAGGGACTTGAGAGGCAGATAGTGGAAAGACCAGTCTCATCAGCCCTGAGCCTGGAAACAGGCACTCTGTCACTTCAGCCATATTCTGTTGACCAAAGCAGTCATAGAGCCACCCAGATTCAAGAAGGGGACATAAACCACACCTCTCAATGGGAATAGCATTAAAGAATTTGTGGCCATTTCTCATCCTCCAGAAAGGGTAACCAAGAAAGAGGAAGCCCAGGAAAATGGTGACGTGATGACAGAGGAGATGCAAAGGAAACTCCCAAGAAAACAGTGAAGAGACGTGTAGAGAGCCCGTCCAGACTGAAGCCCAGGACATCTCAGGGGCCACGTGTCCATGGGGGCCAGAAGGGTTTGACCACATCAAGAGGAGTGTAACTGCTCTACCCAAAACTGTGACAGTCAGTGCATGAGGATTTTATGGAAAACCAAGCAAATGAATAAGGCAGGCAATTGTTATCTCCAAAGAAATCAAAAAGTTGTAAGAGAAAAGAAATGAAATACGATACCCCATGGGTCATGGCTAGGAATATTTATGTCGTCATAATGTAAACCCTGGATGCTGTTTAAGTAAAAATGGTGACACACCGACCTTCAGAGAATAGGAAAGAGAAGTACAGTGGTGAGAATTTTTCTGTAGTAATAGGTCATTAGATAATTAAGAAGTGGCCGATTAAACACACTGTTTAGGAATGTGGAGGTGAGTAACATAAAACTCCAGAGAAAGGAATGGCAGTGGTTGTCCAGGAGGAAAGAGAAGGAGGGATGAAAGGAGTGGGACAGAGGGTAGCTGTCTTTCACTTCACACTTCACAGTATGGTTTTATTCAGTTTGTTCTCATATTACATCAATGAAAATAAGTATTAAATTGTGGAAGAGTAAGATGTAGAACAAAATACACAGTACGATTCTGTTTATATAAAACATAGTATTCGTTTGTGTCTATGAACTCGTAGAAAAATAGAAGAAAGAGAAAAGAAACCCTACAACACACTAAGTCTTAAAAGTAGATGGGGGACTAGATGCTGATTAGAGGATGGACAAACACAATGAGATCCATCCATGCCATGGAGCATTTGTCAGCCTTAAGAAGAAAGGTGACACCTGCTACAACATGGATAAACCTTGTTATTGCAGCTCAGCACAGGACATGTGCTAAGTGAAATAAGTCAGACACGAAAGGACAAATACTGTATGATTCTACTTCTGTGAGGTTCCCAGGATAGGCTAGAGAGAAAATAGAATGATGGGTGTCAGGGGCTGGGAGTAGGGGAGATGGGGAATGAGCGCTTAATGAGTATAGAGTTTCAATTTGGAAGGCTGAGAAAGTTCTGGAAATGAATGGTGATTGGTGATGGTTGCACAACAGAGTGAGTGTACTTAATGCCACTGAACCGTACACTTAAAAATGGTTAAAACGGTACATTTTATTGTATTGTATCGTATTTTACCACAATAAAAAAAGTGGTTGGGGGAGGGGACAGTTTAGGACACTTTCGAGTTTTCCATATTAATTTCACTCGTTGCAGTGAGAATGTCTTCATGAAATACTTGCGTGTATAAATAAGACGGAGTTGGGGGAGCAGGGAAGTAAACCCACAAAAAAGTCAGGAAGAGAAATGTGCATCCCTCTAGGGAAGGAAAGAATAGGGAGTGAAGAGAGAAGGGGAGCCAGCCAGGCACCGAACAGCCAGGAGGGGGAGCCTGTGCGAGGGCAGTCAGAGGTCTTGGGGGACCAGAAATGTCCAGCGGGCTTTTAAGGCTGTCTTGCTGAGGTATGTGTGGCACCCTCGCAAGCCGGCAGACTCCTCGCCAGCCAGGCCGTCACAAGAGAGCTTCAGTCTGCCAAGAAAAAACTCAGAAACATTTCAGGAGTTTATTTCAGATGCTGCTTTTAAATAATCTCTGCAGCCCCCAGTGAAGAGCCTCAGGTCTCCCGGAATCCTCCTGCTGCTATAATACGTGGCTTGCTGCCCTACGCACGACAGACAGGCATAACCTGGAGCACCCAGGAAGTTCCAAGAATCTGGGGGACTCCCTGACAGTGAGGAATCCACTTGGAGCTCATGTCTGGGACAGAGAGCACGCCATTCTTTGGGAGACTTGGCTACACCTCCATCACACCTGGGAGCAGCAGTATAGAGGATGAAGCCCTTCACTGAGGCAGGTACCGGTTACGTGCACAACCTCTTCTTTCGGAGGAAAAACCTTTCCTGGGCTCTTATGTCCTGGGAGTGCCAGACCTGTGCAAACTTCCTTCTAGACACACATAGCACTGACAGAACTGTGCAGCCTCAGCCACCTCTTCCCAACACCCACATTGACTTCAAAGGCCTAGGGGTGAGGGGACCAGCCACAGAAGGCCTCCCTTTGCCTCCAGGACTTGAGAGTGGAGAATCCGTGAATATAGAAGTTTTGTTTCTCATCTCCTGTGGCACATTTTACTGGAAACAATGTTAAAACATTGATAACCGATGTCGCCCCAACAAATATAAAAAATAAATTTAAAAAAACATTAAAAAGTCAGGAACACTGTTTTCTAACATGTGAAGATGAATTCCAATAGTATAATGTGAACTTTCAAATAGATGGAAGGATTTTTAATTACTTGGGGAAAACAATATAAACTTTTGTCTATGCTCTTATTAAAACTCTGAAATTATGAAATCAATAAACAAGAATTGTAAAGAATGGAAAAGTGTTGGTTAGGGTAATAAAATTTTTATCTTTTCATGGGGGCTATTTTTAGGGGGTTTTTGGTGTTATACCATACCAGTGTTACTGAATACCTACTCAACAGTTTCTCATTTAAGCAGCCTTGTAGTGGGGATCCCCATTTTGTGGATGAGCAGATGTAAGCTCAGGAAGGTAAACTCACTTGATGACAATCACACAGGAAATAAGCTGCCTGCTGGCTCTCCAAATGCAGGCTGCCTCTCCCTGTGTCCCTAAGCACGTTGTATAAGTCACAGGAAAGTACTTTCTACTTGCTCCAAATCAGTAATATGAGGATTCCGATCTATATTTTAAACTGTAGCTATCCAAATTGAAAAGGCAAGGAGACAATAGCCCAGGAACTAAACTAAAAAGACAAGGAATGTAGGAATAGGTATGTGTATAAAAGAATGTGATAGAATATACAGGACTTCTTTGCACTCTTAAAATTTGGTGAGGCCACCACAAAAAAAAAAAAAAAAAAATCCTACACATGGATGTTTGCAGTAAGTTTGTTCATAATTGCCAAAAGCTGGAGCATCTAAGATGCCCTTCAGCAGTGGGTAAATAAATAAAGTATGGTCCATCTAATGAAGTAGTATTCAGCGCTAAAAAGAAATGAGCTAATAAGCCATTAAAAGACATGGAGGAGATCAGAGGCAATAAAATGGTGGTGTGAGAGGGACCCCTGAAAAACTCCTCTGGAGATTACAACTAATAAAACAACTATACCTCAACCAAGGACCCTCTACACAACACACAGTCACAGAAACCCACTCATCACATTAAGGCACCTGCAGGTGGGCAGAGGGTTAAACAAAGGAGAAATAAAAAGAAGAGCAGGGATGCTGCCAGGCGGTCCTGCTTGGAACTCTACTCCTGGGGGAGGGAGGAGGAAGAAGGCGGCGGGAGAGCACTCTGGACCTGACCCGCTCCACAGTACAGAAGAAAGGGGCCAAGAAGCTGGGGCATGAGATACCACACCCACTTCACTTTGGCCCCAGGGGGTGCAAACCGGTCTGCAAAACATAGTGGCCACACTTCACTCCGGTTCCCAGAGGAGGTAGAACGACTGGGCGGTGAGACGCCACAGCATGAATGCTCCAGAGAACAACAGAGGGGGCTGCGTGCACACATTTCTCAGCCTACAACCAGCACAGTCTGTAAGACCAGTATCCAGGACTGACCCCAAGACTTAGGGCAGAATCCGTGCATTGGGCAAAACGAAAACAGAAAGGTGCAATCACGCCCAAACTCCCTGCATGACCCCCGGAGCCATAGGAAGAAAACAAAACCACAAACGCCCCTCCACCACAGATCTCTGCCCGCCCAGTTATCAGCAGCAAACACTAAAAAAACTGCAGCATTCTTGTCAAAATGAGAAACCAGAGAAAGACAGCTCAAATTAAAGCAATGGGGACAGATGACCCATCAGGAACAGAGCTCAAAACAACAATTATAAAAATGCTTAAGGAACTGAATGATAATTTCAACAGAGATAGCAAGCATCAAAAAAGACTTACAAACCATTATAAAGGACCAGAGAGAGATAATGACTACATTAACTGAAATGATGTATGGAATAAAAATCACTAAAATAGATAAAATAGAAACACAAAGCAGTGATTTGCAGGAAAAGCCAGCAGAAAACACCCAACCAGATCACTTGAAAAATTATTTCCAAAAAATGGAAGATGGATTGAGATTCCTCTGGGACTATATCAAATGAAAAAAATATCAGAATAATAAGTGTGTCAGAAGGGACAGAGGAAAAGCAAGGGATCAAGAAATTATTTGAAGAAATAATGATTGAAATTTTTCCTAATCTGGGGAAGGAAATAGACATAAAAGTCCAGGATGCACAGAGAATTTCAAACAAGATTATCCCAAATAGAAATACACTGAGACACATCATAATTAAAATGGCAAAAATTAAAGAAAAAGAGAAAAATTCTAAAAGCAGCAAGAGAAATGCAAGTAGTAACTTATAAGGGGACATCCATTTGACTCTCAGATGATTGCTCACCAGAAACTTTACAGGTCAGAAGGGATTGGCAGAAAACATTCAATGTGATAAAAACCAAGGATCTACAACCAAGATTAATGTATCCAGCAAGGCTAGCATTCAAAACTGAAGAAAGATAAAGAGCTTCTCAGATAAAGAAAAAGCTAAAGGAATTTATCACCACCAAACCAGTACTACAAAGAATGTTAGAGGGATTTCTTTAAGATAGGAGGGGTATGGGAGAGTGGGTAAAATAGGGAAAAGAGGTGTAGAAATTTAGTATGATTGTTAATAGAAAATTGAAAGCAACAAAGAAAGAAAACACATGGACACAGTCAATAATTTAGTAGTTACCTGAGGGGAAGGAGGCAAGAGGGTTAGGGAGAAGGGACAGGGACATCAATATATGGTGATAGAGAACTGACTCTGGGTGATGAACACATAACACAACACGTAGAAGATATAATGTAGAATTGTACACCTGGGACCTATGTGATTTTTACTAATCAATGTCACCCCAATAAATTTTAAAAAAATATAAAACACCTGGAGGAAACGTAAATGCCTATGACTAAGTGAAAGAAGCCAATCTGAAAAGACTACAGACTGTATGATTCCAACTTTATATCATTCTGGAAAAGGCCAAAGTGCAGAGACAAAAATATCAGTGGTGGCCAGGGATAGTGGCGGGAAAAGATGAGTAGGAGGTGCTCAGAGGGCTTTTAGACAAGTGAAGATACTCTGTAAATGCCATAATTATGGATATGCGTCTTTATACATGTGACCAAATCCATAGAATGTGCAACACCAAGAGGGAAGTGTAATGTAAACTAAGTACTTTGGGTGACTATGATGTGTCAATGTAGGTTCATCCTTGGTTAAAACAAATTTGTTTTAATTAAGTACCATTCTGGTGAGTGATGTTGATAATGGGGGCAGGAGGCATATGAGAAATCTCTATCTCCATGTCAGTTTTGTTATAAACCTAAAACTGCTCTAAATATATAAATTCTAAAAAAAAATTATTGAGGCCCTCAAATATCTATTGATACTGTATTAGAAATTATAACAAAAAATGTTTAAATATATATTAACTCATTTGAAAAATAACAGTTATAAACTCATCGAGTGTTTTTTAATGAAAATATAACCAAAACAAAAAGAAAATTTAGTAAGAAGAGTGGCATTGTTCTGCATTTTTACAGGTCCCTTTAATGTCTGTCTTAGGAAGACATTATCTACTTCTGCATGTAATCTGTTGGAGTATTACATGCCAAGAAGTCTCTGGAAACCTCCACTATACAATTGTGGAAAAATGAGAATGAGAAGGTCACTAACATGTTAGTATTATAATAAAAATACCACTATTAGTTTCAATAGTATTTTATAATAGTATTATCATAATAGTTTTTAAATAGAATTTTTAATTTGTAGATGTCTGTTGCCTTACAGCCGCCGAACTGCCTGTTCCCCCCGCCCTCGCCTTTCCTGTAACATCACAAGGAAGTGTCTCGGAAAGCTGAGACCCGATGGAACGATATCGGTCATGCTCCCTTAATGATGACGTCGATACACTGAATCCATCCCCTGGGTACACAGAGTCCCTGGGGCGGTGCACTGGTGTGTGAAGGCATCGTACATGTTGGAGCACAATGGGGACTTTTGGGAAAAGCAGCTTCAAGGCTCGAAACTCACAGACCTTGGAAAACATCAGCTTCACTTTCTTGTAGGCCCACCAATAAAAGCTATGCGTGGGCCCGACTCAGGGCTCGGCCCTGAGGCTGGAGTCCCTTGGCCCCACTTGTTCTATATTCTTGGCTACCAATGTTCTTAAAGTCTTGGGTACCCGAGAGTCCCTGGACCACACTTTGAGAACCATGACACAAAGAACTATGTGTGAGGGAGAGGGAAAGAGAAGCGGGTAGACACTCAAAGAAAAGACCACCATTTCACACATCTCACCTTTCACCTTCCCCAAGTAAACGCGCCCCATACACACTGGGTACCTCCAGGGCTTCTTTTCCAAGGACACCCTAGTTTTACTCAAGGCATCTTCCCTCCAGGCCAGCTCATTCTTGAGAGGTGAAACGAAGGAGGGCTAACTGAATGTCGCTAACTTGAGAACGCACTGGCGTTTTTTAAGAGGCTTTTTAAAGCTAAAATTCCAAGGAGTTCTAAGAGTGGGTTCTTCTGACCACCAGGAGTCAGCTGCCCCATAGCACAGGAGAACGAGCCACAGTGATACATGTGCTCAGGCCTGGTCCTGCCTGACCAGTCATTGAGCCACTTCCTCCGTCAAGCAGGACTGCACCAGTCCTTCTATCCACTAAATGGCCGCCTGTGGCATCAGGTCACCTAGAGGACCTGAGCACACTATACAAGCAAAGCCCACTCTGCATTCCTGCGCTCGGAGGGGCCTGGGAGCCTACACACACGCGCACACACACACGCACACGCGCACACACACGCACGCGCGCACACACACACGCAAACACACGCGCGCGCACACACACACGCAGAGACACACGCGCGCGCGCACACACAAGCACACGCACACACGCACACCCCTCACCGGGCCGCGCAAGCCCCTCGGTGCCCGTGCGGCGACAGTGCGCTCCCTTCCCGCAGGCACATCCAGTGACCTGTCCTGCCCCGGTTCGCGCACCTGTTCCCGAAGTCCACGCCCACCCGTCCAGATCTTTCGGCCTTCTCCCCACCGGGTGGGGCACCGACGGGCGGGGACTCGGAAACTGAGGTGTCGAAGCACGACTCGGCGGAGCGGCGTGCCACGGGGTCATCCATCACCCCGAGTCTTCTGGCTGGAGTGCACGGGGCGGGGGCGCGCGGTGGGGGGGGCGGGGGCGCGCGGTCGGGGGGCGGAGGACACCTTACCCTCCTCGGAGCCGGTGTGCGGCGCCTGCACGTGTAGGAGGGGGTCCACCTCGGGGCGGCCGCGGGTGCGCCAAGCAGTGACGGCAAAGACGCGCGGAAACGGAGGGAATACGGCCGGCTGGGGCGAGGGGGCGGGGGGACGGCCGCGGGTGCGCGGGCTGAGGGGTTACGGCTGGGCGCCGTTCCTGGGCTGGAAGAGCGGGCAGCCACCCAGGAGCCCGCGCAGCTCGTTCTTGAGGCGCCAGTACTCGCCGTCCAGGTTGCGGTGCAGGGCGGGGTCCCCGAGCCCCGGGTCCCGCTCCGGCTCCTTCGCGTCCCAGCCTCGGCGCCGCGGGCAGCAGCAGGCAGCTCACGCCCCCCGGCCCCGGCCCCAGCGCCCCCCACCCCGGGCCCGGCCCCGCCCCGGTCCGGCCCCGCCCCGGCCCCGCCCCGCCCGTACTAAGCAATTAGGTGTTAGAACCTACAGTGGGGCTGGTCAGTGGACGTGGGCAAGGGAGGCCTGGCTTCTCCGACCTGCCCTCGCAGGCCAGCCTGTTGCCCCGCTCCCGAGATCCAAGACCTCTTGGTCCTTGCTCTGGCCCTAACACAGACGCAGGTCCGCTCCAATCCCGGCCGATCCCAAACTGGGCCCCGTTCAGGGAACTTGAATATTACTGCAACCGTGGTGGCCCAGGCCCACACCCCCAGCAGTCCCAGATCGCTGAGAGATGCAGACGGAACAGGCAGTGAACTGTGAACACTGAACTCATCTCCCAGGACACTTCTTTTATTGTGTGGCCAGAAGGAAATGACTTACAACCCAAGTGGCACAGCCACACTCCAGGCCTCCGCTGGCAGAACAGACATTATTGTGTGGCCACACAGGCTCTTAAAGCTTCCCGCTGGAAAGGACACACATATAATAACTTCTGCTTACAACCCACTGGCCACAGCAGTTCAGTCCTGACTCTGGGGGCTAAGGAACGTACATTCCCGACACATCCGAAAGCCAACACCCAAATAGTCTGAACAGCAGCAGTGACGCCCCCTTTCACGGGCAAAATACACTCTCCCCTCCTCAGGGGAGGCAACCGACTTCCCATACTGTCATACCAAGTCCAAGGCATGGGGGGATGCATGGTGGTCTCTGTATTGGGTTAAGATGTGGCTCCTGTGACTCAGAGACCTAGAAGCTAAAAGCATGAAGTCACCAAGTTACCTTCCAAGTGCAAGTAGCTTGAGTGACCAAAAAAAAAGCTTTGAGACTTTTTGGAGGGTTGTTACCCAACTGTAACCTTGTCTTTCTGGGAAGACCCTAGAAGAAATAAAAAACCAAAATGCGTGCACTGGTTTAGGACTGCGAAGGGCACTGAGAATGCTGTTAACCTGAATGGAAGGGGGTTCATGGTGTGAAGTGGCAAATGTTTGATAAAACTGTCACTGACAGATGACAGTGGACACATTGCTCTGGGAGATGCTGAAGACATAGGGTCAGCATTGCATGCTGGCTGTGATTGGCTGTGTCTGACAAGCTATTATAAGAAGAAACAGGCTGAGAAAAGAACTGACCAGTTTGCAAGCAGGGGTGGAAGGAAACAGAGGCCACAAACTCAGGAACTTTCAGAGTCGCTTGCCAAGCCCTGACAGTAAAAGATAAAACTGAGATGCATTTGAAGCAACAAAGGTCAAATGAAACTCAGGTTCTACACCTTTGCCCCATGACCAGGATAGAACCATGAGTCTGACCTGCACCACTGCTAAGACCTCTGAGTGGATTTGGGGGTACACAGCAAGTCACCTCTCATTCCACCTGAAGCATCACTGACAGACACAGCATCACTGACAGACGCAGCATCAGAGCGCAAGAGTGACTTGCACTGGTGCCAGAGAAGTGACAAGCACCACTTGGTTCACGCGTCACATCGTCACACCAGCGCCAAGGCATGGAGAAGTATAACCCTCCCTGGTACCCAGAGTGGGGAGGGCGGAGGCGGCGGGGAGAAACAAAACGCGGCTTCACTGGACTGTCTGTGTCAGCCCGGATTTTCTTGGTTATAAGTAATTAAAACCAATTTGAACTCTCTTCAGCAAAATGGAAATGTATTGGTTCACAAAACTTGAGAAAGTCTTGGATATCCTAACTGGGGAAAGGCAGGAGTGTGGCCAGTGTCAGAAGTCCACCTCCCACATCCCCTTCGTCCCCTCTCCTTCCCCCTCTCTCCCCAGCAGCCCAGTTCTCAGAGCAGACCTAACCCCTCTACCAGGCAGAAAAAGGCTGGGACAAAAGCCAGGGTGTCCACAGCTGGGTCTCAGAGGAAAGAAGGAACCCAGAGGTCAGAGGCCTTTCAAGAGGAGGTACTGGGGATGGCATCTGGGTTGGTGCCCGGGGCCACCCAGCAGTCCCAGGCCCTTGAGGAGTGAGGTATGAACTGGCTGCACTCTGTGCTGCTCCTAGACCATTGGTCCTGGGCGAGAGCTGGGCCCTCAGCTAGAACGTGGACAGCGGTCCTGCACGCGGTGGCTCTCTGCACTGTGACATGGCCGTGTGCATCAGGCAGGCAAGGTCCTTGAGGCTGTTTGTGCAGATGAGTGACCAATAGTGTTAACTGACTTGCTCAGGGGCACACAGCTCTCAATGGCAGAGGACCCAATGCTCACAGGGTTCCAAGTTCTGCCCTACATCACATTGCCCAGGCAGAACTGGCCTCGGGCCTGGAGAACTTCATGAATGCTGCTTTCATGGAGCCCTGGGTGTCCGGGGCTCTGGGTTCTGTGGTGAGGCATACACTGTTGTCAGCAGACTTCAGAGAGTTTTGTAGAAATTGTGGAACCATAAAGGGTCAGAGCTGGGAGCCCCCTGGAGCTTGTCCCATCAGTCCCTTCTTTTCAGATGAGGACACTGTAGCACCCGTGTGGCCTCTAATGGAGTAGTCTGGCCACTGTGCTGAGGTTTGAGAAGGGAAATGGGCGATTTGGGAAGTTCATTTATAGTGTCCCCCGTGCTTCCCAGTACTCCCCAGTCTGAGTCCCTCGGGAGTCTCAGCTCAATTACCGGGCTCTTGCCTCACCTGTCTACACAGAGCTTTGGCCCCCATAAGCCCTCCTTCCTCTCTCACAGACGTTTCCAGGAACCCTGAGAAGTTTCTCCCATGTGATGGTGAGCAGCTCCACTGCCTTCCCCACTGGACACTGTCTCACCCCACATGGAGCTCTGGGGTGGGGCCAAAAGGTGGGTGTGGGCAAGGGAGCCAGGATACCCAGCTCCCTCTGTGTGGTCACTTTGTAAACTGGGCCCTCAAGCAGTTTACAGTGGGAAAACCCTGGCAGCTCTTTGCTTATAGCTTCTATTACCCTAGAGGCTAGACCCATGTCCAGGGGTAGGGAAGGGACAAATTCCAGAAAGAGCCACCATGCTGTCCTCAGCAATGCCCTCCCTGCAGACAGGCAGGGCTTTACTACAGGGTCACCCCTGACGTGCCTGCCCTACCCCCAACCCTCATAAAGTCTGCCAATAGACCCACTCCACGGGCTTACTTCCCCCTTCACTGGCCCTGCTCACCAGGCACAAGACACGCATGCTGGAAATGCCACAGGGGGCATCTGGCATCTATGCTCCCAGGTGGCTCCCAGGTGGCTCCTGCTGACTCCTGTTCTTGGAAGCAGTTGGGCTGTAAATTGTGATGGTGCCTTTCCCTGGCTCCCAAAATAAGACTCACCCATTGTGAGGCCTGCTCCGTTTTCCACATCCCTCCTCCAAAAGACAAACTCCTGGTCCAAGGCAGAGCTCCCCAGTGTGAAGTCCATGGACCAACGTGGGTCACACTGAGGATTATGTCTGTGTGGTGCCACACAGGAATCACCAGGAGGTACCATCATTTAAAAAGCAAGTGAAGATCAGTGTGCAAAAGCTGCCACCTTCTGTGTAACAGGAGGAATGTGTTATTGTGTGTTTACTTATATTTTCAAAAAGGAACAAGGACAGACCAAAAGCCGATAACAACTGTGACCTATAGGAGGGAGAAAGTGGGCATGGAAGGGAAACCTCTCTGAAGATACTTTGTTTTATCATTTTGACTTTGGAACTGGGTGAATGTTTCACATACCTTTAAAATGTTAAATGTATGTAACAGGGGAAAAAAGTAGTCTCTGAAAATCAAAAGCAAACAGAAACTAATTTACTCAATTCTGGTTCAAGTGGGCAGCATAACCACGAGAGAAAAATTATTTCAATTAACTTTAAATGTGTTACTTTGATGGCATAGCCCACTGGGAATATAGCCCCCTCGAAGGCACAAAGAACAGAGAAATTTTACTCAATATATGATAGTCTTAATCGTAGTAGTAATGTTGGTGTCATTCTGCAACTGTTTTGTGTGTATTTTAACAGAAAGCATGTAAGTAACTAGATTGAATGGCGTTAGAATCCAAGATCATCAGTGTCAAAAAAGTAACAAATAGAAAACCAAAGAAGTTAAGGCAAAATCCTAACTTAAATCCTTACTTAAATTCAAATTGGAGGTGTTATGACTTTACGGTTTAACTTTTATTTCTGAGGTATCTCAAGTCTCATATGGAGAGGAAGCCAGTATGAGTACGAATGCATGAGGGCTGGGGCTCCTAGTCCCAACTTGGCGATGCTGAGACATGAAGGCTAAGTAGAACTTAACCAAGCAAAAAGTGGGCAGGAGAGTGCTTCCAGAATGAAAGGCCAAGAGGAGAGAGGGCAGGGCCACCACGTATAGTTGTTTCGGTTGTACGCTACACAAGAGCACCACGTCTAGGACATGTTGCAGTCATTTATAAGGATGTGCACAGAGGGCTGTGAGCTCCTAGTCCCCTTCCCTGACTCACACATGCATAAACCCATACTGTCAAACATGGCATGAACACACTAGGACAGTATGCACATATATGCTCAATGAGACACACAGACACTTGTCTCAGCTGGACTTGGACTGTCCTGAGGTCACCTTTCTCCTCCACTTGCCACAATTAGAGACCAATTTCCACCCTTGTTATACTTCAGACAAACCTGTCACAGTCATCTCCTATAGGGGTGGGTGGGGGACAGGTGGGGAGTGCTTTCCTGCAGTAAGAGGGGGAGGTTGTGTGTGTGTGTGTGTGCGCACGCATGCATGTACAGACCTTGGGAACTGAGAATTGGAGACGGTAGCTGTGCTAAGGGACTTGAAAATTGTTTCTGGGATATATGAGTAGAAACTAAAGGAGCAAATAGCAAGCATCCATTATGTCATGTAAAGGGCTTGGCATAGGACCTAGTGAATAATGCCCACTCAACCAAGTGGCCATTGGCACTGCCTAGCACAATGCCACCACCCGCTTCCCCCACACCAGTGGCCACACTGAGTCCCCTCGTTGGGTCAGGTCCCTGCCCCAGTGTATCTTTCTGCACTGCCACAGCTGTGGATGCCCCCCTCTGTTTGACCTTCGAGCCCCCCTAGTGTGACCCGCCACCCCGGTTGCCCGAGCTGTCCTACTTTCAGCACTGAAAAGTCCCACCTCTCCAGTCGTGGATGAACCAGGATGCTGGTCACCCTGCTCCTTTTCCTCAGCTGGTTCCATCAGCTGGACAGTGTTAGGAGGATGCCCTTGGTCTACTGCTCAGTCTCTGCTGAGGCATTCTACTGTGCTCGCTTTTTTGCCATCAGTTCCTGAGTTACGTTTCTGCCCCTTCCGCTTTCTCCTCTCTTTCGGAGACTCCCGCAGCGTGCACGTTTGTGCCCTCATTATGTCCCACATTTCTCTGAGGCTGTGCTCACCTTTTTTCATTTTTTAAATTTCTGTTCTTCAGCTTCCAGAATGTCTACTTATCTGTCTTTGAGTTCCCGGATTCCTTCTGATGCCTACTTCGCTGTTGAGCCCCTGTAATGAAGCTTTCATTTCGGTTATCATACTTTCCAACTCCAGAAGTCCCATTTGGTCCTCCTTTACCATTTCTATCTCTTTATTGATATTCTTTATTTGGTGAGTCATCATTATCACACTTTCCTTTAATGGTTTCCTTTAGGTCATTAAACATATTTACAGACACTACTTTGAATCTCTGTTGGCTAAGTCCAAGCATAATTTACACAGTGTAGAAAGGATTCAACCAATGTTCCAGAATGGGAGCTGAAGGAACACTGCAGCTGACCAGAGTGGTGAAGTCTGAGGAGGTATGCAGAGCGATGCGGCCCGTGTGGAGGGCCCACAGGCAGCCATTCACCAGTGCTCAAGACGGAGCTTATGAAGAACCAAACGGCCTCCAAAAAGGAAAGACTAGGAAAGAGAAAGGAGTAAGGAGTCTGGTCTGTAGATCCATGGCCCACATGGAAATGACATCTAGGTATCACTTGGGTCCTTTATACCAATGACAGAACAGCATGCAGGACTGAACATTCTACCAAAGGTTCCTGGGGAGGCTGCTGGGGGCAGGAGGCTGGGACGCCCCCACCCCCATCCTTCCTCCCAGGCTTCAGTGATACAAGAGTGGGTACTGGGTTTCAACCACACACTCTCAGATGAACAATATTTTCTAAGGCGGGGCTTTATATCGCCCTTTCTACATATCAACTTTTTTCTTAATATTTCAGTCCCCTAAAGCACTCATCAGATTTCTGTAATGATTCTATAAATACTACTCAATCTTCAATCTTATCCGAGGTTTCAGCAGCACATCAATTTGCTATTTTAAATTGCTCTAAACTTCCCAAGGAAGGGAAGCTATCTGTCTATCTGTGAATATTTGCTTATGTCAAGTTAGGCAGAACCTAGAGCAGTGGTTCTCAACCTTCCTAATGCCGTGGCCCTTTAATACAGCTCCTCACGTGGTGGTGACCCCCATAAAATGATTTTCGTTGCTACTTCATAACTGTCATGTTGCTACTGTTATGAATCATAATGTAAATATCTGATATGTGTTTTCCGATGGTCTTAGGCGACCCCTGTGAAAGGTCGTTCGACTCCCAAAAGGGTCGCGACCCACAGGTTGAGAACCACTGACCTAGTGGAAAATAATCATTCTTTTATTCTAAACCCAACACTAACTTCGATATCATGACAACCCAAGAGAGTTCAGGAACTGAGTAGAGAACCTAAGGAGGCTATAGGATACTGAAAGTCAAAAGAGCATTATGAAGACAAGGAGACATTCTCTTTTTCATTTTACAGATCAGGAAACTGATACCCAGATTAAGAGTTGAAGTCACTTGCCCATTTGCCACTTCTTGGGAAAGTCTAGGTTGGAGCTCCTGGCTCCCGATGTGGCCTGGTTTTCTTCCTCCAATAAGTTTGGAAGTTATGGTACTGAAATAACAAGTCACTGAAAACCCCAACACAAATAAAAGTATTAATACTTGATCAACTGGGCTTCCTATAATTTAGACAACCTAATAGTCATTTTAGACAGATAGAAATTTAATATTGAAGTTAGCAAATAAGGTAAATTAGAGTTTAAAGGAAGAGAGGGTCATAACTGTACATTTTTCCTTCTGAAGCAGGAAAGGCAAACATTAGACATGGTTGGGTTGGCTGCTGGCACTCAGCTCAAAACAAGCCTCCCCTCTCACCCTCTGGAGTGAATTTGGGAAGACGAGGAAACAGAAGCATGAAGGCAACAGTCATGCCAAAAAATAAAAGGGAGGGATAGATCAATGAAGCAAAAATGATTTAGCAGGTTTTCAGATACTCCACCACAACTGCTGCACTCTGAACACAGGCCTGAGAAAAAAGGGCGGTTGGGAGAAGAGAGAAGATGAGGGTTAGAACAGACAGAAGTTAAAGTGCTATCATGGCACCAGCTTCCGATTAGCAACTTTTTCAAAACGAATACCACTTCTGCCAGCCTTTTGGTATTTTCTGCTTATATTGATTTATGTAAATTGCCAGCATTTGGGGGTTTACATATTTTCTTGATTGAAGTAGCAAACTACTTTTTCATCAGACAGTTCAGAAGTTCTTCATTTACTCCTGACATGTAGACATAATGTGAAGCTCTTACAAAAAAAATAGCACATGAAACTTCCTTCAGTAAGCTCCTTCATGAAGCCTTTGAACCCGCTGTCTCTGTCTTCCTTCCACTATGCCTAGACTTGCTCTGTACAAGCACCAATGCTTGGAACCCCTCTGATTCAGCAGAATTAAAAAGTAATTAGCAGCCTTCCCCAGCTTTCATGGATTCTTCTAGGCCTTCAAATTATCCTTCTCTTCTTTTCCTGACATGTTGAAGACGTCATTGTGTTCTGAGAATTTTCCCTCCATGAGATGATTCCCTACTTTACCTTCCATTCCCTCTGCCTCCAAATCCTGTTTAAAGCCTGCAAATTACTGTTCTCTGCTTCTACTGCCCATTCCTCCCCATTCCCAATAAACCCTGAACACTACTAGGTTAATAACCTAATAGGGACATTAAGGTGAACATACTGTGTGGGAGGGTCACTGTAATTCTTCTTCAGAAAAGATTAACGGTAGAGAGGGACTTCCATAAGTAAGGACAAGGAGAGGTCATTGAGTAAAACAGGAAATTATTCCTAGAAACATCTTGGTTTCTGATCACTGCTCATAACCCTAGTCCTTATCTCTATGACTCCTAGATATACCTATAGTGATTGGCATCAGGGTTTTATAAAGGCTCATTGTGCCTTTTTTAAGGGGCAGTGTGGAAGAGGCACCCAGAATACCTTACCATACTCCAACAAGGCTGGTGGGAGAGAAAACCCTAGTAGCAGAAGTAAAAGAGGTCAATCTTCTGGGGCTTCTAGAAAACAGGGTCAAGCTGAGTATAACTACTGTGAGGTCCCATGACCATAACAATTTGCTCCAAAATGGCTCAGTTATGAGCATGATCAAATACAAACTTCTTAATCTAGTGTAGGGAGTGCGTGAGCCAGAAGCCAGGTCCTTTGAGTACACAGGTTTTAGCAAGGCTACCCGTGTGCTTGGAGTCCACAGTTCAAGGGCTTTGCAAGGCAGCCCAGAGCTGGGTGCACAAGGACAATGCTCAGAGTGTGGTTTCTGGCTTCTGGAAAAATCTGACATTGGGAGCAAGGTTGTTTGGCCTCTGGAAATGATTCGAGACAAAACTTATGGCCTGCCTGCCTTGAAGAGAATAATAATAATATAATCAGTAATGCCTTAGCAACATGTACCAAAATATTGATTAAATGCAGGTGTCTGTAACTATTTGTCCCAGTTAAGATGTACTTCCCAGTCTCGCTTTGCTGATTTACCCCAATGATCTCACCTGTTGTGCCCACCCTATAAAATAAACTTGCTGCTGCCAGGTGGGGTCTCTGTGTCTCCATCAGAGTGCAGAGCCACCCGGTCCCAGCTTTTCTGTCTGTGTCTGTGTCTGTGTGTTTATTTCTTCATTCCCCATGGCCTCCCCTCCGGTTCACCTGTTCACCCGCACAGGTCGCAACAATCTAGCACTGAAGATTCCAAATCAAAATATCAAACCAATCTTTCAAAGAGAATCTCCATACTCCTTAAGAAGAATCAAGGGTGAACTCCCTCAGCAACCCTGATATTCACCAGGAATGACTTTCCTCAGCCTCCCCCACTACTCATATCCACCCATTTCAAGGCCAATTCAAACCCCACCTTCCCTATGAAGCTTTATCTGACCGGTAGGCCGAATTTCCCCTGGCAGCTCCAGATTCCCCTAGCAGATAGTTTGAACACCCATGTAGCACTTAATACACACATTCTTTTATATCCTCTTTTTAAACAATTTTCTATGACTGTGTCTTCATCTCCCAGAGAAAACCACTAGTTTCTTAAGGATAAGATCTGTGAATTAGACAAGGTTGTAATTAGGTATAAATTCAGTAACATCTAGTACATGACTGATTGAGTGGCTATCAAACACAGGTTGAAAATTTGATTTGATGAGGCCAAAAACATGTTAATTCCTGTAATGGTTAGCAGAGTCTAACACTTTTCTAAAGACCCCACAGTGAATATCCTCTGAGTAGTAAGTCCCATGAATCGGATATTTGTGTACATTCAAACTGATCAACAAACACCCTGCAAGAAATTCTGGACTCTGAAAGCATCAGCATTTCCAGAAGCCAATAATTATTATTATTATTATTATTGCTATTACTATTATTATTGTCTTAGGCATTTAACTTAAGAGCCCTAAGGGAACAAAACATCCACATAGCTTCTCTAAAAGGAATCACATGAATAGCTCTTTATATTTTCCTTGCATTGTCAAGAGGCTCTTGAAATGATCTTGAGAAGTAGAATGGGAAGTTGTATAAGACCAAGGGCAGAGAGGACTAGGTTGACTCTTTCTAGTCACTCTCAGGTCGAAAACACCCACGGATTACATACTTCTTGGACGCCAGGACTCCTTTACAAACAGGTCTCTTTACTTTTGATTTTATACTTCCTGAGCACTTGGTCTCCAGAGCTCCTACTTCCACAAAAGATGTTGAAAGCTGGCATTCCAGGACACCCACACAGCCTTTCAGATCAGTTCAATCAGACAGATAGGTTTCACCAAGTCCAGAGGTCGCCAAGGGTGCCAACGCCGCATATAACTTATAATTTACATAAACCCTGAAGCCCACCAACCTGTCCACACGATGTAATCACTAAGTCAAAAAACCACGTGGGTTTTTCCCATGGTCGCTGATGAACCACTTCCTAACTCTTTGCCATTGCATTTTAGACTAGGGGACTAAGCTTTCACGGAATCGGCATCTGGGTTCTTTTCTCAGAGCGGAGCACGGTGAACAGAAAGCTGCAGGAAGTGGGGTGCGCGCTCTTGCGGGATCCTGGGTTCATCCACCTTCCCATCTCCTGGGCTCCACGTCCTCAAAACAACAGGATCTGGACCGTACACACGTATTATTTGTCTTATTTCCATGAACCAGGCATAATGATTCCGTTTCACAGATTTGAGGAAAGGGGTAGAAGAGGAGCGACTTTGGGGACTACGAGCCGAGGCCCCGTTTTTCCGCCTGGGGGACCTCAGGTTAGGTATTTATTTCCTACAATGCCTTCCCTGGGATGTTCCCGGGGTAAGCCAGTTGCAACTTGGGCGGCTATGACAAAGATCCATTCCCAATGCCCGGCCAACCTTGAGCGAGTTCTCCGTGAGGCACCCAAAATCCCACTCCCGTCAGCCTGCAGCGAGCTTCCGGTTCAACTGGGGACAGTAGAAGTGGGAGGAGCTGCGACGCGCGGAGAAGGCGGGACCTAGTCTCCGGCAGTGGCTCCGGCGATTGGCCAGCCCGACTACAGCCGAGGCCAATGGCAAGGCACCTAGCAAACGCTCGGCGCGGCGACTGCGGCTGCGCGGGAGATTCGAATAGGCAGCGGCTAATCGCTCGCTACGCTGGTGGACTTGTTCCTGGCCGCATCCTCTCGCCATGGACGACCCAGAAAATGCCTTCCAGTGAGTGTGGGTCTGGTGGGTAGGGGATGAGGCGCACTGGGGCCCCTCAGGTTCGAGCCTGGGGTCCGCAGGCCTCAGCTCTCCCGGTCCCGCCTCCTTTGCCCCTCCCTCCCCTTTCCTCGCCGTGGGGGTTACCCCACCGTCACCCCATCCAGCCTGTGGGCCACTTGGAGACAGGGACCGACTTTCACCGTGTGGTTGGCGCTCTCGCCCAGACCCCGAACTCGTCCGTGGGTTGCGGCCGCAGTGGCAGTTTGAGGGTATTTGGGCAAATCTGAAGCCCTCAGAGCCCCGCTGGTCCTTTCCGAGGAGCTCGCACTAGGCATGCGTGTGGCGGGGTGTGGGGGGTGGGGGACAAAAACCCAACCCAGCAAGAAACCTAAACCTGTGTGTAGGTTCCCTGAGAAACTTGCAAAGCCTCATTTAAAAAGCGCTACACAGCAGGGAGAGAACTTAAAATTGCTCTTACCCATCACCCCACAGTTAAGTTTTAAGTCTTTGAATTACGTGTACTTCAAGAAGAAAAAAACTACGCTTATTGTTATTGATATCAGACTGCTAACCGTTTTTTAAATTCCGACGCCTTTGCTTTATGACTTAGGCGATTTATCCCCAAGGCGATTTATCCCCATGGTTTCAAAAGCATTTACTCTTTTTTGTTTTTTTAATGTGGGAAGTTCCCTGGCTGGGAATCGAACCCAGGCTGCAGCATTGACAGCGCCGACGCCTAGCCACGACACCTCCAGGGAACTCCAAAAGCATTTAAAACAGTTAAACCTTTGTGACAGGAGGTAAAGCTGGCGAGTTTTGTTAGTACCAGGGTGATCATCTTACTGTCTGGGATGAGGAGATCAAGGTTATTAAGTACAGTTAAAACAAAATCTGCTCGAAGACCTTTTCTTTAGCCTTCAATCTAATCAGCCAAGGATTTCACTTTTAAAAAACTAGTTTTCCTTCTTTTTAAAGGAGAAATCAAGCATTTCAGACCTTATTTTGACTTTCTAAAGACTTGCTGTAATGAACTGGGTGTTTTAGTATTAGAGTGTACCTGGCCATGTTTTTAGTGAGATGGAGTCAGAATCAGAACATGAAATGTTTACCTTGGATCAGACATTGTAGAGATTTATCTGCTATGAGGCATAAGAGAGATTCAAAATTTAGAAGTAATCATTTTTTTAATTTTTAAAAATAACATATAGTTACAGAAGAGATTTAGAAAAGTATTCACTGAGATCTATACCTATCTAATCTCCCAACCTCTCATAAGTTACCATTTTTCCAGTTTATTTTGCAAGTGTTTCTTTTTGCAAATATAAATATTTATAATAACATTAACATATCTGTATGTTCCTGTGTGTACAATTCCTGCCTTTATCACACGTAGAATATAGCACAGTATATATACACTGCTTTTTTTACTTAACGCTGTCCTTGGAGATTTCTCTCTGTCAATATGTAGAGCTCTTTCTCATTCTTTTAACTGTGTAATATTTCATGTATCATAATTGATCTAAAAAGTCCCCTGTGGGTGGATGGGTGTTGACAGCCTCTTGCTATTAGCGATAGTGCCTCAGTGAAAAGTCTAGTACCTGTGGTGTTGTGCACAGGTGGATCTGTCTCCTAGGTTCCCAGAAGCAGTTTTGCTAAATCTGAGTGTAATTTTGGTAGATATTAGCAATTCCCTTGGCAGGATTGAGAGCACTCCACCTGCAAGCAAGATGTGAGTTCCTGCTGCCACTGCTTCCTCTAAACACCCACATTTTTTGCCAATCTGGTGGGTTGGAAAGTGTAAGTGAATTTCTCTTTTGAGAGGTTCAGTATTATTCTGTGGAATGCAGTTTTTTAAATTGGGTTAATTTTTTTTTCTTCCAATTTTTAGAATATCTGATTTGTTATCCCAGTTGTCGGCTCAGTGTTTTGTTTGGTTTATTTTACATGACAAGGAGAAAATCCTGAAATGTCCTGAATTAAATGAACAGCAGGCCATAGGGTGGTAGGAAGAAACGAAAAGGCGTTAATCAGTTAGCAACTGCAGTGCGAAACCAACAAGATTGCTCACACTGGAGTGTGTGTTGGAATTATTTAGTATATTTGCTGCTGAAGCAAGCACGACTGTTGGAATTTTAACTAACTTCCAGATGGCTATTTGCGAGGTTATCTAAAGAGGGAGAATAGCCAGGAGCCCTGGGGCTTTGGGGCCCTGCTGTGCCCATCCCAGAAGTAGCCCTGCTTCACCTTCCCCCACCTTCACTTTGTCTACAGCTATTGTGAATCCTTTCAGAACTGCTTCCGTTTCCTCCCCTCACTTGGTATGTAAAGATGCTTGCAAAACTCAGGGTGAAGGAAAAGTTACCTTTCCCACGTGGTGGTTTAGACTTAGTGCCCCCAAACTAGTCTTTTTTTTGCTAGCAATGGCCTAATAAACCCTTTCTTTTAATAAAAAGACCTTTAGCTGTGGAAGTTAAAATTTTTATTTAACAGATATATATATTGTTTATATATATAGTTGACTTTATCCAGGTTTTCTTTTATGGCTTCTGGATGTTGAGTCATAAGATACATTGATATCATTTGTATATTGAAAAGATAACTAGAAGAAAGTATTGCTTTTAAATCCCTTTTTTCAAAAATCATAGTAATTTATTTGATAGAAAACCTTGAAGTCTCCCTTAGCTTGACTCTCTCAAACCCAGTATGCAACCCCATAGCAAGTCCCACTCTCTTTCTCCAGAACACCCCAAATTCCACACTTGGGTTGTTCCCACCCTGGCCCGGCTCACACCTTGTCACTGGAACTGCAGCAGCTTCTTTCTGGTTTCCCAAGTCTCAATTCCCATCCCTTTGTCACCTGGAGCCTGAATGGATGTTTTAATGTGCACATTAAATCTTGTCTCTTCCAACCTTCTAGGTCAGCCCTCAGAAATAGTTGCATGGATTCCTGACAGTGATCAAATGCCACCTCTTAGAGGGGCAGGCTTCCCTGACCATTCTGTCTGAAAGTGGGAGGTCTTGTCATACTCTTCCACCTTCTCCCATTTTTCCCCACTAAATGCTTAATGTCACCTGACATTCATTATCTTACATGTTTCTTTTGTTTGTTTGTTTGCCCTACTAGCACCTGAACACCCCTGGAGAATATGCTTTGCCTGCTTGGGTTTTTGAAGCTATGGTTGGGTGTGTAGAAGTAAGGGCTAGCAGGGTTCTTTGGGAGCTGTAGTTGCTGATTTATGATCATTGCCATCTTGTGTTCTTCTGCAGGGACTTTGTTTTCCCACTGAGGCCTGGGAAGCAAACTGTCTGAAAACTCCTATGGGCAGTGCCAGGGTCCCACCAATAGGAGGGGAAGCTGCAGGCTTGTGTGCACTGCCTCGTGATGGTGGTGGTATGGTGATATTGGGGATCAGTGAGAGGAGAAGGAGACTCTTCCAGCAGTGTCTTTCTGGGGCTAAGCTCAGGGGCCTTAGGTCTTACTTTTGTCTGGAAAAACACTTGACTGTTTCTCACCATTCTGAGTGAACATTCTTGTAATTTATATGTAATGTTTGAATTAATATTTAAGATTTCCATTTTAAGGTGTATAACTGATGAATATAAAATAAAATATATCTTTTGTTTTTAGGAATTATCCTAATATCCATGTGCATATTTTTCTCTTTTCTAGAATGTTTGAAGCCCATATGCAACGCTACAAGGGCGATGACCCACTTGGTGAATGGGAAAGGTTAGTTAGCATTTAGTCTATTTCTTTCCTTTAAACAAACTATGTTACCCTGAAAATTAATATTATCCATATATTCCTAGATACATGCAGTGGGTAGAAGAGAATTTTCCTGAGAATAAAGAATATTTGACAACTCTTTTAGAACATTTAATGAAGGAATTTTTAGATAAGAAGAGATACCACAATGATCCAAGGTTCATCAATTACTGTTTAAAATTTGTAAGTATACTTTATCAGGTACAGTCAAATCCTTAATTATGTTGTACTTTTGCATTTTTATTTAGATTGTAAGATCATTTTAAATTGTTCTTTCTTTTAATTTCCTACGTTTTCAGTCGGAAATTTTAAAAAGTTTTGTGGTCAGAGATGTGTATTTAGAGCCTTTTGACTTCTGTATTGTGGAGTCAGTATTTAATTTTAAAACCTTCTTTTCTCTGTATATCAGATCTGTAAATGTTACAGCCCAAGGTAGAAACCATTCAATTAAAAGGTTTGATGGATGAGAAGTGTGTTTGGGAAAGGGGGCAAAGTAGGCACTCCCTAGTACTAAGAGAGTTCCTGAGAAAAAACTAAATTCATTATGAATAATTAAGAAAATACCAATTGTCAGAAACTAAATTTAGTAAAAAGACAAGGCTGCCTCAGGCTAGGCTTTAAAATGTTTGGTCTCTTCAATTTTGAAATAAAGGCTTGGGGACACAAGTTCTAGTAATAAAATCATGAATGCAATGGATAGAACAAACATGGATTGTTTCACTAAATTAAAAAATACTGGATAGAGGCATCATATGGAACTTGAGCAAGCTCAGATTAAGAAAAAAGTAAGACTTTATGTAGTGGATTATTATAGCACCTGCTATCTTGGGAAATAATATGAGTAATTATGGGGACACTGAGTGTCAAGGAAAGGAATGAGCTTTTCGGTTTGTTATTAGAACCATACGGGCTTTCTTTTCCCTTACACAGTACAGCCTGAAGCCTTTGGCTGGTCTAGGCCGGACCTAGACCAGCGGTTCTTTCACTCTTGTGTCTGTTTGCTTTGGGTTTCTGTAGGCTGAGTGCAACAGTGACCGTCACCAGTTTTTTGAGTTTCTGTACAACCATGGGATTGGGACGCTGTCCTCGCCTCTGTACGTAGCCTGGGCTGGGCATCTGGAGGGCCAGGGAGAGCTGCAACATGCCAGTGCTGTCTTCCGTAGAGGTATTCAGAACCAGGCAGAACCTGGACAACTGCTGCAGCAACAGTTCAGGTAGTGTGAGGGTAAAGCTCCGCATGGTGCTTTCTGCTTTGAAATTGATGTTGCTCTGAAGATGGTCTTATTGTCACCTTCTCGTTGTGGAAAATGTGGATAATGCACAAGAGTGGAAAGGACAGAGACTGCCCAGAAATACTACTGTTAGCATTTTGGTGCATATTCTTCCAGTATCTTTTTTTTCCTTTGCCTCTGTGCATACCTATGTGTTTGTGTATTTAAATAGTAAATCATATGTCTGGTTGTATATATACTGAGCTCCCTACTGCTCTTTAAAAATTGAGAATTTTTATATACTTACGAAGTGGTTGTAAAATCTGTCCCAGAGTTACAAGTATGTCACTATTTAACTGTTCTCCAACTGAATGTTGTGATTTTATAAAGAACAATATAATATCTTAATGAATAATTTTGGTTTTCATAATTTTTTACTTTATCTGATTAAATACACCTTGTTTAGGGAATTTGAAAAATACAGAAAACTAAAGCAGAAGAAATTTGGCATTTTGGTTGGCATTTTTCTCTGTTTGTTTTAGGATTGCAATCATGCTATACATACATAAGCAGCTTTGTGTCAAGATCTTTTTCCTTCATAAAAATATCTCCTAATGTATTTTCTATTTTTAGCTAGTTTCTTCTGATTAGAGTCTCAGAATTGAGACTGTTGAGTCAAAGGGTGTATGAAGAGTTTTAAGGCTTATGGTGTATATCACCAAATTTAAATACCTAATGAAAAGGTTACACCAGTGTTCTAGCCCCTCTCCAGCAGTATATTAGGCAGCTTATCTCACTGCACCCCTTTTAGCAAATAATATTCTCAGTGTTTTTAAGCTTTGCTATAGTATTCATACTCTTTTTAATAATAATTTTGACATTTGAACTTATTTTTTCTATGAAAAATTTAAAGTAAATCTAAGACAGCAAAATATTTTACCCTAAGCACTTTCTTAAACATCTCTAGAAGGTGATTTCTTACAGAACCTTACACCATTTTCACTAACAAAATTATCAATAATTTTCTATTGTCTAATATTCAGTCATTCCTCACTATGTAATTTTTTTTTACCATTGGTTTGTTTGAATCAAGAGTTAAATCATATTTGGCATATGCTTACCTTTGGCTGGATGTCTCTTAGTCCCTTTATACTGTGCATTCTTGCTCCCATCTCCCCAAATGTCAGATATGGAAATTGTGTGTTACTTGACAGACTGAGCTGAGGTGCAAAGGTGCCATGAAATGACATATTTAAATCCTCGCATCCTGAACAATTTCTGTATCTGCCTTTGTAAAAGTAGTGGTCAGAGTTTGTACTTAAACGTCTTTCTTCCAAACATACTCATTATGTTCCAGATGTATAGAATGCTTAAATATAGCATTCAAACACCCCATGCTGGAATAATGGCATATGTGGTACACAAAGTAGGAGGGTGCATTTGTTAGGTAGATTTGAGAAATACTGATTTAAACTAGACAGATGAAGGAATTTTCTAATATGAGTGCATTAGGTATAAATATAATATCAGAATTTCTTTTTAATTTTGAAGCAACCCTAAAATTTAATTTTACCTTTTCTCCTGACCTCACTCTTTACTAGCTTAGAATAAGCTGATTATTATATTTAGTTTTTGCTTTAATGCAAGTACGTATTAAACTGAAGTTTATAATCTTTATTGATTATTGATGTTTTTCTACTCTCATTTAGGTTATTTCAGACACGTGTCACCGAAACCCATTTGCCAGCTCAAGGTAAAATGATGCTTTTTAAAATGTCTAAATTTTTGATAAGTTAGTCTCTGACTTGCACTGCCTTTTTTTTTTTTTTTTTTTTCTTAAAAAACAAATCCATTCAGTATTTATTCATTGTATTGTCTTAGGTAACAAGGAACGTACTCTGATTAGATAAGGCCAGCTAAGTAGCCCTGAAGACAAGGGGACCTGTCTTAGCGTTTTAAAAGAGCAAAACATGAAAAACTTGGTGATTTCATTTTGTTCTTAGAATTAAAAGGAAATAAAAATAATAATTGCTCCAAATGGAGGATAGTACTTACTCCGGAGATCATCTGCTTCGAATTGAATCAAATGTATTTGATGCAACTTTTAAAGAAATGTAGTCACTTTGTTCCTTTAGAAATAAAGGTAACATTTCAGCAATAAGCGTGGACTATCCTATCCTGTTGTTTAACTTGTTTGAGTTTACATTTCTTTTGAGTAGTTCCTTGGACATTTTCAATTGATCAGACAAATACAATATTGCTTTTATCTAAAAAGTGTTTTAGTTATATTTTATGAGACACTGTTGGATGAGCCGGTTTTTTTTTTTGTTTTTTTTTTTTTCTTGCTTTTTGGTATGTGGGTAGCTCCCTGACTGGGAATTGAACTCAGGCCGCAGTGCTGACAGCCCCAGTGCCGAAGCCTTAAGCCACCACACCACCAGGGAACTCTCCTGATTTTTTTCTTAATGCTACGTAATGAAAGATTGGGGAAATGTAGTGATTTTATTTAATATGGGTTTTACCCTTATTTCTCTTTCTTTCACTCCAGCAGCTAGAACCTCAGAACCTCTGCATAATGCTCAGATTTTAAACCAAATGATGATATCAAAATCAGATACAGGAAATAGCTCAGCCTGCATTTCTAAGAATCAGGTAATAACGTTTGTGGAAACTGGGAATGGGCAACACTGGCCTATCGTCCTCTACCACTACTCTCCTCTAATACTTAAATAACTTACTGGCTGACCATACCTTCCGCATTAACCTGACCTAGGCACCCCAGCACAAAACTTCCATCTCACCATGCTGAGAGGCTCCCCAGCAGCTTCTCTGTTCTGCTGGCTACCTCTTCCTAAGCCCAAGAGTCCTATGCTGGACCACAGCTACCTGGAGGCTTCTGAGCCCTGCTTAGAAACTTAGCTCCGAATGTTGGTGACTGTACCCTCAACCTGGGCTCTACTATTCCAGGCAATCATATTTTCAGTTTCCCAGTCACTCTGCTTTATGTATTTTTTATGTTGCCTGTTTCACTCTAATGCTAAATTATAGTGATTTTAAACTTCTTTTCACACTCTTCAAATTTGGGACTTGGACATGACTACCTCTACCCTCTTCCTCAGGAGCTGGCAAAAATACTGTTTGGTGAGCCAGCAGAAGCCAGCAGATGACATCTGTCAGTTTTCTGCCACCAACCATTAAATGGAACTGCACCCTTCCCTGCCACTGCAGTGAGGAAAGGTGCCTTTCCACCTGAACTTGTCTTTTATCCTCCTCAAGATTTTGCCCTGTCAAGTTCTCTTCTACCCTAATGGTTCACCAATGTGTAAAAATACTTGTCTGTCCTTCACTCAGCCTTGTTCCCTAGCATCAACTGCTCTTTCAAATTTTGCTGGACCTCCTTTAAGCTAAATCTAGTGGGAATGGCACTGTTAATAGGGCACAGATGCAAGTTTTATTAATATAACACACTCCTAGAAGTAGCATATGCATTTCAAATTTTGATGGACCCTCAAAGTATCCTGATTTATTATACATCCTACACATGCTTGCTAGTCTCACTGCTTCCTATCACCCTGACTGAGTTTTTAGCCAGCAGTGATGGATCTCTTTTATGGTTACATTCCCAGGACCTAGCTCAGGACGTGACATGTATGAGGTGTTCAGTAAGTATTTGTTTAGTAAGTAAATGCTAGCTAGCATTTGCAACTCCTGGGGATGGAAAGTACCAGAAGAAAATCTTAATAATTTTTAAAAATACAGCATTTTGAAATGTTAATTTCATAACACTTAGGGAGCTGTGGCCCATCTCCTAGAGTATGAATCGAAGGGAAATAAGTGCCCTTCTCTACAGTCAAGTAGAAATTTTTTAAATCACTTTCTTATTGGACTCTCTAGTTGCAAAAGTTATCATAAGATTAACGTATTTTTTTGTGTGTATAAGATGCCTACATGTATAAGACAACCCCCAATCTTTGGTTGAACAATTTTAGACAAAAGTATCATCTTATACATAGAAAAATATGGTAATAATGCAAACTAAAATTTCAGATACTAATTGTAATTTAAAAGAACATATATAAATCTACTCAACAATAGAGTCCATCCCTTCAAGTGTTTTCATATTGTTCTGTGAAGTAATTTGGGTGATGCTTCCTTTTCAGATAAGTGAGCACTTGCTCTTCTTTTTTGTCTTTTTAGGGTTCAGAAGTTTCTGGAGTACCATCTTCAGCTTGTGACAAAGAATTGAATATGCAAGTACAATGAGTACATCAATCTATTCCTTAGCGTCCATCAAGAGCTGCTTTTGTATAACACTGTAAACATTGTATTTTTCCTCATTGTAGGGAACAAAGAGTGGTCATGATTTCTAAATCGGGATACTCTGCACAGCCCTCCCTGGGAGCCAGAGCTGACCTTCAGCAGGTTGTTATGTACTGCAAGGAGAAGCTCATTCGTGGAGACTCAGAATTCTCCTTTGAAGAGCTGAGAGCCCAGAAGTACAACCAACGGAGAAAACACGAGCAGTGGGGTACTACAGTCTTCTTATTTGAGTTATTCTCATGTCACTAAAATAATCCTCATTCCTGAGTAATTAACATGTTTAAACAGGTAGTTGCCTGTGCTGAAAAAATCCGCAAAAAAGTCTCCAACTTGTCCTCTATCAGAAGCCTAGACATCTTTGTTCACTGCTGGTGTGGCAACCTTGTTGTCCACACCTGGATACAAAATAGCACTAGTAGATATCCACACCAGTGTTGCCTTAGCTTATAGTGTATAGGTATTTGAAAGCATTTACACATTACCTGTGTGGATTTGAACTTCTGTATATAGCAACTCTAAATCACTGGGTCAGTTATTATAATGTGAAAGGATTAAGTTAGGAACTGTAGTTGAGATTTACTAAGCCCTCCAACTGCTACAGCTAAAGACATTTAGGAGTCCTCTAATATAGTGCCATGTTATATATGGCTATGGAGTGGGTCAGGTTTCCTCACAGGGAAAACCGTGAGTGGTAATACCATGATTTGTGCTTTCTTTGCTTGTAACAATGTTGACCTCAGGAAAATGAGCTTTTGTTCTACTCAGGACTTACACTATCTCAGTTCTTTGTACCATGGTCGTCACTCTGTTGGCCTTTCTTTTTTGTTTCTTATTGCTTATTCAGTCAACATCTGAGAAAACAGTCTATTAACCCTCATGGAGAACCCATTTTGTGGCATGCACAGATGCTTTTTTTTTTTTACATATGCTTTGACCTGAAGTGTTAGCCAGGCGATTTGATTCCTATGTGACATGACTATTAACCAGTTATTGGAAGTGGGACTACCCACAATGTACTTGACATACTTTTCAGAGCACTTTACTTTTATTTCTTCTTAGAAAGCTCATAAAGATTTATATCTTTTAAAAACGTTTCCATTTTCAAATGATTTCTACAATCATGATTGTTTTAGAACAAGTGTTTAGAATCATACTGTGCTATTACCAAATATTGTTGATCAACATGTAAATTTTTGTAGCTGACATGACCTTAACTTAAAAGTAACCATATTGAGGGCAGGTAAAAATTGTAATTAAAAAGTGAATTCTAACAAACTTCACTAGTGAATTCTACCAAACATTCACAGAATAATTAATACCAAATCTTCTCAAACTCTTCCAAAGAGTAGAAGAGGGAACACTTCCCAACACATATTATAAGGCCACTGTTACTCTGATACCAAAACCAGACAAGGACCCCACAAGAAAAAAATTACAGGCCTGTGTTCCTGATAAAATAGAAGCAACATCCTCAACAAAATATTAACAAACTGAATTCAACAATACATTGAAAAAAATCATGCACCGTGATCAAATGAAAATTATTCCAGCAATTTGAAGAGGGTTCAATATCTGCAGAACCATCATTGTGATACATCACTTTACAAAATGAAGGATAAAAAGTATATGATCATCTCAGTAGATTCAGAAAAGCTGTTTGACAAAATTCAACATTCGTTTACGATAAAAATTTTCAACAGAGTGGGTATAGAGGGAATGTACCTCAACATAATAAAGCCTATAGATGCCAAGCTCACAGCTAACATTGAATGGTGGAAAACTAAAAGTTTTCCTCTAAGATCAGAAAAAAGACAAACGTGCCCACGATCACCACTGTTACTCAACATAGTACTGAAGTCCTAGGCTGAGCAATTGGACAGGAAAAGGAAATAAAAGGCATCTAGATTTCAAAAATAGAAGTAAATTTGCAGATGATATGTATATAGAAAAATTCCACAAAAAAAGTGTTAGAATTAATAAAATCAGTAAAGTTGCAGGATATAAAATCAATTTACAAAATGAAAATACTATCTCAAAAACATGCACCCCCCTGATGTTCATTAACAAATTATTAATAATATCCAAGATACAGAAACAACCTAAGAATCCAGCAATGGAATAATGAATAAAGAAATGATTTTTATATACACAATGGTATATTATTCAGCCATAAAGAACAATAATATTGCCATTTGTGACAACATGGGTGAACCGAAAGGTCATTGTGCTAAGTGAAATAAGAAAGACATACTGTATGATCACACTTAGTATGTGGAATGTTTTTAGAAACCTCAGATACAACAAATTGGGGTGGGGGTGGGCGGAATGGGCAAAAGGTAAAAATGTACAAACTTTGATTACAAAATAAGTCATGGGGTATAGTGTATAGCATGGTGACTACAGTTAATAGTGTACAATAAATTTGCAAGTTGCTAAGAGCAGATTTTAAAAGTTCTCATCACAAGGAAAATATTTTTTAACCATACATGGTGATGGATGTTATCTACACTTATTGTGATCATTTCACAATATACATAAATAGAATCATGTACACCTGAAACTAATGTTACATGTGAATTATACTTTAATATAAATAAATAGCTACAAAATAAAGATAATACATATTTCAGTTCTGATAACCTAATACATATGGAAAAGACCAGTAAAAAATTGTAGTCCTGTACCTGAATTTAAACTTTGCTTGCAAACTGTGTTTTATCTTTCCTAAAGTAAATGAAGATAGACATTATATGAAAAGGAAAGAAGCAAATGCTTTTGAAGAACAACTATTGAAAGAGAAAATGGATGAACTTCATAAGAGATTGCATCAAGTGGTGGAGCCATCCCAGAAGAACCTGCCCATGTCCCAGGGGAGTCCTCAGGTGTGTGTGCTCATCACTGACACTTCCATGTCTTTGGTGTCCTTTCTGTTTGTTCCTTCGTATGCCTATTTGTAGTTAATCCTGCGGTTAATTGGCTGGGCACATACATGCTTACTGATTGATTGATTTATGTATGTATGTGTGTTTCTCTTGGATTGTTTTGTTTTTTTTCTTAGTCACTTGGAATTCCTTTTTTGCATAATTTATTTTCCTTGGATAGTTCTAAGAAATTGTTGAAATTTTCTTTTGCTATATTTTCTGAAGAAATGGACCATACCCTTTTATCATGTTCACATAAATGCATTAGATACACTTTTAGTTTTCTTGACCATGTGCCCCCAGAGCTATCTGTCTTCAACATCCAGACCGGCCTGGGACAGCGGTCTTCTCCCCTTGGTCCTCTCCTGTGCTATATCCCTGTTTGTTTTCTCATTTCCTTATTACCATCGCTCTGTAACATCCCCATTTTGCTGGTGCACAGTCTCCTAAAGCTTTTTATAGAAAAGAATAGGTAAGAGTTAATTTTCTGAGATCTCTTGTACATCTGAAAGTATCTTTGTGATAATTTTGCTGAGCATGACCTTGTGGGAGGGAAGTCTTTGAAGGCGCCTGTGGTTTCCACATGAGTGTTTAGAAGCACCAAGTCATTCTGATTCCTGGTTCTTTGAACATGCCCTCTGTTGCTCTCAGAGAGAATGCTGGCTTATCTTTCCTTGGTGTTTTGACATGTTGATATGCTTTCCATCTATTATACTTTCCATGCATTACAGTCAGTGCTTGAACATTCTGGTCCTGCACTTTGAGGGAATTTTCTTTATATTTTTTAAAATATTTCTCCATAGACATTTCTCTGTTCTTGTTTTTTGTAATCATATTTGATAATAGGCTATCCCCGAGTGATCCTCTAATTTTCTTAATGTTTTTCTCCTATTTTCTTTCCTTGTACTTTTCCCCCTAACTTTTGTGAGATTTTCCTTAACTGTTTATGGCCCTCTTATTAAATCCTTTTATTTCTGACTACATTTTTGGGGGACCAAATAACTTTTTAATTATAAATGTTTATCATAGCTGCTTATTCTTATGTGAATATAATATTCTACCTGTCATTTGTTTTGTTTTTGTCTCTGTTCTTAGTATTGAAAATTTATCCTGTCCTATCTGGTGACTTTCACTGTCTAGTCATCTCAAAGCCTGTAAAGACTAATTTGAAGCCTTAGGTGCCTCAGGAGCTTTATGAGTGGTCTGCTTCACTGGGTGGTCTGTCTGATTTGAGAGCATACACCTGTGCTGCTGGCTCTGAGGCCAAGGAAAGGGGCGAGAGGGCCTGATGTTCGGGAAGCAGTCCTTGTCTTTGTCACCACCACCTTCTGCCCTGGCCCATTGTCCTTTTGATTTAGTTTCTCCAGGAAGGAAACCCAGTCTGCTGCCAGGTGGGATGGGCACCTACAAGAACAGGTCTTGGGTTCTGCACTGCAACCAGACTTAACTTCTGCCACATACTTGTCCCACCTCCACCTTCACTTTCATTCTGAGGTGTGTCTGAATCTCTGACCTTCTGCAGAGATCAGCCTCCTCCAGCTGTTTGATATGTTAGAATTCATTAATGTCATGTTGGTGAGATTTTGGAAGGGTGTAAATAATAAAACACATGTTTAATTAAGCTACTTTTTTAAACCAGAAGCCTCTCCTTCCTGGAACTTAATGTGTGTCGGTGGCATAAGGATATGTTTTCTCATTGGATTGCCAGTTACTCCTAAATCATTTATTGACCAGCTCAGCCTTTCCCCATTCTTTCCAAGTATCTTTATCAGGTACTAAATTTTTAATATACAGATTCATTTCTAAAATATCTGTACCTTTGTTTGGATAATGGGTTTCTTCTTGATCATTCTATATTGTATATTTACCACAGATTTGTTGTATGTTTTGACATCTGATAGTGTGTGATAATTCTTTTTCAAAATATTTCTTCAGAATTGAATATTAAGCTTATTTTTAATTTTTACCGATTTTTGGTAGGTGACGATATGGTTTAAGTCATTTTTAATTAATTTTTTGATGACTAGTGAGTATGAATTATTTTTTCAATTACAGTTGATATTCAATGGTGTATCAGTTTCAGGTGTACAACACAAGAGTTAGACATTTATGTAACTTATGAAGTGATGACCCCAATTAGTCTTGCCTGGCATCCTACATAGTTATTGCAGTGTTACTGACTATATTCCTTACACTGTACTCTACATCCTTGTGACTATTTTGTAACTACCAATTTGTATTTCTTAATCCCTTCCCCTTTTTCACCCATCCCCCAACTTCCCTCCCATCTGGTAACCATCAGTTTGTTCTCTGTATCTATGAGTTTGTTTCTATTTTGTTTATTTATTTTGTTTTTTAGATTCTACATATAAATGAAATAATAGGGTATTTGTCTTTCTCTGACTTATTTCACTTAGCAATAACTGCTAGGTATGTAGTTATTGCCATTTTATTATTTTCTGACTTTTATAGTTTTCTCTGTTCCTTTCTTACTCTCTTCTCTTATATGTTGATGACTTTCTATAGTGTTGTGTTTGGATTCCCTTCTCTTTATTTCTTGTATATCTCTTGTAGATGTTTGGTTGTGGTTACCATGTGCTTCATATATACCAGGCTATTTTTATAGCAGTCTATTTTCAGTTGACGGTCACCTAAGTTCAAACACATTGTAAAATCACTGCCTTTTTTACTCACCTCCTCCATGTTTATGTTTTATTATTTTTTACTTATTTTGTGTGTGTGTTTGTGTGTGTATCTCTTCATATACTGTGGTAGTTACACTTGATCTTTCTGCTTTGTACTAGCTTTAAGTGTTGGTTAATCCACAGCTTTTATTATGTATTTGTCTTTATTAGTGAGAATTTTTTTCTTTGTGATATTTTCTTACTCATACTTTGTGTTTTTATCCTCCTCTTCTTTAAGCCCCTTTAACATTTCTTGTAATACTGGTTTGGTAGTGTTGAACTTCTTTAGCTTTTTCTTGCCTGGGAAGCTCTTTATCTGTCATTTTATTCTAAATGATAATCTTGTGGGTAGAGTAATCTTGGTTGTAGGTTCTAGCTTTTCATCACTTTTAATAGTTCATGCCAATCCCTTCTGGCCTGCAAATTTTCACTTGAGAAATCAGTGGACAGTCTTAGGGGAGCTCCCTTGAAGATAATGAACTGCCTTTCACTTGCTGCCTTTAAGTTTCTCTCTTTGTCTTTCATCTTTGGCTTTTTAACTATGATGTGTTTTGGTGTGAGTCTCTTTGGATTTATCTTGTTTAGGCCTCTCTGTGCTTCCTGGGCTTGTATGTGTATTTCCTTTGCCAGGTTAGGGAAGTTTTCTGTCATTATTTCTTGAAATAGGTTTTCAGTTCTTTTCTCTCTTCCTCCTTCTATTATCCCTATGGTGCGAATGTTGGTGTGCTTGATGTTGTCCCAGAGGCCCCTTTACCGATCCTAACGTTTTCATTCTTTTTGCTTTTCCCGTTGAGTGTTTTCTGCTGCCTTGTCTTCCAAATCACTGATTCAGCCTTCTGCTTCATCTTTTCTGTCATTGATTCCATCTAATGTATTTTTCGTTTCCGTTATTGTATTCTTCATTTCTGACTGGTTCTTTTCTATCTCATTTTTATGTTTCTTATCTCTGTTGAAGTTCTCCCTGAGATCATTGAACATCCTTATAACAAGTGTTTTCAACACTGCATCTGGTAGCTTACTTTTCTCCATTTTGTTTAGGGTTTTGGGGGCATTTTTCTGCTGTCTTCCTTTTGGGACATGTTTCTTTGGCTCCTCATTTTGGTTGCCTGTGTGTTTGATTTCATGTATCAGGTAGAGCTGCTATATCTCCCAATCTTGGCAGAGTGGCCTTATGTAGGAGGTGTCCTGTGGGACCCAGTGGCACAGTCTCTCTGATCACCTGAGCCGGGTTCTCTGGGTTGTGCCTTGTGTGGGTTGTGTGCCTTCCTGTTGTAGTTGAGCCTTAATTGCTATTGGCATGTCATTGGGTATGATTGACCCTTAGGATCACTGGCTGTGAAGACTGGCCCTGACTACTGTGGGAAAGCTTTGTGTGGGGGCTGACCTCAGGGAACAGAATTCACTTTAGTAGGACTCTTGTGCTTGCCCTTTGAAAGTGTTGTTTGTGGAAGTGGTTGGGTGGTACTCTGGTAAGGCCTGAAGCCAACCACTGGATATGGTGGTTCTGGGGCTTCCTGGGAGGGGCTCCAGTGCAGAGCAAGGTCATCTGCTTCCTGTGTCTGGCCCAGAGCCACATGGTAGGAGCTACAAAGTGATCTGCATTTGATAGCTGCCTGTGCTGGGTTTGGAGGCACCTGGGAGAGGTTATGCTGAGAACCAAGGCTGGCAGCCACTAGTTCCTGCCTGGGGGCCACTTAGCAAGTGGTGTAGGGCACACCAGGGCCAGCCACTGCTTGTTTGAGGTTTGTGAACCTTTAAGGGATTTTAGGAAAGTCCAGAGTGCTAGCAAAGGTCAGTACTTGTGAAGAACAGTCCCTGAAATAATTGGGTGGGGCAGGATCTCAGAGAATTACCAGGGTTGGATGACAACTGTGTTAGCCAGATTAATGGTGACTCAGATTTGATGCCCACCTGTGCCTTCTGGCTGTGCAGAGGGACGGCTCCACAGAGGAACAGTGACTTCTATCAGCACTTTAGTTCCTAAGCCAGCTGCTACTCCAGCCCTCACCCTGAGCGAGACAATTCAATTTATCCCTCAATGTCCCTGGTGCTTTTTGAGTTCCTGTCCCTTCAGTGGAGCAGAGGGTGAGTATTTGTGCTCAGGCCCTTTAAGAGAATGCCTGGGACTCCAGCATCCCTCCATCTAACCTTAACTGAGTCCCTGCTGATTTTTATAGCCAAAAGTCGTGGGGACTTGTCTTCCTGGCACTGATGGTTTGTGCTGGGGAGCCCTCGCTCCCCAAAGGAGACTTCCACAGCTGAGATATCTGCTCCCTGATTCTAACTACCACATGTGCCCATTCAGCATCTCTGCCCCTCCTACCAGTCTTGAGGTAGCTTCTTATGTATGTCTTTAGTTGTAGGAGTTCGTTCAGCTAGTCTTCAGATGGGACTCAATGATGGTTGTTCTTTTGTTCAGTTGTAATTTTGATGTGGTAATGGGATGGAGCGAGCATAGCGTCCACCTACTCCCCTATCTCAACCAGAAGCCCCAAGTAGGAACTTTTTATATTTTTTTCATTTATGAAATAACTATTTTTTGCCCTAGATATTTGGTGCTTTTCTTAACAATTTGTGATAATAATTTTTCATGGTGAATTTTTAACTTGGTAACATAAGGGTGTAGAATTATAGTCTAAGTAGAAAAGCAAAGATTTTAAGTGAAGAGCATTATCCATCCCTTGTGAGCCATGCTTGTGTGGCAGTTATAATTGCAACTTACACTCAACATTTCCAGTTCATTAAAAAGAAAACAGCTTCCCAGAGTATTTTAATTGAAAGAATATCATTAAGAGCATTTCATAACATTGACTTGTTGGTCTTTTCCTAAAATTAAGTGAAGAAAAATAAGCCAGTTCTTAAACACTGATAAAACTATAGCAGGTATTTTAGTGGTCAGAAACACGGGCTGCCAGTGTGTCTGTGGTTTAGTGCAAAAGCATCCCTTATGGAGAGTGGTCTTTTTATTGTTGACTGTTAATTTCTGAATAGCTCAATAGGAAAGGGATCCAATGAAGACAGACACCAGTATCTGAAAAGCTGTAATACCTAATTACTGATATTCTGGACTTCTTGATTTTACTGTTGTTTATTTAACACGACAGGTTAATCCAGCATGCGTAGGGACAAACATTGGCTCCCAGGAAGAACAGAGCTCTCTGTCTCTAGCAGCCATCACCCAGCAGACCTCAGAGCACCTGGAAGAAAGACCCAGAGAGGCACCTCCTGCTGTTGTTCCTGAGGCAAATGCTGTCACTCTTGCTTCAGTATCCCCAGTCGTCAGCCAGAGTGTAGCTCCTCCTGTTCCTTTGACAGCCCAGCCAGTGACAGAGTCCGTGTTTGCAGTGGCTGGAAAAAATGACAGGTGAGACAAAGCTGCTACTGGAGCAGTGGTGTAAGTGGGGTCTGTCCCCTCCTGCACCATCTGCAGCATCAGGAGCAGAAGCAACCACACCAGGCCACCAAAACATTAGCCCCCACATCTTATAGACTTATTATTTTGTGCTTCTTTTGGAGTATTTATTTTATTTCATACTTCTCTTTTGCGTTAAAAATTTTCAGTATGCCGAAATGCAACAATCTTTTTATAAGTGAAGGATATACAGTTGTTAAACAGAAACTGCCTTTGCTTACTGGCTTTGACTGAATACACATAGGGACTATTATAGTCCACACAGTTCCCTGATGTGTGTTCTTCTCATCTTCCTTCTCTCTTCCTGCCAGGAGCAGTTTGAGATTGATAACCATTACAGGATATGCCAAAAATTTATCTATACAATGCTATGGAGGTTTCCCTAAGTTCAAGGGATTTTCCTAGAGTTCTAAAATTAGTGTCACATCACTTGTTTTGTTTAAATTTTTATCTTCAGTCTCTTTCTCTCTCTAAACATATAGCAATATAACCATTTTATTGATCCATTAGAAAAAATAAAAGCTGCGGTGTAACTCATATCCTCCCCTTGGGCTAAGCCCCTTAGCACAGATTATGGTTCCTAAATACTGATTCTTCTCGGTGTCCAAGTTAGCTTTTATCGATGATTTCTCCTGGAAACAAGATTTTAAATCATCATGCTCTTTCGCTCACATTAAGGTAATAACTCAGACCTGGGGCCTCTATCGCACTCTGTGTGTAAGAAGACTCTTTGGGAGCCATGGCTCCCTTAGTTCTTCATAGTTAATTTATGCAACTATTAATGGTAAGAGCAGCAGCAGGACAGCCCCATGGAAGTGATGTGAGTCCAGCTGGCCCAACAGAGATGGAATAGTGAGGTTGTGAGTACTGGAGGCAGTTGCTCCTTATAAAATTGTGACACTCTTTAACCTAATAAAGGTCGTCATCAGAAGCACTTCAGATTGGCCCTGACCCTGGCCCTGGCAAGGGACTAAATGGACTCCTGTGGCATTCTCAGCAGCCTGGACAGCTGACCGTGGATCTCATATAAAAACTTAATGTGGAAATTTGTAAAATTTAAAGTGCTTTGCAGTTCCTACTTTACATCTTACCAGAGTCCATTAAGAGAATTCTAGCAAATTAGAATAGATAAGGTCCACTGTCACAGCTGTATGTAAAACAAACATGATATAAATGTCTTTTGTGCCATGTTTTTCTTTGTTAATAACTGTTGAAGTCTGGAGAATAGTGCACTGTGGCTACTGGCTCATCACGGGGGGATTGCCATGCAGCTTAACATGGTGGGAAGCACACCATGACTGTGGAGAACTATGTGTTAGCTCTTTAGCCCATGTGATAAGTAGGGTCATTTGAATTAGGGAGTTACTATCCCCTCCTACCACATAAAGGCATGAATAGAGTGGTGCGAAAATACAGAATCACTGTGTCAAGTGAACATTTAGTACCTGGCCTATGTCTGTAAGAATTCTTTTCCTCAAAAGGAAATGAAAGAAAAAAATTAAACATTTTATTTACTTACACTATAGACCTGAGCAGTTCCATCTGTATTATAGCTGCAGGCTTGTAATTGCTGCTTTTTTTATTCTTTCTTGAGTTAGTGTCTCAAGTTTTCTCTCCCAGGTATGTGACTAAAAGTACTCATGAATTCAAGCCACACAGTGGAGCAGAGATAAAAGAAGGTAATGTGTGGTTACTGTGTGTGTGTTTCTGACCTGTTAGCCCACACTCCTCCAGGTTACTCAGAGATCTGTATGGTGGCCAAGGCATGAATGCTTCAGGACTTGATGAATTGACTGTCAGCTTTCTTATTCTTAGAATGTAGAGGTCAGAGGAGGCCTGGACCATTTCCAACACAAGTAGAAATCCATCTGACTACATCTTAGAATCTTTAGGAAACTTGATTTGTGAAAACCTTTCTGTTAAATTTCTTAGTAGATTTATCTAAAATAAGAGTCATCTTTATTATGTTGTGAGATGGTAAAGGAGATTAAAAGTTTAATTAGAAGCATTATACTTATATTTGGTACTACTTTTGTTAGAGGCATTTACATTGAAGAAATGTTTTATAAATAAGACACACAGATTGGACATTCATTCCCCCCGCCACACACACACATGTGGCTGTGACATCCTTTCCAGTGCAGTTCATTGGGGGGGGGGGGGGGGGGGCGGAGCTACTTGAAAAGGACAAAACCCCCGTGTGGAGGAAAGGGGGATTAAGACTGTAGAGGTGACTGGGGAAGATGCCCACAAAGAAAGTGAAAGTGGGTGAAGGCCTATAAAAGGAGGCTGCCCACATAGCCTACTCAGAAAACCCGCTCCAGGCCCTTGGAGAGCACATAGGTGGGAATGTCCCTAGTGTGTTTCAGCACAGCTGAGGCCCTGCAGGGAGCAGGGAGGAGGAGGGTGTGGTCTGGGTTGGCAGGGCCCAGGTGCACCATTGCCTGGACTCCAGCTGAGGGAGCCAGAAGGCCAGTCTGAACCTTTATACTGGGACTGTCCATGTGTATATCTTGGGATATAGTGGAGCTGAGGGTTTTTATAACAAGGCTGCTAGTTGGTATGATTTTAGACCAAACCACTTACTCTCTTTAAGCTTTCATTTCCTTTTCTGTAAAGAGATAATTCTTGCCTTACCTACCTCATGTGACTATTAAATGAAAGGTGTGAAAGCTCTATGACAATGGAAGTCCTTAGTGATGATCAACAATAATAAATGTTTATAATTATAATAAGATTCTTATATAGTGCACTTTTTAAATTATTGCATCTTGTCCCCATTTCTTTAATAGGGAATGAAACACATAAGGTTATTAACACAAGTTCTTTACACACAACCCCAAACACATCATTGGGAATTGTTCAGGCAACACCATCTAAAGTGCAGCCATCGCCCACTGTGCACACGAAAGAAGCATTAGGTAAGCCTCTTGTTGGGGTGTGCTGCCTCTGACAACAGATTCATGAAGGGTCTTTTGCAGCCCTGTTTACAGTTATTCTCTATACTGTTTTAAGGTTTCATCATGGATATGTTCCAGGCTCCTACACTTCCTGACATTTCTGATAACAAAGATGAATGGCCATCTCTAGATCAAAATGAAGATGCATTTGAAGCCCAGTTTCAAAGTAATAACAATTTGTTTAAAAGCTACTAAGTACAAAGTATTGTGGGTGGTTGCCACAGAAAATAGCAAAGACTATATGAGAAGCAGCCCTGCCCTTGATCGGCTTGCTGAGTAAGGGCAGGAAGTGCATGAAATAAAAAATCTGAGAATGGTTGACAGGATTCTCAATATGTCTCATGTATCTGTTTTGTTTCTTAGAAACATAATAGTGCTAAAAAACGACAAGGTCCCTGTGGGTAGGACCTGCCAAGAAAGGCTGAGTACTTGGGGTTTGACTTGAGCCTTGCCTGGTGGAAGAATGGCCAGGACAGAATGCTGGGGTAGGATCCAGTTAAACTCGGGAGAACTTGAAAAATAAAGCTAAAAGGTTAATTCTTATACAAAATGGAAAACAAAGCCACAGAGAGTTTAGTTCAGTGAGTCCGGTGACAATAGCAATGTTTCAGGAGAATGATAAACACCATTTTTTATATGTGGCAAGGACTCGAGACCTGGAGGCTTGAGTGTGAAAGCCTGTGATCAGAGTTAAGTGATCTCTCGGTGCTAAGTGACTTATTACTTAGCTTTTGAAAAGCTTTTGAAAAGAAGCTATTCTTTCCTATAAGCTGTTATTCTACTTTCTTATTTGTAGTTGAAGTTTAACATAAAGATTAATATTTTTCCCCAATGCAATTATTAAATGCGTTTTTTTCCCTCTATTGCAGAAAATGCGAGGTCCTCTGGGGCTTGGGGAGTCAATAAGGTTATCTCTTCTTTATCATCTGCTTTTTCCGTGTTTGAAGATGGAAACAAAGAAAATTATGGGTAAAGAAACACCTAGTTAAAATCACGTTGGGAAAGATACCTGTGGTCACAGTGACTGGGAAGCTGCAGAGGTTCCTCTGAGACTCAAGACAGTGAAGTGGAAAGAGGGTGGCCTACTGAGCAGGTAGTCTGGGTCTCAGTCCCAGCCCAGCCATGGCTGAGCCTTTTGACTGCACAGCCAGGAGAATGTTGCTAAAGGTCTTCTCTAGACCTGCAGTGCCATGCAGAAGTTAAAGGAAAGCAATCCTCCCATAGCTACATGTGGTAAAAAGGAAACGAGTACTGTTATATGAGGTTGGACAATTTTATGAACTCATCCTAGGAAAAGTGCTACATACCCCACTGCTGAGTATCACTAAGGTCCCCTTCACAGTTCTCACCTTGGGAAGCTATGCACCAATGCCACAGCAAGGTTAGGACACCTTACTGAGTTTTTGTACAGTGCTGCCAATGTAAGCACATGGTGGCAAGTTTGTGAACTTAATTGTCAGATTTTGGAGATTATGACAGCGCTTGCAGCCGTTCCAGAAAAAACTCATCGTGATAGAGATTTTTGTATTTTTCACCCTCACTTTTATATACATAGTTATGTTGATTCAGTTTACACTCAGTTTTGCTACAACTGCTATATAAGGAAGGAATGTGTATATAAATATTAATTAATTGAATCGGACAACTGGAGGATATTTCTAACACTCTCCCTTAAGAGGTAGCATTTATTTCCTTGTCATATTTTACTATTTATAATTTTGCAAATCTTTCCATAGGTTACCACAGCCTAAAAATAAACCCACAGGAGCCAGGTCCTTTGGAGAACGCTCGATAAGCAGATTTTCTCCAAAACCAAAGGTAGGTCAATCTCTGCTTCATCTGTGAAATGGGTCTTCCTCTTTGTTTTACCAAGTAGTTGTCCAGATAAAAAAGGTGTGTATCAAAATGTAGTGAAAAGCATAGCGTTACATGAAGAGTGTGCTGTGGGGACATTATTCTAATATTATTTGGGTATCTAGTATGTGCCATGTACTGATAGGTATGGAAACTAAAGAAGGAATTTGCTGTGGTTCTGGCCCTCAGAGGGCCTTCCTGTGGGAAAGGAGGCCCCACAGCAGGAAACGTGTGTTTCCTGGACCTGGGAAGTGAGGCCCTGGGGTGACTCTCAGAATTAACACTGAAATGGCCCATCATCAGGCACCTCAGCAGACATGTGTCACCTGTTTGCTGGCTTATCGGTTCCTCGGTGATAGTGGCTGTCATGTCCAGCCCACACATAGCACCAAGCTGCCCTTCTCTCCATTCCCCCAGCCTGGCCTCTGCTGGAATGTATCAGTGCTGCAGAAAGTCTGCTGACCCCAGGCAATATTTTCACCCCTCAGTAGGTTCCTCTGAGTAGATTATTACCCAGCTCTCTACTCCTTCTGGGAACTTTTTGACCTTAAAATTTTCCCAAATAATGGGCTGGATTTCAGATACAGTGGCATCACTTCATAGGTGCATTTTTCTGAACTATTCAACTGTACGTGCTTTGAATGAAAAGCCTGTGGATTTTCCATGTATCTTGGCCCTAAACATAAGCCAGTTGCTTTATCCTGTGTTCACCTGATGAAACAACCAGCCAGCTTTGCCTGCAGTGTTGGAAGAGATAAGGTGAATTGATAAAGACTTCAATGTATGTAAAAACCATGGCTGGCATTTTATGGGCAACTGAAGGGCCTTGGTCGGGTGTGATTCTGACTTGGCAGTTTCTGTCCTTGTCATAGACTCTAAAACTTGACCTTTGTGTTCGTGGAGAAATAGCTGGTTCTAGGGCTGGAGCAGGAAAAATACAAATGAGGCTGGAGCACTTGTAGTGCCAGAAAGGTGAGAAGTGCTTTGAACGACCCAACCTGAACACCCAATGGCCAAACCTGGAACAATGTGAGCAAGGAAATAAATAGAATAGGGCAGCATTGGATTCTAACTCAAGAAACAAAATATTCGTACTGCTATAAATAAATGACAGAGAAAGAGTGAAGCATAACCTCATAGAATTCCAAGTAAGGGAGACGGAATGAGTGGCAATAGAAAATAGCCACTGGAACCATAGTATTATAATAATAGCTGCTGCAGTCAGAATTCACAGGTGAATACTAAGATTAGTGGGTGAAACTTGAAGAAAACAGGATATTTGTGTAGACTCAAAGTATCTCACCCAAATTATTTATTAATTACTGAGGTGGTTTTAACCTTTGCAAATTCTTTGACATTCCTCCATATAGCAGGTGAAACTTGGTTTACCTTCTTCTGAGTGAAGGTTGAACCTAGTGACACTTCTAACATGTGGGGTAGGGAAAAGTGGAGAGGCCTGGCAGACACCAACTTGACCTTGATCAGGGAGCCTATCCAGTGAAAAGTTACATTCATGTCATGTATCCTTGAATGATGTAATGAGAAAGAGCATTTTATCCTGATACTCTTCCCCCAAATCTATAACCCCAGTCTGATTATGAGAAAACATCAAATAAACCTAAATTGGAGGGCATCCTACACAGTTCCTGACTAGTGTGCTCCAGTGTCAGTGTGACAAAGACTAGGAAGACCAGTGAGCTGGTGTAGATTAGAGGAGGTTAAGGAGGCATGACAACTAGGTACAGTATGGTGTCCGGGATTAGATCTGGAAATAATTGGAGCATGAGTGGGAAAATGAGGAAATCCAAACAAGGCCTATAGTGAATAGCACTGTTTAGTTTTCACAAATGTACCCGGGTTCTATAAAGTATTAACATTGGAAGTCTGACGAAGGGCATAGGGGAACTTTGTACTATCTTTGTAATTCCTTTGTAAAATCTAGACTTTTCAAATTAAAAAAAATATATAAACATTGAAAACTAAACTGTGACCCTTGTGTGTGGTGTTGACTCCACTGGGCGATGAAAGAAGTCCATGGGTCTGTGGTAGCCAGGGTTCCATCTCTTTCACTTTTAATTCCAGGTTTTTATTAATCTTTAATTTTTAAATTTTTAATCTTTTTTTTTTTTTAATCTCAATGTATTAAATTTCCTGGACAACACAGGGAGAAGGCTGCTTTCTTTCAGTTCATCTTTTGTTATAGGAAATACCTTATCCTGAGGAGTTTTTAGATGACTCGACTGTATGGGGTGTCCGCTGCACCAAGACCCTGGCACCCAGCCCTGAGAGCCCAGGAGACTTTACATCTGCTGCACGAATCGCATCCACACCTTTCCACAAACTTCCATCGGATTCAGTGCAGGCTCTGGAAGACAAAGGTATGTGTGACACTACTTGTATGGGGAATAGGTTCATTTCATAATTAACAACAAACAAAAAGGCCATTATGAACAGATTAAATTATTTCATTGCTAAATACAATGAACATTTATATTTTCTAATTTGGTAAGAATAACAAATAGCACATTTTAGTCAATGATATTTGTCTACAAATCTCATTTAGAGACATAGCCACCCAAGTACTAACTCTAAGTACTAAGAAAACCATATTTTCTTATTTTTCAATGATCTAACTCTAGGAGTCATGAAAAAACTAACAAATAGTCCTTATTTCCCCCAAACATAACAAGCTTTATCAGAGATCTTTATATTATCTGAATTGATCCTTAATATATGACATTGTCATCAAGCACAGGTATTACTTATTAAGTACCAATCTATAAAGTACACACTGAGATCTAGGACCATTTCACCATTTTCATGACTCCTGATTTACTAGTCAAACTCTTATCACTGCTGTCACTTTTTTTAAAAAAATAGCAGTTGTTCACCAAATCATGCCAGTGAAAGAACTGCCAGACTTTCACTTCCTGAAATGGAAGCATATTTGAGCCCACAGACCTAAAAATGTTTATTTAACAAGCATTAAAAATGTTTTCATTGAGTGCTAACCCAATCTGGTATATTTGTTTTCTGAATTTTTAAAGAGAGTGCAGTTGAAACTTGGACAATTGCCAAGTGCTATCACAAGTTTGCTACTAGAATAAAAAATTAAGATTTATTTTTCTTTTAAGAATACTAGTTTAATCAGTTCAGAGTGTTTCAAAATAGTCAATATCAGCTGCCCTTAGAGTATTTGCCGCTTTGGTTCTATAAACAGAAGGTAATGTTCTAGGAATAAGAAATATTGGGGCAATATCTGATAAAACTGAATCCATTGTATGCATAGTATTAGCATCACTTGGTAGAAGTCTATTCTATGTTTTTGCCCTATCTAGTCTGTCAACCAATAGTTGTTACTGTTTTTAAGTTAAAGTTAAAAGGAATGATAGATGTTGCCAGGGAGCTTTCTGATGTAAACACTGCATCATTCATCAGCTAAACACCAACCCACTAACTGAAAGGGACTAAAACCTCTGCCCTTCAGAGTGTGGCAACCTTTTACTCTACATGTCCTCGTCGTCAGGTTCTCCCAAAGCAGGGTGTGGGCTGCCACCCATACCAGTAACCAACCTCCCATGGTCTGGTCATCTGCCCACAGTGGACCTCCCCCTCTCTGGGCCCTATTCCCTAGAAGGATTGTATAGAATAGATGTATCAAGTTGAAATGCTCACATATATTAGTAGTAGGATATTTTAAAGTGATTTTTCCCCGTCTTTAAAATCTTACAGCACACTTTACCATGGAACACTATTTTGAAATTATAAAAGTCAGATGAAAAGGAATCCTGGACTTTATAACTATGTAAAATCATATGGATATAGACATATATGTACATAATGTCTGTCTCTAATTTTCTGCATATTTCAGAAAATGTAGTAGCAGCACAGTGTGCCCATGTGACTTTGGATACGTGTGAAGAAAATGTGGGACCCTCAAAAGACAGAAAGTCCAGGTACTATGAGCGCATACGTCGTCCTGCTACTCTGTTTCCATTCTAGCTTTCCTTTTAAGAATCAACCCTTAAAGGCTAATAGAGTTTTTATTGACTGGCAGCTTTTAAGTCAGAAGGTCCTCTCTGGATAAATACAACAGTTAACCCAACACAAGACACATCAGGGCCATGAGTTGGTCACAAGAGAGTCCCTGTGGTAGCAGTTTCTTTTCTAACTTCTCTGCAGACACTCTTAACAGCTGAAGGCCCTGATATGGAAAGACTGTTGCAGAACTGAGCAAACATAATGACTTTTCATACCCATTATAATTGAGAAAATCGATTATTTTATGAGGAGGAAGATAGAATATTTAAGCTTCTTGGGTATTGGTGCAGAATTCAGACTTACCATACATTAATGCTTTTGCAGATGTAGAATTCTACCACATTTGAATAGTGTGGTGAATATAATAGACACTGAAAATAACTGGAATCTTTTGAGTACTTATTATATTCCTATTCCAGCATAGTGCCTGTGTTTTTCATGTACTGTACCCTTTAATTAATCTTTCAGTAACTAGTTGTAGGAACTATTCTTTTCCACCATTATTGATGAGGAAATCAGATCTAGAAGGCTAAATAAATGACCTATAGTCATAGAGCTTGTAATTGGCAGCCCTGGGATTTAAATCTATACCTGTGAATCAGAACCCTTGGTCTCACCACTATGCTGTACTGGTTCTTATCAAATAACCTTAAACTAAAATCCCAGTAAATAAATGACTGAATAAAGGACATAAGCAGAATTTACAAAAGAAAGAATAATGACTAAACATATAGAAAATAGTTAACTCATGAATAATAAAATTAATGCAAATTAAATAGAATTTGCCTTTTAATTTAAAATTCTGCATAATGAGCATAGTCTGTACTACCCAACAGGAATCTTCCTATCTGTAATAAACGTTTGACTCAGCTACCATACAACTACCATAACCCTCACTTGGTGTAAGATTAACTTAGAAGGAAGTAGGACAAAAATCACAGTTGCCAGCAGGGTAATACTGTCCAAGAAGCTATTGTTTTTGGCCCTCATGAGACAGTTAAATTGCAAGAAAACAAGACTCACCCAGGTACAGAGACTACCCTTCCTGGAACCTTTATTTCCTAGGATGTAAGTGGCTCTTGAAACACTCCATAGATTGAGTTTCCAGGGTCCTCCCAAGGGACAGACCCTTTACAAGACTCAGTCTACCCAAAGCTTTAAGTGATGGCTTCCCAGCACATATTTCTAGTTCTCCCAGTCTAGATACAGTTACCAGTGAGGGTTATTATTACTTTTTTTTTTTTTTTTTTTTTTACCATGAGCAATGGTGACAGTGATACTCTTTTCACTTTTCAGGAGAAAAGAGCTAGAAATTTAATCAAAATAATCCTCGTGGAGAGGTTAAAAGGGTTTTGTTAATAATTACGCACTTGCTGTAACTTGAGAATTCATGTGGTTCATAGCAATGTACATGGTTTGGAGACAACTTTTTCTGTGTATGTGGCTACCCCTAATACCTGTGTTGTAATGTAAAATATTGGAAACATTTTCATATCTAAGAACCATGGACTTTAGAGTACAGCTGCTGGACCAAACGGTGTGTAGTCATTAAAGTCGATGCTGGGTCTGGAGAAACCTGTAGACAACTTTACCAAATAATTAAGGGCAATGTCACATGTGATAACACATGGTGATGTCATGTAATAAGTAGGGCAGTTTACCTCTGATGTTCTCCCCTAAACCAATACTCACAGCCCAGTCCTGAGGAAGACCTCAGAGAAACCCAAATTGAGGGGCATTCTGCAATATACTTGGCTAGTACTCCCCAGCACTAACAAGGCCTTGGGGAATTGGGAAAGACTGAGAAACTGTCACAGATGAGAGGAGTGAGTAAGGAGATATGACAAGCAAATGTATCATGATGTCCAGGGTCAAGTTCTGGAGCAGCTGGAGGGCAGTGTCACAAACTGGTGAGACCCACATTAAGTCTGGGCGGTAGTTAGTATATAGCCAGTGCTGGTTTGTTGGTTTTGACAAAGGTACCACTATAATCTGAGACAACTTTAGAGAAAATTGGATGAGGAGGATATTATCTTTGCAACATATTCTAAAATCTAAAACCATTCCAAAATTAGTTTTGTTTTTTTTTAAATCATAGGAAGAACATTTGTGTCAAGAGGTAAAAGTGCAACATAAAGTTGCATGTATAAATTCAACTGTATAAAAATATAGTCTTATCCACGTGTTGGTATATATCGGATATGAAGGTAGGAGTATATGTGTGGAGCTGTGTATGCAGTCGAGCCTTGTTACTGCATTGGTTCTCTCTATAGTCACTGTAAACACTGAACCATTGCTCCTAGGAGAAATGCAGTGAGGTTCCTGTGAGCCTCTGGTCACAACATTTTATTTAAGACACCCTATTTAATATATATTGTTGACTGGTTAACGTTGAACTCAAGGCCAACAGTGCGATAACTCACACCTGAACAAAACTCATCTAGCATGTATATTTTCTCCATAAGATACATCACAGCTTTCCCGCACTTAGGAACACAAGACAGCACTTCAGCTCCACATTTGGAGAACATTTAAACAGTGAAATCACCAACCCAAAGTACAAAAATCAATCAATCAATCAATCAATCAATAAACCATCTCTAAGTATTGCAAAAGGACACTTATTTATAGCTTGAGAGCTGAATGAAACAAGATAATGCACATGACCTCCCTTACTCAACCCCACTTGGAAACAAGTTGGTGACTCAAATTTTTCATTGCTCTGCAGGTCTGCAAATGACTGCAGAAGCACCGAGTATTGATTGGGGGTTAAGATAAATTTTAGCTTGCAGGTGAATTTATAAATATGGAACCCATAAATAATGAGGATCAACTGTATAGATGTATATATGTGTGTGTTATTAAAGTGTTCAGTCATAGTGACAGTACTGATGCTCAGATGACAGGTTTGGGGAATAAACCCGTTCCTCCCAACATTTCCTATTAAAGAATATCTCATGTATCACCACCATTTAATATATTACCACATCTTTGATTTATTTCTATTCATATAGTACTAGCTGATTATTCATATATATCTGTCTGAAAAAAATGCTTTAATCAATGCTCTGTGAAGCAACTTTGAAATGTCATTTCTAGAATGAAAGGGAAACTGCTTTGTGGAACTTCATGTGATCAGATCCAGTAGGTTTGTAATCACATGGTATTTGTTTCCTCCCCTCTTGCCTCTTTTACACATCAGTCCCATTCAGGAGAAAAGCCCAGAACCAGCAATTCCCACAGATGTGTCTTCGGTGTCCTTGCTGCGTCCTTGCCAGCCAGCTGCAGGTGGCTTGCTGACTCAGGAGGCGGAGCGGAGCCTGGAGGCTTGTACACTCACAGACACTGACCTTGCTGCCATGGTGGAGCCTGCAAATGCCAGTGCTGGACTCCAGGCAGAACGGATGCAGACTCGCCCTCTTGGGAATGCCAGTGCCCCAAGTAGGAACAAATGCTCAGTCTACGTGTGCTCCTGATAAGGACAGCAGCCTAGTAAAAGCTGCTCTGTGAAAAGCTCAGAGAGCAGGGACTTGAATGTTATTGAGTGGAATGGGATTCCAGGTGGAACTTGCATGCTAGGTCACCATGGTAGTATAGAGGTAGCATGCATGAGGGTGATTGCATCATTTTAATTTTAGAAGGTGCTAAATAAACACTGTGGGAAGAGGGGATTGAAATTGGAACACCTACTTTGTGCCAGGCATTTAATGTAATACTATTATCCCAATTTTAGAGGAAAGTAGACAGGCTGGGGTTGAGGTACCCCTGTACCTGGGCTAGTCAGAACTGGTCTTGCCTAATAGTTAAGAGCACAGCCTCTGGAGGGGACAGGCTGAGTTCTAATTCTGGCTCCCCCTCCTTAGAGGTCATATGATCTTGGCCAAGATCATTTCCATCTTCTATGGCCCTCTTTAAAGTGGAGGTGATAGTCGTACCAACTTTAGTCTTATTGTAAGGACCAGGTGAGTTATTAAATATAAAGTGTCCTCCTATGCTTAGCACTGAGTAAGTGTTCATTACGCTGGGTTAGTCTTCGATAACCGCCACATTTTTCTTCCCATTAGAAAGAATTTCTCTTTTGTGAACCCAAAGTATTTCCTATGTGCAAATTGCGCATAGTTAGTGAAAGTGTTAAAAGGCTATGTGTTTTGTAGACGTAAGTAGAAAAGCAGTTTAAAGAGCATATATCTAAGCATGTTAGAGGTAACTCATTGTTATCTGAGTCTGTCTTTGAGACAAGCACCCACACTTGTGCTAAAGGCAGAATCTAACAGTTCTAGGTGAGTGAATCGGGTGCTTTTGGTGTTCATTTTCTTTGTTTGAACTGAACATTGCTCTAAATTTGTAAATGGCAAATAATGAACTATGCAGAACTATCCATTTTGACTTTTGAAAGTGGTTCTTTATTATTTGAATCAATGCTCTTTAACCCATTTCCCATTTGCCCTAAGAATACTCGCCACCAGCACTTGAGGCTGCAGAGTTTACCTAAAATAATTTGTGGATTACAGTCCTAACTTTACCCTAAAGTTCATGCTTTGAAATTTACCACACGAAAAAATATTAAGTAGTGATCATCATATACATTTCTGTTACATTAGGATTAGAAACAAGTTCTGTTTAGAAATAACTGCAAGAAGTGTTTTTTATATTTTATTTTCACATTGAAAACCAGTGAGGTTAGTTTCACCTTGAGGAACGTGTTTATGTAAAATTAAATGAATGCAGCAGCGAGCTGTACCTTTTTTCTAAATGGGAAACGAGGGTTAAAGATGAGGCTTTCGAAAGTGTGTTTAATGCCTGTCTCCACTCACTTTATATGTAATTTCTTGGGTACTGAATTTACTTTGTTTTTGTTCCCATTTTCAAGACCTCACTGTTGAGAATCCATGGGACAGTGAATTGATTCTCAAACTTCTCTCCGGGCTTTCTCAGCCAGTGTGCTCCCGTCCAGATGCTTTTCAGTGGCAGTGTAAGCTTCCTGCCATCAAGCCCAAGACTGAATTTCAACTGGGTGAGAACTGTGTGGTAGTAAAACTTTAAATTGTGATTTCTCTGTGGCAAATTGGTGATACCCTGTGTGCGTGGCTCTGCTGCTGGCACCAACCCATTAAGCCATTATGCTAGCATTTTGATTGCAGTTGGGGTTATAACTTACAGAGGGCAAGCTGGCAATACCTATCAAAATTTAAAATGCACACCCACTTCTTAAAACTTTCCTGCAGATACACTGCACACATTTAAAATGATTTGTGCATGTAAAACCAGGTTGATTTCATAGATGCAATGGGCACTACAATGGGACACATCTGCAGTGATATGCAGCTGTCTGTACTCACAGGGGATGACTTCCAAAACATGCTCTTAAGTGAAAGGCCAGGCTAGTACTGTGTGCTGCTTTTTGTTTCTTAGAAAGGGGGGAAGATCATTTACTTTCATGTTTGATAGTATTTCCAGAGGACTCTTGGAATATATTTAAAACTAATAAAAATGGCTAACTTTGTGGAAGTGGAAAACGGTGGTGGTAGATAGCAGTGGGCGCAAAATTCTCACAACATACTCCCCCTCCCATCACACAGACTCCCCTATTATTAATACCTTGCTTGAGTGTGTGTATTTGTTGAAGTTGATGAGCCAATCTTGTTACATTATTAACTAAAGTCCACAGTTTACACTAGGGTTTTCTATTGGTGTCATGCATTCTATGGTTTGGACAAGTGTACCGGGGTGCCAAAAAAATGTATACACATTTTAAGAGATGTTACCTATGTAGTACATACACACTGATGGTAGCCACTTTGAGCACCTCTTGTAATTGCAAAAGTCAAGCATGACTTGTATTCATCTTTCCTTTTTTTTTTTTTAATTCATTTTTATTGTTAGACTTATTGGGGTGACATCTGTTAGCAAGAATTACATAGGTTTTATTTATCTTTCTTTATCAGTATATATTATTACAATTTTAATTCCGTTTGTTTTCTTTCTTTCTTAAAATGCATATATATTTTTTTGGCACCCTCTGTATATGACATGTATCAAAATTATTACCTATCAAAATTTAAAATGCACATCCATTTCTAAGAATTTCCTGCAGATTTGTATTTGCACGACTTACAGATTAGTTTCACTGTCCTAAAAGTGCCCTTTGTTCCACCTGTTCATTCTTTCATCCCACCACCTGAAACCCTGGCAACCACTAATCTTTATTACTGTCCCCATAGTTTTGCCTTTTCCAGAATGTCATGTAGTTGTAACCATACCAGTATGTAGCCTTTTCAGATTGGCTTCTTTTACTTAGCAATATCCGTTTAAGTTTCCTCCATGTCTTTTCATGGCCGAATGTGAATGTGCCGTAGTTGATTTATCCATTCACCTATTGAAGGCCATCTTGGTTGCTTCCAAGTTTTGTCAGTTACGAACAAAGCTGCATAAATGTTTGTGCGGACCTACGTTTTCAGTTCATTTGGATGAATACCAAGCAGTGTGGTTGCTGGATCACATGGTAAAACTATGTTTACTTTTATAAGAAACCCAAATTGTCCTTCAGAGGGGTGCGTATCACTGCTTTCTACCAGCAGAAATGAGCATCCTGTGGCTCCACATCCTCGCAGCATTTGGTGGTGTCAACAGTTCCAGTTTCAACCATTCTGATAGGTGTGCAGTGCATCTTGTTATTGTTTTTCATTTGAAATTCCTTAATGATATATGATATTAAACATTTTTATGTTTATTTGCCATCTGTTTATCCTTTTTGGTTGAGGGATATGTTCAGATCTTTTGCCCCTTTTTAATTGGTGGTTCTTTTTTTAGTGTTAAGAGTTCACTAAATATTTTATATAATAGTCCTTTATCAGATAAGTGTTTTGGAAAGAGTTTCTCTCGGTCTCTGGCTGGTTTTTTTATCCTATCAATTATGTCTTTTGCAGAATAGAAAATTTTAATTTTAAATTCTAATGATGTTCATTTTATCAGCTTTTTCTTTCACATATCATGATTTTAGTATTGTATCTAAGAGGTCACTGGCAAACCCAAGCTCACTTAGATTTTCTCCTGTTATCTTCTAAGACTTATATAATTTTGTGTTTTACATTTAGGTTTGTGATTTATTTTGACTTAACTTTTATGAAAGGTCAGTGTCTAGATTTATTTTTGCCTGTTAATGTTCAATTCTATCACCATTTGTTGAAAAAACTCTTCATTGAATTACCTTTGCTCCTTTGTCAGTGAGCAGCAGACTCTGTTTTGGTCTATTTCTAGGTGCGCGCTCTCTGTTCCATTGATCTATTTGTCTATTCTTTCACCAATACCACAGTGTCCTGATTACTGTAGCTTTTATAGTAGTAAGTCTTGATGTCAGATTGTTTCAGTCTCCCAGTTTGTTCTTCTTCAATATGTGTTGTCTATTTGAGGTCTTTTCCCTCTCTATATAAACTTTAGAATCATTTTGTCAGTATCTATAATATGAAATTATTACTTGCTGGAATTTTTATTGGAATGGCATTGAACTGGGAAGAACTGACATCTTGACCATATTGAGTCTTCCTATCCATGAATATGGAATACCTCTGTTTATTTAGATTTTTAGAGTTTTGTTGTTTTCTTCATGTAGATCTTGTATGTATTTTGTTAGATTCATACCTAAGTGTTTTAATTCTCAGGTAAGCTTTGCAAATCTTGGTGCTAATGTAAATGGTGTGTTTTTAATTTCAAATTCCACTTTTTTATTCCTAGTACATAGGAAAGGAGTTGGCTTTTGTATGTTACCATATTTTGTCACATATAATGCACTTCCATGTAGAATGCACACCCACATTTTTGGCCCACATTTTCAGGGGAGAAAATCTTTTGTAATTCAAAATTTTATTTGTTTATATTTTGGTACTTGTTTTTTGTACTGTAAAGGAATTTTAGCATTAATTTTTTTAACATTATAGTGTAAGAATTTTTACATAACACTTAACTCATAAGCATAAATAAAATAATTTAATACATTTATATAGATACGGAATTAGAACTACCCATGTATAATACACATCTTTATTTTTCCCTCACATGTTTGGGCAAAAAGTACGCATTATACATGGCAAAATACGGTACCCTTGTGATTGTTAATGTGGTTGGAATAATATCTACTGCATTTGTTTACTCTTTTCTAGCTACTAACCTTATTCTTTGCTTCCTTTTTTGTCTTCCACTGTTTTGTCAGCCTTCTCTGTTTTTAATTGAGTATTTATGATGTCATTTTCTCTCTCCTCATAGCATATCAATTACACTTCTTTTTTCACTCTTTTTTGAGTGGTTCCCTAGCATTTGCAATACTCATTTACAGCCAGTCCAAGTCCACCTTCCAATAACATGATACCACTTCACAGGAAGTACAACTACACCTAACAGAATATTACCAGTCCCTCCTTCCTGTCCCTTATAACGTGACTCTTACTCATTTCACTTATCCATAAGCCAAATACATAAAAGATTTGATTTTATTTCTTCTACACTTCTCTGATCTGAGTTTCTGACCTATATCATCTGACCTCTCTGAAGAACTTTTTAAAACATTTCTTGCAAGACAGGTATGGTGGTGACAGATTGCCTCAGTGTATGTCTCACTTTCCTCCTCACTTTTGAGGGATGACCTGAAGACACAGAATTCTTAGTGGGTTGTCTATCCTTCCACATTTAACTATGCTCTCTGAAGAGAGATCGGTATGACTTGTCCTGGCAGGTGATTCTGTCCAGCTTCTTTTTGCATTTTCTCCTTGTCCCATTTTCTGCCATTTGAATATCACATGGTGAGGCATAGGTTTTTTGGTGTTTTAAGATTCCTGGATCTGTGGCTTAGTGTCTTTCACTAATTTGGGAAATTTCTCAACCATTATTACTCCAAATATTTCTTCTGTTTCTTTCTCTCTTCTTCGTCTTAAAATTCTTATTATTACACCTTTTGTAATTGTCCCACAGTTCTAGAACATGTTTTTTCTCTTTGCTTTTCAGTTTTGGAAGTTTCTGTCAACCCATCTTCAGGCTCAGAGATCCTTTCCTCAGCCGTGTGCAGCCATCAGACCATCTTCCTTTCTGTTAGTGTTTTCTAGCCAGCATTTCCTTTGGACTCTTTCTCGGAGCTTCATTTTGTCTGTTGATGTGACGCATCTGCCCTTGCACATTGTACATTTTTCATTAGAGACCTTAGCATGTTAATATAATTCTCTTTAATTCCTGGTCGGATAATTTCATAATTTTTGCTATATCCCTGTCTGACTCTGATGCTTGCTCTGTCTCTTCAAACTGTGTTTGTCTTTTAGTGTGCCTTGTAACTTTTGTTAGAAGCCAGACTTGTTATGCCGGATCAGAGGAATGAGATAAATAAGCCTTTGTAGAAGGTTTGTGCTTATCAGGCTTGAGGTTAGGCTGTTTACTCTTTGCTGTCACTGTAGGGTAGGTGTCAGAGCTAAAATTTCCCCTTGTGTTCTTATTTCTAGCTATCTTGTTGTCTTTTGGATTTCCTTAGAGACTTATTCTTAAATATAGTCTGATACATCAGTTCTTTCTATTAAAACCCACCCAGTACTGGAGTCCCTCACCTGGACCTCTGCTCTGGCAAGCTGTGATTCTATCTGTCTGCCTGTCTGTCTCCTCAGTTTGGAGGGCAGAGCCCTATGACCTCAGTTCTCTGATGGATCTAAGAAGAGTTGTTGAGTTTCAGTTTTTTCTACTTTTCTTATCGTGAGGGTGGAGTGATGACTTCCAGGCTTCTTATATGCCACATGAGAAACCAGAGTCTACTATTTTACATTTGGTTTTGCATATTTGAATTCCTTTTTAGAAATTAATTTAAAAATGTACAAGACCTTCACCTCATTGGTCTTTCTCCCCAAACCAATAACCCCAGTGTTACTGAAAAATATCAAGTCAACTCCAATTTGAGGGACATCCTACAACCTACCTGACTAATGCTCCTTGGAACTGTCATGGTTACCAAAAACAAGATGTTAGAAACTGTCACAGCCTAGTGGAGGCTGAGGAGACTTGATGACTATGTCCTGGAACACTAGTAGGAAAACTAGGGACATCTGAGTAACATACTAGTGTTGGTCCAAGTGTACCATGGTTATGTGAAAGTTAGCAATAGTGAGGACTGGGTATATAATGTACAGACACTCTCCTGTCTTCAACATTTTTTTTCACTGAAAACTGCTCCAAAATAAAAGGTTTACTTCAATTTAAAAGGTTAGTTATCTATTAGAAATATTGGTAATTATACTTTGCTCTTTTCATTCTGATGTAAAACACTTGCATTTTTTAAAGGCATGTTAGGGCTTTGTTTAGCACTTTACACAGGATTTTTACACGTTCTTTCTGGCATCTTGGTCTTGCCATGTAGGCAGCACAAGTATGACCCCTTTAAATATAAGCAGATTGGTGAAGAGATGGTGCCCAGGTTCCTGCCACTAAGTGACAGGCCTGGCCCAGAGTGTGGCCCATGCTCCTCTGTCACGTCATTTAAAAAGGAAGCTGCATTGCAACAGGTTTAACTTTCAAGTTGGGAAAAATCATCTGCTAAGGGAGTGATATCCATGGTTATTTGTTAAACCAACTTAAGCAGCAAGAAAATTTGACAAGTACTTCATTTTGATAAAGTCTTTAATGTTTTGAGCCTCTTTTTCTTCACTTCGACACATCTGTCTCCTAAGGTTCTCTGCTGGTCTATATTGATCACCTTCTTGGAGAAGGGGCTTTTGCCCAAGTCTATGAAGTTACCCATGGAGATGTGAAGGACACAAAAAGTAAACAGAAATTTGTTTTGAAGGTAAATGATTTGAGCAGCATTTTGTACAATGTTGAATGCAATATAGAACTGGAATTTGCTGGCCTCTTTTTTCTTTTATTTATTTTTTCTTTTTTAAGACAGTAGTTTTGTTTAGGTCTGTAGCCAGCATTTAAAAAAACAAAACTCCTCCACAAGGACCCAGCGTCACCTTGCCACTAGAATTATGTTGCAGCAAGTCCCAAACTATGGCAGTAGTCTGTAGCTTGATACCACTCCCCACCCCACGCCCTTCTCTGGGATGGATGTTGCTTTCTTGCCATCATTTTCCAGAATGTGAGACTGGATGTGAATGTGACACCCTGGTTTGCAGGTCCAGAAGCCTGCCAACCCCTGGGAGTTCTACGTTGGGACCCAGCTGATGGAGAGGCTGAAGCCCAGTGTGCGGCACATGTTTATCAAGTTCTATTCTGCCCACTTCTTCCAGGATGGCAGTGTGCTGGTGGGAGACCTGTACAACTATGGGACACTGCTGGTGGGTGTATTCACGGGGATGTGAAGGTCACTCTTGGCTTGTGCCTTATTACATATCCTGTGAAGTTGGAGCCTTGATGGGAGTGGTGGGGCGGTGGGCAAAGCTCTTGACTTGGAATTTCACTGATGCTATGCAACCAATTCAGGATTCCTCTTTTCATTGTTTCTAGAATGCCATTAACCTCTATAAAAACACCCCTGAGAAAGTGATGCCTCAAGCTCTAGTGCTATCCTTTGCTGTCAGCATGCTCCACATGGTGGAACAAGTCCACAGCTGCGAAATTATCCATGGGGACATTAAGCCAGACAACTTCATACTCGGAAGCAGGCAAGTGCTGCACTTTTAACAGGGCTCCCCTCTTCCCAGTTCCCTAGCAAACTTTGATGATTTGTGTTTATGCAGCCTGACCCTTGTTGTATTTAATACAGATTCTTGGAACAGGACAGTGAAGATGATGATTCATCTGCTGGCTTGGCACTGATTGACCTGGGTCAAAGCATAGATATGAAACTTTTTCCAAAAGGGACAGTATTTACAGGAAAGTGTGAAACATCCGGTTTCCAGTGTACTGAGATGCTCAGTAACAAATCATGGAACTACCAGGTATAGAACTGAAGTGAGAGGCTTGGAAACACTTTCCTTTATTACACTTACCATTACACATTTTCAAACTGAATTTGGGTACCTAGTTAGTTTGAGCTTCTCTAGTCCCCTGTCCTGGGATTTGGACCATGCTTGAGTGTATTTAGCCTGTACTCCATCCCACAGCCAGAGACTTTGGAATACACTGAGGGCAGCGCCCAGAGTCCCAGGGGAAGGAGTTGGGAGGACCTCCAAGCTGTCTGTGCCAAAGGGGATTATGTTTTGTTTGCCTCTGGGTGGCAAAATGAAGAACTTGAAAGGACACAGTAGCTCAAGGAAAACAGCTGTCGAATGGCCCACCTCAGGGCAGTGTGCAATCTGTCCATGGAACCTTCCAGCAAAGCCTAGCCAGGCGTTCAGCAGGGCACATCAGCAGGATGTTTGAATAGATGGCTTTCAATATTCTTTGAAAGTTATATCCTGTGGTTATTTACCTTGCTGCAAAAGTTAGACATCTTAACACATTCATGTGTAAATTACTGTTTTAGTCACAGGCCTGTATTTTCTTTATAGATTGATTACTTTGGAGTTGCTGCAACAGTGTACTGCATGCTTTTTGGCTCTTACATGAAAGTGAAAAATGAAGCGGGAGTCTGGAAACCTGAAGGTCTTTTTAGAAGGTGGGTATTAGCATTGGTTCTATAGTGAAGAGAGGCTAAACGTGGTAGAATGTTGGATTCCATCTTGGGAAAATCGATCTCTGCCACTGCATGGAAAATGCCCTGGAAAGTGTGACATGACAGTCCTGGGTGCTGGGTACAACAAGCAAGTTCCACAGCATCACCACTTCTGTTCCTGTTGGTGACAGTGGAGCAGTCAGTGCCTCCTAGAAGCTGTGGGAGCACCTGGCCCAGTGGTTGGCATACTGTACACTTGGGTCACCTGGCATCACTGAGCCTCCAGTGTTTGCTTGTGTTCTCTATGCAAATGGCAATAGTGATGGTCCTCCTCTCCCCAGATGTTTCTTATGAGAAACAAAGGAAATAATGCGTATGAGAGTGCACCCTTGTAGGTATGACCATCTTATTTCTAACACTGTTCTCTCATCTATAAAATCCCAATGGAAATTAATGACTAGACTAGAACTCTACCTATCAACATAGATGACTCTCTTAATATAGTGTCATGTGATAGAATATTGATAATGTTTAAGCTTAGCATTTGATACATGTATGTTCATTATATCAGTTTTACTTTTTCTTAATTACTTTTGAGGTATGAAAACATACACAGAGAAGTGCACTCATCAAGCATATAACCTACTGGATTTTTATATACCTGACATGAAAAAGAACAGTCAGCACTAATTTTGTAAAATGTGGTATCTGTACACAAGTAGGTTAGATTCAGGCCCCACAGGGAAGCTGACAAGTAGGCTTTGTTCTGCATAAGGAATCATCAGATTCAGCAACCACTGCATTCTTTCTCTCGCTCATGAAGGAAAGATCAGACTGTGATCTGAAGGCTTCCACTTCTGGCCACCAGTGTAGAGAGAAGCCTTGAGTTTAATAATGGGCCGAATTTCCTGTCTGGGACACAAATTTAGTTATGTCCTTTTTCCCCAGTGCCTTATCTCATGTTCTGGAGTTTTTTGCAGTTACCTGAAACAATATGGCAGTTGGAACTCTAAATCTGAGTTTTATTCTGGCCAGTCCCGCCTATCACCTGGTCCTGGTACATAGGCAATTAGGCTCATCAGAACCAGTACCCAGAGTATCAGATTCTGGAATCACAGCATGTACTCATACAGCCAGCCAAAGGAGATCAATTTTCTTCTTTAAAAAAGTAAGAGAGAGAGAGAGAGAAGTGTTTTTCCACTGAAGAGCTATTGCTAAGACTTACCTTAAACTGCTTTGGGGCGGGGGGAGGACACGGTATATATGGACATTTAATTACATCTTTAATTTCTCTTATTTATTAAAGATTCAACATTTCTACCTTGCTGCATTAGTCACGATTAGATGAAAATTGTTATATTCAGCTGTCTAAGCCTACAGGATTGGGGTCGTCCTGCATATTGAATACTACATTTTAGCCTTTATTTATGCTTTCTTTCTCCAGGCTTCCTCATCTAGATATGTGGAGTGAATTTTTTCACATCATGTTGAATATACCAGATTGTCATCATCTTCCATCTTTGGATTTGTTACGACAGAAGCTAAAGAAAGTATTTCAACAACACTATACAAACAAGATTAAGACCCTACGTAATAGGCTAATTGTACTGCTCTTAGAATATAAGCGCTCTCGAAAATAAGGTGTGACACTCCCTAAGAGTCACTTTGTAAATGCTGGCCTGCTTACTTTGGGCCTTACTATCTCCACATTTATTGTTTATGTAAATGTTTCTTTTTAAAAAGTACAAAATATATCTATGTGATGACTTAGTTGTCAGTATTTTAAATACACATGCCGTGGTCCCGAGGAGCAGGCTGAAAGTGCTCTTGGGACACGCGTATTCATGAAAATAACTTGGATGTGAACATTCTCCAAAATCACTTTTTAAACACCAGCCTGTTCACTTTAAGCCAAACATAGGCCATGACAATGTTTTCCAAATTTGAGAGTTTACATTTGTGTAAAATAAAACAAAATTCCCCAAGTATATCCAAGGGACTCGAGTTTTTATGAATAAAGTTTGCCTGTCTTTCATTGCTTATTCTTCATTGCTATCTATGGGAAGTATTAAAGATATAAATCTTAAACCTCTTTATTTTTTAAAAACACCATTCAAAGGAATATATCACACCTTGAAAATAGGCATAGAAATGCCTACCCACTATGCTGTACACCTGAAAATAATATGAAATAATGTGGTCCTGGATGTAGAGTACAGCACAGGGAATATAGTCAGTGGTGGTATACTAGCTATCTGTGTAAGATGTCAGATGGGTAGTAGACCTGCTGGGGTTATCACTTTGTGAGGTGTTTAAATGTCTAATCACTATGTTTCATACACCTGAAGTAATTGTAAAAATAAAAAAGGAAAATAGTGTTATAAACTGTAAAAATCATTTAGCCCTCAGATCGCAGTGGCTGACTTAGCACACATTGACTTTTAAAGCTGGAAAGACCCTATAACCTGAAACTCCCTGTCCCTTCTTCATCAGCATGATGAAAACAAATGTGAGGCAACACCCCATTTAAGAACACAAAGATAGAGACTGAATTGCTTCCTGCATACACGCACGGCTGCCACAGTCCCCACCCCAGGGGCATCCACAACCCACTTTTTGTGAATCTCTACAGAAATGATTCTATGCACATTTCTGTATTTTTTGACAACACAATTCTGCATTTCCACCTACTTAATATACAAGGGCTATGCGGAAAGTATCCAGCCCTGTAATATGAAAAATAGAGACATTTAGGCTGGATTTTTTCTGGACAGCCCTTGTAGAGAGTAATTACATATAACATGGATCTCAGTCTTGTTCACGGCTGTGTAATACTTGCTTGTATATCTGCAGTGTAAACTTGAAGTGAAATTGCTAGGTTAAAGGTGATTCAACATTTTGTATCAATATTTGCAAATAGTGCCCTGCAGGGGCTGTGCCAGCTAGCATCCACATCTTCACACACACCTTCAAGAACAGCCCCCAAGCTGCCACCCTTACTATTATGACAGCCAAGAAATGGGACTTCTTAGGACCCTCATTCTCTGAATTACACCAAATGATTTCATATATTCAAGAGCCATGTGTTCCTCCTTTTTCTGTGAATTCTATCCTTTGTCTACATCTCATTTGGATTTTTTTTTTCAGGTTAACTTGTAGGAGCACTTGATATATGAGAGTTGTAAATATTTATCCCAATTTGTCATCTCTTGATTTTTTAAGATTTCTGTTGCCATGACATTTTTACAATTTTTCTGTTGTACTCTTGATTTATAAAGTTTTAAATAGCTTTTTGGGGTTTCGTGTCTTAAAATGCCATCCTCAATTTAGAAGAAAAATGTCCTGTATTTTTTTTATATTAGTACTAATTTAAATACTTAGGAATAAACTTATGGTTATTATTTTAAATCAGATCTAATCTTTCCTTTCCCCCACCCCCAACCTGATAATTTGAATATATGAAGCCTAGTTATTTCTGAAAAGCTTTTCAGTTGATTCTTTTGAGCTTTCCAAGTAAATGCCCATCACTATGAAAAAATGCTTATTTTATGTCTCCCAGGTATAGGTGCTGGGTTTTCTATCGTCTTGCCATTGACTAGGTCAGGGCTGAGCAGTGGTCGCGCTGACACCCCTGTTATCTGCTTTAGTGGGAGTTCTGATTTACCCAATAAGCGTACGATGGGCATGAGGTAGGCATTTTTAATCACGTGGAAGAAGACTATCCCTTTCCTTTTACAAACTGAATTAGAACACTTTAGAGTTTTCCTTGCATCTGTATTGGTCCAGCTGTATGTCATTTCCCTATATAAAATGTGCTACAATTTATTTATGCATTCTATTTAGAGACACTTCATTGGTTTCATAATTGTGTTGCTACAAAAAATTGAGTGCAGGTACACATGTGTCTGCAGGGTAAATTAATGGAACGGGATTCCACAGTGTTTTCGTTTTAAAAATAAAGAACGTGACCTGCATGATCGATTACACACAACCATACACCTTGGAAGGATATTGAAGATGGTCCAGGGACAGACCTCATCAGTCAAATCAACATGAAATTTGCTGAGTTTCGACCCCCGAACCCTGAGAAGCAAAGCCAGGTTTGTGGGGTTTCCTATGGAAAATGAATGCTTTTAAAGGAAGCCAAGACTAAAGATAAAGGTGCTCATTTACTAACAACTGAAAGTGTCCATCTGTGAAAGGCCGTTGTAGGTGCCTTCAGTCTTGGGCAGAGAGGACACTTCGCTTCTGCTTCCAGCCCCTGCTCACATGTCCTCTGTGTCCCCACCACCCATTTGTTGTCACTGGATCTTCAGGTTACATCTCACCTCAAAACCACTTCCATGTCACTGGGCAGCAGCCTCAGCCTGACCACAGCATCTTCTCAGCACTGCGGTTGCCCATCTGGTCCCACATCTTGTGCTAAGGCCTCTGCTTAAAACCTCAGTCTGATTTCCCAGCTATAGCTTTGTCCCCAGGGAGGGAACGCAAAGTCACTTTAAGCACTTCAGCCACTTAGTCTTTTTGTTGAATCATACAATTAATTGTCCGGATCCTGCCTCCCCGCCCCCTCCCCCACAAGATTACATGTACAAGCAAAACAGCATCTAAAGGACAAATTAGTGCAACAGAAGTCAATGTTGGGAGGGCAGAGGCCACGCTCCAAGCTTTCCTGGGTGGGCACGTCTCCCACATTGCCACCTCCACGTGCATCCACCCGGCCTTCTCCACTGCCCAGCGGGCCCTGGACCAGCTGTTCCCCGGTTGAGCACCCGCCCCGCCTTCGGTACACGGGGCGCTGCCCACGGCGAGCCGTGTGTCCTGAACGTGCAACATGTCTCAGGGCCTCACTTTGCTCCCCTGACACTTGCGGTGGTCGAGGAGAAACGCCCTAGGGGGCTTGGAGGGACCCCGTAGGGACAAGCCCTGGCAGGTGCTCCCCTGGTGCCTGGCTCTGCGGAGAGGGCTCCTTAACACGCCGTGCCGTTCGTGACCATGAACTCTCTCCCCCACGAAGAGTCACCTGGCTCGCCCAGCCGTGGCCCGTGGCATGGCTGAGTTTGGAAATGCCCATGGGAAACCACCTGTCAAGGAGTCGACATTCCGCCCGGAAGGTCCTTGTCCTCCATGCAGTCAGATTAGGGATGTCTGGGGACAGCACGAGGTCCACTCAGATATCTGGAGTGGTTCTGGTTGGAGTCCATTCATTCACCGCTGTGTATTGAGCACCTACTACAAGCAGGCACTTTGGAGACGCTTAGCATAACTCAGTGAACGAAGCAGACGCAATCCCGGGGCCTCAGTCCCAGTCGGTGAATCAGACAGTCACACTGACAGAATTCACGTGTCCTCTTTACCGTCCCTCAGAGCCGATGCCATCCAGGTCTTCTGCACATCTGGAGGCATATTCCCACCGAACGACCAGGGCGACACAGCAGAAGACCAAGTGATAAAGTGAGTGGTCTTCGGGTCCAGAAG
>PVJL010000647.1:0-209246 GCA_004026885.1 Lyroderma lyra
GATAGTTTAATGTTTATTTGGGGACGAGTGGGTTAGGGAGGGGAGAAAGGGGAGGGGGTGGGAGAGGAGGGGGGGAAGGTAAATATAAGGGGATGGAAAGAGGGGTCACATTAGGTGGTGAACTTATTATGCATCAAGTTGACAATGCACTGTGGAATTGTATGCCTGAAACCTATGTAATCCTTGCTAACAGATGTCACCCCAATAAGTCTAACAATAAAAATGAATTAAAAAAAAAATAAAATAAAATATATTCATATTTTAAATGGAGCAAAGGGTCTTATATCTGCATGTGTTCTAATATTTTATCAATGATATGTGTTATGCTAGAACACCAAAAGAATTTTAAAATAATATTAGTTTTCATTTGCACACCCATTATGTGTTAGTGTCCATGCTGTTTTACCTACACTTTCATTTAATCCCTCTTGTATTCATATATTCAGACACATATGGCAAATACTATTTTCCCTTTAGAAAGATTGAAACTCTGAAGCTCAAAGAGACTGTCCCAAGTCTCACCATTAGTGAACAGAGTTAAAGTACCTGGTGGTTTAAAACCAACCAGGTCATACAAATCTCAAGAGCATCTTAGAATAGACCTGTCATAAAATTCATCAGAGGGAATGAAAGATTTTGAAATTATACCTGTAAGAACAGTTTTCAAGAAAATACAGGCTCGCTCATCAATGAAACAGCAAAGTAAAATTGCAACTTATCTTCACAGGTGAACTATTTCAGTGCATTTGCCCAGAAGCTTGAGGTGTTCTACTCTCCTTGCATGGGTCAACGGACAGTGGGGAGAGCGTGTGTGGGGGGAAGGGAAGGCTATTTTATTAACCTCCACCACAGACCCCAGTAACATTACTTCGCTTCGACCATAGGACTTAATGAGGATTTACCTTCCTTATTGTCATAAAATAATTTGATCTTGCTACTTACTATGAAATGTATACCTCTTGAACAATGCCTTGAAATAAGGAGCACAAAATATTACCTGAAAATTGACCAACAGTAAACACCTTGCCAAAAATATAGTGATGTTCTAATTTGGTGAATATAATTTTATAATTAAATTAATTACCTACAGTGTGCTGTGTAAAGCAACTTTGCACAGCTATATACAAACTTTTGAGGCAATAGTGTATCTTTAAGTAGTAGAAAGGAACAGAAAATGTAAACGTAGATTTGATTTAGTTTTATTTAATTTGTGAATACAGGGAGAAGGGAAGGGATAATTTTTCAAAGAAATGTTAGGTTCTACTCATCAAAAGAAAAACGTGCATCCTAGTCACAATGCTATGAGTTATAAAAAAAATATTTTATAAATATGAATAGTGCTTATTCATTTTTGTTGTTCCTGTTCCTTTTTTGTAGAAATGTTTTTATTGTGAGACTTATTGGGGTGATGTTGGTTATCAAGTTACATAGGTTCCAGGTATACAATTCTACAGCGCACCATCTATTTGTTGCATTATATGTTCACCACCCTGCTTATTCTAAAATATTATGCCATTTTAGGAAATGCAAATCCTGCTCCCATATGTACATCTGGGTCCAGGAAAATAGGCAATATATTGACTCACACAAATTTCCAATTCTATTAGTTTTTTAAACTTCCAAGACAAAAGATTACTTTGAACTGAAGACAAACAAGGAGTACATATTTTTAAGGTTAAAAATGCAGATAACTGTCCTTTTCCTCAGTACTTTGAACAACATAACAATGTTAACACGAAGAAACAAAAAAAAAAAATCCCCCTTTGCTGTTGAACATTTAATTAGATTGAGCAGCAGGTTTTCTTAGCTCTGATAACATGCATCATCATTTCTGATTGAGTAGAGAGGAACTGTTGGAGGTTTATTAATTGCATAAACTATGATTGTTTTTCTCTTTCTGTCCTTATTTAAGTGTGCGAGTACAACTAAGTTTTCCTAGTTAGTAGCCAAGTGGTTTGCTTCTGTTTTGGTTACCACACAAGCCCAAGAAAAGTAAAAGCATGAAGTCATGCACATACAGGAGAAGGAGACCACGACGAAGTACGCTTGGCACTGGCTCGGGCGTCTGCAAGAACGGGTTGGGAGGCCGCGGGCTGCACGTACCAGCAGTGTGGCCTGTGCTGAGCTTCGTAATGTCCATCAGCCCCACTTCTCTCACACGCGGGGCCTGCTCACACCGCGGGGTCGTTGTGCGAATTAGAAGACAGGGACAACACACGTGGAGCACGCCGCACAGTCTGGCTGAGAGGAGGCATCAAAATCGTTCGGTCGCTTCTCCTGTGATGAGTTAAGATGCTTGGGGATTACGTGCTGATAGATACGAGGTATGATAAACACAACGACACAGCGAATGTTTAAATTTTTAAAAAAATTATCACAGCAAGAGACACTTTGCCATCAATCCCCCTCAAGATACTCCCCCTCACTTCAGACACACGTGTCCCTTTGTGTCTGCCCCTTTCTGAAGCAGTTCTGGAAGTCTCTTCCGTGAGGGTCTGAGAAATGGGCAAACGGTCTCATCCTCCATCGTGACAACACCCTATGTCACACATCGCTCCTGGCACAGCAATTTCTATCAAATTAAATCATGAAGGTGCGTCCTCATCCACCTCGGTCACCGGATCTGGCACCGTGCGACGTCTGGCTCCTCCCCAAAGTCAGAACGACGTGAAAGGTCAACGTTGCAAATCGATCCAGGACACTGAGGCAGCCACGACAGCGCAACCAAAGACCCTCACGAAAGAGGACTCCCAGGACGGCTTCAGAAAGGGGCAAGAGTGACGGGATTAGGATGTGTGAAGCGAGGGGGGTTCATGGCAATGCGTAATACGTATTTTTTTAATTTAATCACTCCTTGTAGTTTTCTGTCAGACTTGGTAATCTGGGGTTCATATCATGAGTAACTTAAGGGGAAACCTTCTAACCAACTCTAAACGTGCTACCGGGGGATGACAGACCCCCAGCTACCCTTCCTCCGTGGCCCCACGTGCTTTGCTCTCTCTCTTCTCTCAGGCGAACCCAAAGCAATGACCTACAGCCAACCCCTCCTCTGGGCCGCCAGATCGCGAGCCCTCGGATCTATTAGTCACCCTCGAGGTCTCTCTTCCCTTCTTAGACCGTTTTTCCTTTTGTGTCCTGGATCATTCCCTTCAGCACACATCTCAAAACAACCGAAAACCTCTCCTTTTGACCGTAGTGCCGGCCCTAGGGCTGCCGTGGAAGCCGTTGGCCCGGAGGCCCTCCCAGGCTGTGATTCCGTAGGTTATGTGTGAGATGGCGCAATAGGCCTGTGGTTACTGTTTGCAGGTTCATTACTCACCCAATCACAACCCTCATAGTTACAGGGCAGTTAATTTCCAAACCGTCAGGTAGACAGTCTTCACCCATGGTGTGAGAATTCAGGTGCATGCACTGATTTCGGGGATTCATTACTAGCGGTTTGGAGTTTTTTAAGCCTGGTTCGGATGCAATTCCTGTCTCCCACCGCAGTACGTTACAGTACAAACAATGAAGAGAGGAAAAGGGAGAAATGAATGCATTTAAATGACCGTAACGAGTTACCTAAGAAAAGGTCGTGAAGAAAAGCTTGTGCATTTGGGAAACGATCTCACGTGGGACGACAAAGCTGGAGAAACGCCGGTTCTGGTGTTGACGTTCACAGTCATCGTGCCTTTCGAATCTCCTGTTTCTACGCGGTCACGTGCAAGAGCACTGGGGTGTTCCGCTTTTCTATTGAGAGCAGCCACCAAAATAGGCAGGTATTTACCGACCTAGGGAAGCAATCTAAGAGAAAGAATATCTTCTATACGAGATTAGAAAGTACGGCCAAGCAAGGGGCCTGCACAGCACTGTGTGTGCTTTTCTCGTTTCCTTTTCAGCTAAGCCAAGTGTTTCAAACGTCACAGAGAGACAGAACAGCTTATCTTGTTATGCCACCTTTGAAAATGACACTGGTTAGGGATGTGAAGGCGTGAGGGTGGATCCCCTGAAACTGTTTTACGAGAGCTGCACACAGAAAATCCCTCCCGGGCGCGCACCGGCCGTACCAAACGGCTCCCGGAGGGCCTGCATTCCGGGAAGAGTTCACTTACTCCTAGGTTTGTTAATTGGTGCATTTTTGCAAGATTGTCACTGTCCCAGCTATTCTGAGAAAAAAATCTCTTTTTACTCATGAGAACCTTAAGAACGAATTCAATATCTTCTCCACAGGATGGCTATCTTATTCTTATCCATATGCATTATCTGGCCTTTGTACATTTTGTCACTCTAAAACATTTTGCTAGCATGATCTCATTTATCTTTTATTGTCTCTCTTCTCTTTCTGCTCCTGACAGGACACTCACGGAATTGCGTATCTTTTTAAAGTAGCACATGCTCCGTGAGGCGACGTGCCAACTCTCACTCCCCAGGTTACCATCGCTTACTCGAAGTATTGATTTTCCTCTGTGAGGTTGATCCAAGAGTCTCGTGATTATTGGTGGCTGTCTACTGATCTCCCCCGTGAGGGGAAGGCCGCCCAGGGTTCCAAGCTGTTGTGGCTTTAAAAATTGGCACCAGCTCTGTCAGGAAGGAGAGATGAAAGCGTCACGCTGCTGTTTAGTACGCCACTGCTGATACCATGGCCATCTACAAGACGTGCTCTTTCTTTGGAGGTAAATAGTGCCCATTCTGCTGTAACATCACCTGTGTTGTTTAAAAACCTTGTGGCGTGGAAAGTTGCACACAAAATATTAGAACTAGTGGGGAAAATATGGGGAAAATCCAGGCAACATTGTAACCAGAATGCCATCAGGTAACCTTTAACAATACTGAAACAAACAACAGCCACGACCACACTGAAACACACGTATTAAATTCCCAGGCCTTCCCCGTAAAGCAACTGCCATGTGATGATGGTTGGATGGACAATGTGGGGGGAGAGGCCTGCAAAACCTGAGTTATTTAGACAAGGACACAATATACAGACACAGAGGAGAACTCCCAAGCAATACTTCCGGAATAGAGTGTGTGGCAAAAGAAAGAATTGCAAATGAATGGCATCTTAGGTATGTCTGCCAAACGGTAGTGCTCTAATATGGGTTCAACCGCCTCTTCGTGCGACAAAATATGAATGTGACTATCAAATCTCAAAAAGTGAATAAGAAAACAAAAGTGTCTAAGAACTGAGATTTTAATTTTTGTTTTTCATATTTATATGTATTCTTTTATTTAAACATTTCATTATCTCACAGTGAGCTCATTATATTTTCAAGTTAAAATGACTGCACGAGACATTTCAAAATTTCAGCAAAAGTGCAAATGGCCAGGATTATGAACAATATTATAAGAAAATTAAATATGTAGGAAATTTGAAATTATGGATCATTATACTGCTGATGTTTTCATTTTTCATTTTTTATTTTTTTTCCTTTGAACTGTTTACAATGTTTTTTTTATAATGGAAAATGAAGACTTGTAAGGTCCGATTTCAATAACTGGTAATTCCAATTGAGAGATTTTGTGGGCCAGTAACAATGTCATGTGCTGATTTGATTTTATTGTAAAGGTCACAACAACTCTTGGCAGTATATATGCTTATGAGCTACGTTTTACAAATGAAAAACTGAGGCTAAGAAATATTATGGAAGCTCCTGTGTTCTAGCCAGTCTAGTACGTGGGGGACCTGAGGGTGGCGTGCAAGCCGTTTACTCATATCCTATGCTTTTGGGCAATGTGTCACATTAGAACCTGGAACTAAATATTGATTCTGAGTGTAAAGTACAGAAATACAGAAATAGCTAAATGAGCTAGAAAATGTCTACAGGAAGAAGATGACTACAAAAAATGGCTCCAGGGGAAGCAGAAGGTACACTGTACCAGGAAAACAATGAACTTAGGGAGAGAAAAATGCATGGAGAACACAAGGTTTGTTAAGCTATATCTCTGGTTTTCTAGGAACTACAATATGGAACTTTCATTTATCCCAGTCTAAATTCACGTAATCATAAGCTACTTCAGACTATGTAAGAACCTTTTAGTAGTACGCATTTTTAAACAACCCCCCCACACTAATTTGTGATCCCAAACTTCGTTATTATATTGGTTTTATTTTCAATGGGCAATTGTATTTTAAAACAATCAAAAATAATAAAGATTTATTTTATATTTTGCCAGATATTTCTCGTTTTTGATATTCATATTACTGTATTTTTCTGTGTTTGAGATGATACTTTTGTCTAAAATTGTTAGATCAGAAATTGGGAGTCATCTTATACATGGGAGTCACTGGTTGAGAGGGTTTCTTAATGTTGGGTTAGAAAAGCAGGGGTCATCTCATACACGAAAAAATACGGTACTTTCCAAACTATGGGAAATGTCATCATACAGCATATCTGCCATCTTCCCTGTGTCACTGGACATCTCTCTTTGCTTTCTGGGTCCCCACCCCCCCGTTTTCTGGCCACAGGAACTCTTCCTTGTTTCCCAGACTCCCGTCTTCCTAAGGTAGCTGCAGTGCACGAAGGTCCGGAGGCCGTGCAGAGCCTTCTCTCAGCTCCCCGCGTCTAGCTTGCAGTTGGTGAAGGACACGTGCACCCCATCAACTTCTCTCTGTTCCATTCCCCAGTCTTCCAGCTCAAAGACGGTGGCAAATATACAGGCTTTTGCTTGCAAACATCCTCAGACACAGACTACAAGGAGTGCTGAGAAAGAAGGTGGTTATACGAGGGCTGTCCGGAAAGTATCCAGACATGCACTAATAAGAAAAAAAGAGGCATTTGTGGCTGGATTTATTCTGAACAGCCCTTGTATATCAACTGGAAAATTATGTAACCAGGTTTGCCGAAGTGAAATAAATGACAGTAAGCCCCCGCTTACTAAAAACAATGCATTCTTTGGGAATGTGATTCAAGCCCAAGTCTTTACAGAGCCCTAGTTAAGTCAAGGGAGTATGTGACAAATGCATTTTCAGAAAACGACGCAGAAGTGCAGAGTGCCTATGGAAGGCTTATATAGTCTGACCTGGGAGAGCCTGTTGGCTGATACTGGGGAATAAGGAAACAGTGAAAGAAATATTTGCTATACATCTTTTACATCCCACCCAATACATGAAATCAGAACCTCTGCAGGAAGGGCTCAGCAATTGGTGTTTGAAAAAGCCCTCCAGGTGATGTGTTTAATCTTTAACTTTTAGTTGCATTGAAAACGTGAGATAGGAAATTAGTCACTGCAAAGCACTTAGAGTTTAACTAGTGGCCATTAGGTACTTAGAAGGTGACGTTCCCCAATATGTTACACCTAATCCCTGGGAAGTAAAAAAGCAAAACGAACCATTCCAGTTGAATGTGACTATTTCTGTCCATATATCATGTAAAACTGACATAGGATGATTTTTCTTTCAGGGGAAAAACTTTTCCTTGAAACTCTCAGAACAGGATTATGAAAAGCTCGTGTGATTTATCAAAGACCAATGGCAATAAAACAAACAAGAGACAGCTTTCAGTGATAATTCATATAAAGACACGCTCATGTTATGCATTTAAGGACTAGAAGTCATGAAGATTCTCTCCCCGCAACCTTCCCACCTCTACATTATCCTCTGTCCCTTAGGCCAGAGCTCTTTCATATAATACATGCTTTTGGGGACAAGGGTAGCAGTCGTTTTTTGTTATTTGTGGTTGATTTTATGACTTGACTAAAATCTTGGAGGTCAGTTCTATTCCAAACTGACAATATCCTGAGGGGGGAAGTGCTTTATACACATGAAGTGTTTCCTAGATAAAATAAAATTAAAGAGATAGATTGAAACATGAAGTTGAAAAGTAGAGTTCATGGACACTTATCCCCAAATCTATTTAATTGTAGTTATTAACTCATACCAAAGAGATGAATAGAGGTAAAACCTTTGACATATAAGATAGGCTGAGTAACCTTAGAGGGGTGGAGATGAATGATGAATAAATAGTTTCATAAAGAGCTTTTGAAATTGAAATTGCTTTGATAGAAATCTCAACATATTGCAGAAGACATTAGAAGATCGTCATCTACAGAAAGGTTTGCTTAGTGCAAAATGAGATTCAGAAATCAATCTTAGGGGAAAAAAAGAAAACATCAAATTCTCATTTTTCTCTACCCAAGTTCTCATTTACTGCCCACTTAAAAAAAAACAAACAGAAAGTATTTCTGTGTCGCATCTCCGCTGATTTATCATTTACTTTTTTAAGTATCTCTTCTGCTACTACCCTGACCTGTGCTGTCAGCACGTCTCACCTGGATTACTGCAGAATGGTGCCCCAACTCCCAGCATTCCTTGCTCCACTCTAACCACTACTTTGCCCCAACTGCCCTGGTGGGTCTGTGATAGCCCTGGGACGTCCCAGGCATGCTCCTGCTTCAGTGCATTTGTCTCCTCTGTTTCCTTTGCTTGACTTTTTTTTTTCATATATTTGCATACCTCATTTTTCTTTTGCTTCTGATCTTTAATCAAATGTCATTTTGCCAAAAAATCCATCCTTGGCCACTATCCTGAATCGAAAGCCCCTTATTACCTAATCTCCCCACTTATCACTATCGAACTCACTCTGTATTTAATCCATTATCTGCTATTGCCAGTCTCCCCACCCCACTCCTGTTCACGTAAGCCCCAGAGTTCTCTCCCGTGCTGCATGGTATCCACGGTGCCATGAAAACGGTCAGGCACGGAGTACACACTCACCTAAGCGCCTATGGATTAAGTGAATGAAAATGTAAATGACAGCGATACAAAAACTGACTGTCAACCTAAGTTCATATAATAAAAACCCCCAAAGAGACAAGCATATAAAAAATAATCAAACTCATACAAAATCAAATAAATGAATATTTTAAAAATCTGTAAGAAAAATATTGTGCATTCGGTGGATACAGACTGAAGAGGTTCTCAAATTTGCTAAACAATGAGGAACCATTATTTGCAAAAGCAAAGAAAATCTCCAATTCTTTGACATGTGCACTTCCTTGTAAGAATATTACAGGAGGTATAAAGCAGTTCTTTCAATCGGACATAGTCACCAATAAGAAGAAACCCCATAAAAACAAAATTTAAAATAGGTTTTTGAATTCTATTCTACACTGATCTTGGAAAATCCCCAGCATGACAAAACACTGCAAAGTATTTACAATAAAAAAAAAAAAAAGAATTCCCGGGGACTTAAAAGTTGAGCAAAGCAGCCAACATGGTGACACAGCAGCCAGCGGTTTGCATGTGGTGAAAACAGAGCTCATTAGCAAAGTGACGGCTCAGAGCTGACTCTGGGGGAGGATGCCACTGAACTTCAGACAGCCCTGCGTGCGGAGCGCGCTGGGAGACAGCCCGGTCTCGCTTTGTCGGAAGCTGCTCGGCGAGCTTTCTGGCCTAAGGTAAGAGATAAGTCAGTACAAAGGCAGGTGGAGAGGGACCAGCATGGTGAAGTAAACAGAATGAAAGGCCGTCGTAGAAACTGGCACGGTATAAAGTAAGATCCCAAATTCCTGTACGGATCCTTTGAACAAAGAATGTGCTAAGGCTGTGATTGAAGCACACTAAAAGTTTCCACGTGTGATCCTAAATAAATAAGTAGATAGATATAGATATAGATACACCACCCACACTTGTACACACTCACGCACACTATATATATGCACACACATAAATATGACTATTTGATACTACTCATTCTAAAAAACATTTCCTTTAAAATTTTCCTTAGAAATGTTATTACCGGGTAAGTGTGTAAAAGACATCTAGTATTATCATCTTAGTTCAGTTAGCAATAGGACCATATAGTGTCTCAGGTTTCAAAGACAATTATTCAATGATCAGAATAAACAAAACACAAATTTTCACTGCAGCTAATTATTGTTTTACATATTCACAGTCAAAGGGAAACTTGCTAAGAAAAATAGAACTCCTATGTAAATTTTTAAAAATGAGAAGACATTACTGTCTGAGCCTTGAGATGTCCATTTTTGGTAATAATTTAGTTGTTAGAGATTTCCCAAGGTCATCAACACTTGGACTTCAGAAAAAAAAGCACTGTTATAGTGATACACTATTTATAAGTTGACAGTATTAAATTTTAAATCTTAAAATCCATCAGATACTGCATCAAATAACGTGAGAGAGGAGAGGAATGGCGGAGGTGATGACCACCCAGAATTCCAGCGTGGAACTCGTCAGAACGAGGTGGCTGAGACTGTCTACGAGAGGCTAAGCTAAGCCACCTCGCTGAGGAAGAGCCGTCCGTGTGCACATCGTTTCCCAATCATCTCGTAAAAGGGGTTCAAAATAGACAGGGTCCATTCCACAACCAGGTCCGAAGACAAGAAACAAACTGGACAGCAGGCCGGGCAATAACAGAAGCAGGAAGCTGGGAAGAGGGGACTGAGTTGCGGAGCACTGAGGCAGGAAGAGAGGGAGCGTGTAGGGTCAGCAGGAGAGGGGGTCAGGCCCTGAGCGGCAGGAGCCGGAGCTGAACTGGAAGTCTACCCAAGCAGAAACGCAGCAGACCATCGGGGAGCCAGGCAGATGGCAGGATTCAAAATGTGAAGGGCAAAGTGAGCTGGACCTACACGTAGGATCCAGCATAATGCCCTTCCCAGACCGAGGCGACTTTTCAATTCAGGCAGACAAAGAATCTGCTTTTGAATCTGCATTTCCCCCCATCTCTCAGAAAGCCTCCCCAAGGTTTTACAAACAGGGGTTCAGGGATTTAAATGCCTGGGTTCTGATGGGCTACAGCTTTTTGTTTGAACCACTCTCACAGTTAATTCACAGAGGAGCAGGGCTGGGTACCAGTAAGTGCTTAAAGCACACGTAGTAAATTGCATTCATGGCCCATGAGGTCTGGTCCTTGGTCTGACCATTATTAGTTCCACCAGTGATTTTGATATTAAAATTTAGCACCTTCTCATTAAATTCTCTAAGAACATCAATATTGTGACAGAGCAGCTACCTTAGAGAGTAGTTTTAAAACTCAATTTGACCATGACAAATTATGGAAGCAAGCCCAAACAAATCAGATGAAGCCCGAAAAAGCAGAACCATACTGCAGATTTCTCATTGGAACCCATGTTCTTAAGAATGGCTTATGATGCACACTCTTCCTGTGATTTATTAATTAACAGTGTGGAGATTGAATAGCAAGCTCTGTCACTGGTTTCTAGTCGCCTGCTATCACAGAGAGAACTTTACTTTTTTTTCCTTTTAAAATGGCCCATCCAGAATTGCTTGTTAAAGGAAAAACATTTCTTTCTAACACAATTTTCAGTTTAGCCAAGAGGAGAAACACCTTACCACATGAATATTGCTCTAAATGCATGCCTTTTACTTAAATACATATATATTTTTTATTTAGAGAAATTATATGCAGTATTAAATGTGTGATTAAAAAATCTCACATGTTGCATCACCTACTGTAAATTCAAAACATAGAAATGATCTTTTTTCTATTATTTATAGATGTTCATTAAAAGTTAAAAATTTACTGCATCATAAGTGAAACGTTGGTGAGTCCCCCACAAAGAAAGACCAAAGAGTGACAGACAAGGTGTTACAATTGGAATAACGGAAAGACGAACACGGTAGGTCAAAACGTGGCAGCCGTCTTGGCTAGCAGTTAGTTCTAGTCCTTCTGGTCAAGGACATTATCTAAGTGTCACCGGCCGAAGACATCTGAAGTGGATCATTCATTGCATTTTACTGTCAAGTGAAAAACAAACAAACAAGCGAACCCAGGCTTAGTAAGGAGAGGCTTTATTTAAAAGCATCGTCACAGGGGGAAAGAGAGTGACCATTGCACCCGTGGGGGTGGAGAAACTATCGCGATACAGAGATCGCTCTGTCCTTGGGCTCTGCAACCACCTCAAGAGTTAGGCAAAAAGTCTTCTTCGTGGGGCGGAGGAGGTAAGACCAGACAGAGCCAGGTGAGGGAAGCGAGATGGCAGGGTGGTCCGATAAATAGTAGGTCGGGGAACGTTTCACCCTGATGCCAGCCTAATTTGGAGGGGCGTGGCTTGGGGGGCTGCTTAAGGAGGGGTTGCCTGCTGCTCAGGTTATGAGTGAGCAAAATTCAGGAATCTGGAAGGAGGGGAGAATTTTAACCCAAGTTTCGATAAAAAGCATTTGCTCCAATGGAGCCCTGGGGACGAGGAGTCTGGCCAATCAATGATGAGGCACATGGGAATCTGGGGAGTCTCTGGGCGCTCTGGTGATGGTCTCATCTAACTCACGTGGGGAGGATAATAAGATGTTCCCCAGAACAAAGTGTGGGGAGCTTCCTTCATCTTTGATGTTATCCAGGAGCAGAGAGCTCAGTTAAAATTTAATACCGGTCAATACGTCGGTACATCGTTACAGTTTTTGCAATATCACTATTCTTGCTGTCTAGCTACTATTTTAAATATGAAAGACACTCTTAACACAAATAAGCCCTTATTATTTCTACCTCTATAAATAACCTGGGAGTTTTCTATCTTTTTGAAATAGAAAAATCATATAAAAAATATACTACATATTTAGTTGCACTTCATAAACACGACATGCAAATGAGTGCAAATATTGTTTATGAAAAGATTTATATATCTTCTTAAGCTGTCAATATGCTAAGGTGAAATATTTCAGTCTCTAACTTTTGTCAAATTTAGCATGCAGGAAACGGAGAGGTGTGCGTAATTTACTGCTCAGTATTTCACGGTCTTTATCAAGAGTTCTGCAAGAGATGCAACTTCATGGAAACGTGTCAACAAGTCGGTTTCATTTCCCCCCAGTGCAGCGTTATATGACTTCCTACAAATATACAGTCTGAAAAACCAAAAGACTGCATTGCTGAATACATTTGCAGGCAAAGTTATTAAAATGCAATTTAAATGGCTTTATTTACTAGTCCACTAATTGACAGCTTCTTTCAAGTAGCAACTTATAATTTATAAGTACTTATAATTTATTCCCTGACACTTATCTAGCTCAGTGAGGTTTACCGGTGACCATGGATAGCTGTTGGCACATGTAACAAAGCCAAGGGCTGGATTTGGAGACTCAGTTTGACTGTAGCAAAATGTTCTTGGGTAGCTTTCTCTCTCTTCTGGAAGAGTTCACTAACAGATGGCAACTTGTCATTGTTAATGGAGTGTTATCCTGAAAAACTTCAAGGATCCACGCAGAGTGTGACACTCTTCCCCTCCCCTTTCCAAACCACCTCACAGAAATAGCCAATAATGACCTCTTTCTTTTCACAGATGATTCTACCTTATGTTGGCTGATTCCTTCCAAGCCACATCATGGCTGCTCAAATCCAAATATGACAAGAGACTTTTTGTTGTTTGACAGCTAATCTTTGTACTAAATAACAGAGGCATCGTGATACAGTAGGAGAGGTATTGTGACCCAAAGGTAGGAGATCTGAGTTCGGGCCCAGTCTTTCCAAGTGTTTGGCCTGGAAACTTCTTCATTACGGAGTTCATTGTTCTCACGGAAACAGGAGCAGATTGCCTGACACAAACAAGAAACTCATTTCAGGTATTTTGGGAGATTCTAAGTTCCTTTGGTACAAGCAGAAAGCATCTGTCTGTTGGCTGAGTATGTCTGACCATTGTACATTTAGCTTACTTTATTCCAGTAAAATTACATTTCCATAGAAAAATGGCAGTTGGGTTTCTAAAGTATTTAAAAGCCATAAAACAACAACAAAAACATTGTCTCTTCCTGTATTTGTTTAGCAGTACATGGATTTAAGAGCTCATGCATAGCATAATGTTTGTTTCTATAAATCCATTAGCAATTTTAGCACTTTAGAGATGACAATATAAAATGGTAAAAACTTGCCCCAAATCATACAGCTTAAAGAGATGAGTGCAGACTATCACCTAGAGGATATGAATTTCGGCATTAATCTTTACCACAAGAGTCTATTTTATTTTACTACTAATAATATTCACTTTACACCTGCTAGTTGCATGGTGTTTTATACTTTTAAAAGTTTTTCAGATGTAATTTCCCTTAAATCTTGACAATAACATCCAGAAGAAGAGAGGAACAGAAAATGAGTCCAAGGCCGGAGGGTTCACGAGTGACAGGTAAAAGGGGGATGATCAGTAATAGGCAGGAGAGGGCCGTATCCTGATTCCTCTTGCTGGCTATTCCCAATCCTGCCCCCCACCTTAGTCAGCTGCTCCCCTAGAAGAGAATGAGGCTAGTCAGCAAATGCCTATGGGATCATTGGAAATTCCCTTTTATTCCTCTCCCTTCACTTTGCACAGAGCTTTCTGTATTGTCACTTCATGCAGGTCTCATAGACAATGAAGTGTGTTGTTCCTTTAAGAATTGTTATTCAGTAAATCTAACAAATAAATGTACTATTTAACTTCCTTTGGAAATAAGTGCTAGTACTTTTGCAGTTTTTTTTTTCCTTTTTGTAATTAGAAAAATACCATTGCCATTTGCCAGCAAATATATATTAGGAAGAATATGAGAAAATGAACATTCTTAGTGCATAGAATCTGTTACTTCCCTGAATGAATTGGAGAATAGTTAATGGTAATGCAATTTAAAACTGAAATGAAATGTAAATAGAATTGGAGTTTGATTTTCTGGAAGTATTTTTCTTGAATAAAAGAAAGTCTTAAAGACAGTACATCTAGTTTTAGGCAAGACACTGCTTAAGTATTAACAGTCGCTTTATAATATCTTACATCTTAATAAATGGTCATAAGGATGACAATTATATTTTACATTTGCATCAGATTTTATGATTTCCAAGACATGAGAGAAGAATTGGGGCTGTGAGATATTTTTTCCCACTGCAGGGTATGTACCCAGAGACTCCAGCGTCACTCCATCTGTTCGAAGGAGTCAGTAGTACCAGGCACACAAACTGCTTCAGGCCAGTGGTTACAAAGAAATAAAATATATGTGTTTTGTAACTTCATTACACAGAATGATTATATATTAACCCTCAGCAAATCATAGAATAGAGGTTGATAAACCAGGAAGTTACCCTGAAAGTTCATTTTAACCATTCTGAATAGGCTAACATCTCTGATGTATCATTAAAAGAGAGATAAAATAAAAGAACAGATAAAATGATAAAAAAAAGCATTATGCATTAGTGTATGTTTCTTTTTATACTGGGATTCTACACAAGAAAAAAAACTGAATGTAAAAGGCAATGCTAAAATCATGTTTAAAATTTACATAAACTTCAATAAAATTGATGACTTTTCAAAGGAATCTCAAAAGTGTTACCCCATGTTCTGTTCAATTTGTAAAAATGACTCCTTTCCCTGATTGCACTTATCACATTATATAATACATATTACCTACTTGGGTGAAAAATACATATTTTACAAATTTGTAAAATAAATATTTTACAAAGACAGTTGAAATGTAGAGATTAATTTATTGAAGGGTGATCCATGAAAACTGTCATCCCCAAAACAATTCTATTCATGCAGATTCTGTTAGGGAGAAGAAATTTCCTTTTACCCTTCTAGGTTTTTTGGCTGACCTAATAATCAAATTAACGTACGACATTAATAGGAGAAAACAATTTAATTACAACTATATGTGAGGTGGGGTGGGGTGGGGAAGGGGAGGTCCTAAGAATACGAGGCCCCACAGGCAGTCAAGCAATTGAGGCTTATATGCAAGCCATTGCCAAGGAGAAAGGGGCAGGGGTCTGAGACCTCAATGGGAAGAAAGACAATTTATAGGAAGTTGGGAGGAGCAAATGTATAGTAAATAAGTGAGTGTCATGCCACGCAGAGACAATGGAACACAGGAAGGAATTTGAGTTCACCATTCAGTGTCAGTTCTCTTTCCATCACCATCTATCTGTCCCCGCCTCCTTCCTCTCCCATCCCTCCCTCCTCTCCCACCCCCTCCCCAGTTGCCCTCAGGTAACCACTAAACTATTGATTGTGTCCATGAGGTTTTGTTTCTTTGTTGCTTTCAGTTTTATATTCCACATATGAGTGAAGTCATGTGGTGAACACATAATGCAACACATAGATGATGAACTGTAGAGGTGTACACCTAGAACCTATGTAATTCTTACCAATCGATGTCACCCCAATAAGTCTAACAATAAAAAAAAATGTTGGGGAGTTCCCTGGTGGTGTAGTGGCTAGGCTTCGGCGCTGTCAACACTGCGGCCTGGGTTTGATTCCCAACCAGGGAGCTACCCACATAAAAAACAAAAACAAAAACAAGCACAAACAAAAAAAAATGTTAATGAACCTTGGAGACAAGAAGGTGCATGTTTTGTAAGCATTTGGATTTGTTTTGCACAAATAATGATAAGCAACAGAGTAGGTGACAAATATGTGTCGAATAAAGGCAAATAAATATACGAGTATCAGAAAAAAAATAAACAAAGGAATTTGATTTCCAGGCCCTGCCAACTTCTCTCCCCACACACAGTTTCCCACACGTAGCCCACAGTGACCTCTGATGATTGCTCTCTTCCTGGACCAGGGTGTCTATCTAAATCCTTTTAGGTGGTTAAGGGAAAGGTAGAAGTTTTTCTTAAATCTGCTAGGACTTGACTGTCTTCACCTCAAAATAGTCCCTCCACAAGCCAAAGTGGTGCACTTAGTGGGGGTTCCTTTACTCCTTAGATACTGAATAGTGCTTATTGCAGTCAAACCTAGTCAACAGCACAGGTTAGAGTCAGCAGTCATCAGAGAAGTAACTGTTTACTCCTTCCAGGGGTAAATGCTGAGCTCCAAGGCCACACCGGTATCAAAGGCTCTGCCATATCATGTTGCAATATCAGAGCCCCCCATCACTCCAGGGCAGAGCCAGTACCCCTTAATCATGTAGTTTGAAGTTCTCAGAATTTCAGGACTGAATCCCTCTGTTCCAAAGTGTGCTATCTGGCAGTTGGCATGCCTGTAAATGTTCAGCAACCAGCTCTGGGGCAGGTTTTGGCAGTGTGTGACTTATAATGTCAATTACAAACTTATGAAAATGCCGATTTCCATGGTGTAAATATTCCAACCAAGAATAATTTCAAGCTACCTACATGATGTCACTCAACAGGAAATTAAAAAGAGATACTCAGTAGCACACAATTACATAGTATTTTCATTATACAGACATGAGAGGAATAAATAACTTCAAGAACATGGGTGTTAATAAAATGTAGTAAAATAAATAAGAAATAACTTTTTTATATTTATCAGCTCTGCTTTTAAAGAAATTAATTTAATTCTCTTCATTTATTCTTTTTATAAGCACTATGTTTAATCTCCAAGCAGAAAAATTCCTAAAAATTTATTGATCACCACTCTGTCTGGCCAAGCTAGACCTTTGAGAGCTACCAAAGAATTCTGTACCTATGGGAGACATGCACACCTACTACACTTCTTTCTCAGTAAGGCTCCTCAGGCTGCTGCTGAGGTTGCCATGTGAGTTTTGCCTCACCTTCTGCTTTATTTTTATAAATAACTGTAAGAAATGTCTCATCAGTTTTAGGTGGTTTTATTTTTTCAAGTTACCCAGAAATAAAAAATTCCAAAAATGGTTTTTGTTGAACTAAAGCATATAAGACTATTACAAGCATATCAATGTTTAAAATACAAATGACCTTTAGGCTTATAAAAAATTTACATCATTAAAATCAAATTTTAGCGAAATTGCAAATATAAACCTAAATTCTATCACAAGAAGACTTTATTAAATGTTTGAAGTATGGTAAAAAATAAAACCCCAACTTTATTAAATGTCTTAAGTGTGACTCACACTAGCTTACATCTATCAACAGACATCTTGAGAAAAGGTCATGTCATATGTTTTCCTCTCCAATGTAGGCAGTGTTCTAAGGAACATTAAAAATTGAGATTCACATGCTGACTATGTGGGTGTCAACAATTACGAATATGTTTAGCAGTTGTTTTACATCAATTATTGGGTCAATTTGGAAAGATTAAAAGACACTTCGATTAACTGGTTATAACAAAAGATACTTATGGAAACTATTACTTCTATCTCTCAGAGTAAAATTGGCACGATGACCAGCAAGATGTATCCCACTCCTTTCATCACTAGTTTGTCTATGTCACAGTGAAGATATAGCTAACTACATAGATTCTAATGCTTAGAGCAGTGTTGCGGGGGAAGAAATTTTCCTCTGCCCTTCTAGGTTCTTCTGGCTGGTCTAATTATTAAACCAATGTAAGACAGATTAACAAGAGAAAATAAACCATATTTAATTACATTCATATGCACAGGAATCCCAAATACATGAGTATATCAGAGAACCCACATACATGAGAGGTTCAGAGACAGGAATGTAACATGAGGGAGACTGACGCCTTGAGCTGAGGAATGAGGTAAGAGGCCTGAGACTTCAGGAGGGAGGAGGGTAATTCACAGGATGATAAGAGGAGCACATGTTCAATAATTAGAACCTTGCCCTACCGTGTTGATGGGTCATAAAAAGTTATTTCTGGTAATAACTCTTATTATAGTCAGGGCTCCCAATTTATTAATAAATTCTTTATGGGAGAGGTAAAGTTCCTTTTGAACACACAGGCTCTCAACTGTCTCCAGTTCGAAACAACCTTCCTACCACAGAGGCACATTTTGGTGTGACTCATTCTGAACAATGGCAGCAGGAACTTTTGGAGCAAACCTTTCAATTCTCTGACCCTTGATAATTGAAATGTGGTCAGGGACCAGCAGCACCTACTTGTCAGAATTACAAAAGTTCAGGCTTTACCTCAAACAGTGAATCAGCACCTACATTTCATAGGGGCCCTCATGTGATTCTAATGCAAATGAACATAAAACAGGCACTGATCCAAACAATATCCATGGCCTCAGGGCCAGTTCTGCTCCTTGCTATATTTTCAGTACCTATCCGAGTGCCTGGCACTGGCATACACACAGAAATATTATTAAATTAATGAATATATATTTGTATTGGCATTTGTATTAAATGGAAATAGATTTCTGTTTTCTTCATAAAAATTGCCATAGGTAACCTAAGGGAGAATCTAGGAAAAAACAATGGAAAGTCCCTAACACAAATAAAGAATATTTCAAGCTACTCTGGAATTATTAATAAAGAATTATCAATTATAATAAAATACTTTCCTAAAATATTGTTTAATTTGAATTTTATTCCTTTATATCAGACAGTATATTAAGGTATTCTTTCTTAATTTTTGTGGTATTACTTTAGGTTCCCTGAAAACATTTATTTTTAGCACAGTTTTATTATCTAATCCCAGTGTTTGCAAAGTGCTTAAAATCGGCCTCTCTTGGAGTTCTAATCAAACTGCAGTTTCTTGGACCTTACTTAGCAATTACTGAATAAAATCTCAGAAATGTACATTTGAAAACACTTACCTTGGTTTATTTTCCCTGTTGTGTGGGAATCATTTAATCTAGATGGCCAATAGATGAAAATATACAAATATTAATCTAATTGGCCATGCTTTGAGGGTAATGTGACCATGAAACGTGGCAATTACAGTCCTCATAAAGGCTCCTTTCTAAAAAGCAAATTAAGAGAGAATAAGCCTCAGTTTAGCGTAAATGCATAGATACTTCAAAGTGACATAGTGATTAGAGTTTAAAATTATAGTTTGCCTTAAACCTAGACCTTGTGTAGAATTTTTCCAGCCAAGTCAGATTTCTGAACAGTTTCACTGACATTTAAAGAGCTAACAAAATAAAAAATAACTCACTACTTACACACTGTGATTCTACTTTTGCCATCACTTTTGTTTCACCAAAACTATCTTTATTGTTTTATGAAATTGAAGTACTCACGTCACCCTATTGTAGATGCATATTGACAGACTAAAGTTATCGTAATTTCATCAATGGTGATAACTGAGCAAAATATTTTCTGACCATTGGCATGTCTAAGATCATCTTTGTTTTGATGTCTGGTGGGGAGGATCAGGGAAAAATGATGACCTTGATGTCCTACAAAAGCTGAAGGAAACTCGATTCTAATAATTCTACAGAATTAATGAAGTTTACATATCACCATCTCGCTATATACAGGGTCCAGCAGAAGTAACATCCTTTTTGAAGTAGTTAAAATATTGTTGTTGCATAATTATATGCTTATGAGTTTGTAATTAAAGATTTGGTGTAGATTACCAGCTCACAAACAAGGGTGTTACTTCTGCTGGGCCCTGTATATATACTATATGCATTTATGTAAACAGGTTCTTTACATTTCATTGCAAAACACATTGACATTTCAGAGTTAATGAAGTGAGGTCATAAAACAACCACAAATTAATGACATAGTTTACACTTAAAAATTATTCTATTAGGACTATTTATTTATCTATTTATGGGCCTATCTACCTATCTATTTTTAGCACAGAGAACAGAAAGTATTTGTCATAGATGGATTGTTTGTTTGTTTGTTTGTTTGGAAATGATTTGAACTTTCTAATCGAACATTCCATGGATTTCTTTAAGGTTCTCTAAATTTTATTATTTGATTATCATCCTTCATTGTATTGATCACATATTATATTATATTCTATAGCAACACTATTTCCTAGATTACTTTTTACTTGTTATTTGTATCAAAATGATACATGTATTTTAGACAAGTACTTAGGAGATTCAAATGCAAAATCATGATTTTTGATACATTAAATACCAGCAGCACAATTAAAGTTGCAGATTAAATGTGTCTGAGCTAAGTGAAGAAGCTGTATTAACATGTTTCAAATATGCACATAAGAGAGCATATAAATTTATTATTTATCACACAGTATAACTGATTATTTGTACCAGTTTATAACAATGGAGCAACAATGCTGACCTACGTAGTACTCAGTCTTCGGACGACTTCTCTGAGTTCTTTCATTTCCAAGGTTATCTCTTACGTAAACATTATGTATATACTATATGCTAATTTCCAAAATGGGATTTCCAGTGTCCCATCTCAGATGGAGAGAATAAGCCTCAGTTTATTCCTATTTTTGTTACCATATTCTATGCATCTAAATATACAGTTTATCACTTATTAATTGCTCACTCTCTCTTTCTGTCTCCATCCCCTCATTTGCTGAACAACCTGCGTGCTGCTGTGTCTCAGGGTTCCTGTTCTTGCTCTGGCTCAGGTAGCAGGATTCACTCTTTCTGAACCTCTTCTCACAGACCACTTTATCAGAGAAGCATTCTTTAAAAGCCTACAAAAGATGACACTTCACTCCCCTGTCCCTCTCTATCTCCACTGCCCTACATTATTTTGCTTCAGAGCACAAATCTCCATCTAGCTACCATGTTAAATAGTGACTAGTTCATTTGCTTATAGTTTATCTTCTTCCACAGGATAAGAATCACAGGAGTAGAGTTTTTGTCACTGCCCCAGCCTCAGCACTTCCTGCACAGTAGGTACTTAACTGAATTATTGAGCAGAAAAATATCACATGCTGACAACAATGGCGATTTAATTATTAAGAATGCTTTATCTAGTTTTATGGCAGTGATATGGACATCTAGATATTTGTAGACTCTACCTCTTAAATCTCAGTATGTATAGATCTGTCAGTTCTACCTAATGATGGTAGTGGATGGAATTGTCTTTAGGTGGCTTTCTCATTTAGGTCTATTGACTCATATGCTAAATATTGATCAAATGTGGGTGTGCTATGAAGGGTGACTATCTTCACAATCAAATACATATGATAATATCACTAAAAAATTTATCTTATATTATCTTTCTATTATTCCCAGAAATAGAGTGAAGTTTTACATGTTATTCCTACCCCTGCCAACCAATATTGCCAGGTTCACATGTTTCTCTCCGTATTACAGACAAACTGAGCTTCAATAATTTTAAGTAGCTTGACCAAATTAACAAAGCTTTTAATTGTTAGTATTTTAATCCATGTTTGTCTCATTCTACACTCTTCATCCACTGCCATGTTACTTGTTATCCTATCTTTAAGCAACAAATATTGTAAGAACAAGATGACGTAATGATGCTAGAATTTTTTCACTTATAAAATATATTATAAGAGATTGTATTGATTTTAATAAACCCAGTTGTTGTAGCAATCCTAAAGATGTTCCTGAAAAATGTTAGAGTCAGAAAGAATCTCAGGGTTATTTAGTCTGATTTTCTAATTTTATAGCTCTAGAAAGTCCACCAAAGGAATGTTGGTTCACCCCAAATCACACAGCTTCTCTGTTGCCCAAGCCCTTTAACTCTCTGGTCAGCGTTTACTATGTTGAACCTTCCCCAACTCTGAAATAAGCCAGATGGAAAAAGTCAAGAACAAACTGAATGATTTCATTCATATGTGGGATATAAAACTGAAAGCAACAAACAAACAAGACAAACAACAACTCATGGACACAGACAACACTTTAGTGGTTACCAAAGGGAAAGGGGGAGGTGGAGTAGAATAGAGTAAAGGGGGTCAAATGCCTGGTGATGGGAGGAGGTTTGACTTTGGGTGGTGAACACACAACGCCCACCACCCAGATGATGTATTATAGACTTGTACAGATGATGTATTATAGAATTGTATGCCTACGGGTATATATTTTAATTAACCAATCTCAATGCCAATAAATGTAATAATAAAAGAAAAATATTTGAAACAAATTTTTGTCAGCCACCCTTTCCACAGGTCAGTTTGGAAGGAAGTGAAAAAGGCTTTCACTTGGGAACTGGAGAATTGACTGCTATTAGTCAATCAATAATACGTTACTAGAGGAGGGAAGACAGGGGGTGTGGGCACGCCAGGTAGAGAAAATTCTATTTATTTCCAATAGCATAAAAAATATTATAAATATGTTCTTAGAAGTTAATTTAACTAAGGATGTGAAAAGCTCGTATATTGAAAATTATGAAACATTGTTGCAAGAAATTAAAGAAGCCATAAATCAATGCAGAAATATCCAATATTCATGGACTAAAATATTTACTATTATTAAGAAGACACTTGGCAAAGCCATCTACACATTCATGCAATCCCTTGCCTTTTTGGCTGAAATTTTTTAAAAAAGTATCCTAAAATTCATATAAAATTGCAAGGGAATCTAAAAAGCCAAAACCCTCTTGAAAAGCTGTAAGACTCCCACTTCCACATCTCAGAATTTACTACGAAGCTACAATATTCAATAATGTGCGGTATGTATATCACATTGGAATATGAGAGTCCAGAAATAAACCTTACAAGGTTGTTTGAATAATTTTTAACAGGGGTGCCAAGACCATTCAGTGGAAAAATAATAGTCTCTTCAACAAATGAGGCTGGAATAAATTAGATTTTTATACAAAAAGAGAATAAACATGAAATCTACTTTAAGGCACATTTAAAAATTAACTCAATGGATCAAAGATTTAAATGTAAGCGCTAAAACAATAAAACTCTTAGGGAAAAATATGAGTAAAACTTCACGACCTTGTATTTGGCAATGGATTCTTACATGTGACATCAAAAGCAAAAGTAACAACAACAAAAACAGATAAGCTGGTCCTTATCAAAATTAAAAACTTTATGCTCATAAGATACTCTGAGATAGTGAAAACACAATGCACAGAATGGGAGAAAATACTTGCAAATCATATATCTGATAAGGGCGTGTTGTCCAAACTATATTAATAACTCTTATAACTCAACAACCAAAAGACAAACATCTCAATTAAAAATTGGTCAATGAACTTGAATAAATAATTTGCCAGTGAAGATATTCAAATGGTCATCAAGCACATAAAAAGATGCTCAACATCATTAATCATTACGGAATGGCAAATCAAAACCACAATGAAATACCACTTTACTGGAATGACTATAATTTTAAAAAGAAGAGAGAAAAATAAGTTTTGGCAAGGACATGGAAAACTTGTAGTTCGCTGGTGGAGATACAAAATTGTGCGGCCACTGTGGAAGGCAATTTGTAAGTTCCTCAAAAAGTGAAACAAATCATTACCATATAACCCAGCAATTTCACTCCTAGTTACATTCCCCAAACACTTGAAAATCGTACTCAACAAAACGTCACACACACACCTTCACAGCAGCACTAGTCACGATAACCCAAATGTCCATCGATGGTTGAATACATAACAGAACGTATTAGGACCATACAGCAGAATTTTTTTAACCATAAAAATGAATGAAATATGATGTATCCTGGCTGGCTACAACATGGAAGAACATTGAGAACATTATGCTGAGTGAAGCCTGATGATTCAATTTATTGGAAATGTTCAGAATAGCTATATCCATAGGAACTGAAAGCATATTAATGATTGTGGGGGGCTAGGACCAGGAAGGAAGGGAGAATGATATCTTTTGGGGTGATGAGAATATTTTGGAACTAGAGAGAGGTGGTGGTTGTATTGAGCAGATATTAAATATTATGAAATTGAATTTTCAAATGGTTAATGTATGTTACAAAAATTTCACTTCAATAAAAGAAAATCACCGCTGACCTTTGAGAGAGAATTTTTAGAGCGAATTGGAGGCAGAAGTCAAATAACTGCAAGTCCTTTAGCAAGTTACTTCAAATCTTTAAAGCTCCGTTTCATGCTCTGTCAAGTGCAGGAAATAAGAGATATTTTGACGATTCAAGTAAGATAATAAACATGAACCATCACCTTGTGAGGCTTCGGGATTATTTATGTATCTTAAGTTTTTTATTATTATTGTTGCAAGAATAAAAAGAATGACTATGGGAAGGATAGGTGGGCATGACAATTTTATAGATTCAACCTTCAGCCGACTTCGGAGAAATTGGCTAGGATCATATCTTGATATAGGAAATTTCTGAAGTGTGACGAAGACGGAGAAATAGAAATAGCCCTTAAGGGACAGAAAGAATCAAAAGAGAACTTGAAACAGCCAATGAGAGCTGAGTGCGGGGGGCAAGGTCCAAGAAGAGGTGGAAGTAGGTGGGACACTGAGTTTTTAAAACAAGAAATGGGGAGTTCCCTGGTGGTGTAGTGGCTTAAGGCTTTGGCGCTGGTGCTGTCAGGGCTGCGGCCTGGGTTCGATTCCCAGCCAGGGAACTACCCACATACCAAAAAGCAAAATAAATAAATAAATAAATAAATAAATAAATAAATAAAACAAGAAACGACTGTTCTCATTCAAAACAAAGAAAAGGGGGAGACTGACTATCCAAGACCCCCCTAGAGTTGAATTCCCAGGAATTCGTACTGACCCCGACGAGGCTAGCATTGTGACCTGTTCTAGCAGACGTGATCTGTGGAGGCAGGAGAAAAGCACAGAGCAGGAAGCAGTGCACAGGCTGACAGCGTCGGGACGGGGGAGGGAAAGGAGAGAAGTGGAGACCACTTAGTGAACCCACTTTTTGTAGGATATAAACTCTTGATTTCAGGCAGATGAGAGAATGCAGGGGAGTCAGGCACGGGGATGGATTAAGGATGCTAAGGAGGAAATAGGAGTGTAACTATAAGAAGGGGGAAGGGAAAGCAGATTTAGAAAAAGCAGTAAGAGAAGGAGAAGCAGAAGTCATTGTCCTCAGGGTGGGAGAATTCGGAGTTTAAATCTTGCATTTAGAAAAATCTCAAGTGCCGAGGAAGACTCCATGGGCCTTCTCAGTGGGTAATGGAGCAAACATGTCAGTTCAACAAATAGTTTTCTGACTGCAAACTATGTGCCAGAAACTGTGGAAGGTGCTGAGAGAAAAGGGCATGTAAAAAACAAATAAAAACTACCTTCTAATAACTAGAGTTGAATAGGAAAGATCCACAAACACACGGAAAATGTCAATATTCTGTGGCAAGTGTTTTGATGGAGAATGCTATGGGATCACAGAGGAGAGCTCACTAAGACAAGTTACTGTATTTTGCCATGTATAATGCACAGTTGTGTGCCCAAATTCATGAGGGAAAAGTAAGGATGTCATTATACATGAATAGTACTAATTCCTTATCTATATAAATATTTTTAATTCTTTTCTTTGTGCTTATGAGTTAAAAGTGTAACTCTAGAAATCAATAACAATATCTGTATGCAAAATAATACCCTGGCATATGATAATCAGTTATGTATTTTTATATTAAAAAATTATTATACATAAGATTTCTTGTACCTTGTATCTACTCTTATGTTTTGTAATTATTTGTTACATAAAATTTATTGTACCATAGTGTATGTTAAAAAATAAATGCTAATATTCTTTTATAATACAAAAGACAACTAGCTAAATACAAACAAATAAAAATTTGAATTAAAAAATTAAAACAAAAGATTTTTTCCCCTGAAAGCTTGGGCCAATACTTGGGCACGCATTATACACAGGAAAGCATTATACATGGTGAAATACGCTAAGTCTAAATTGAGTCTTGTGGGATGATTAAGAACTATTCCGAGTTGGAAATGGCAAGGTTTTCAGCCAGACTGAGCAAAGACATGGAAATGTGATCCGTAAATTGGGACAATGGAGCTAGATGAGGGAACCACTAGAAGTTCAGGACAAGAGAAACACCTTGATGAACTTCTTGACCAGATTAATTCTGCTGTTTTGTGCTGGTCTCAGCCTATCAATAACCCATGTTGTGGCTGGACCAGCCCTTGTGCTTCTTATGATTGCAAGATGCCCTTAACAGTCAGAAAACTTTGAAAAAACACAGGTTTCTTACTTACAGGACCTGGAAGTTACACAGCACACCTGGAGTCACACAGGGAGCTCACAGAGATACGGAGAGAGAGAGAGAGTGAGCAAGTGCAGGGTCTGGGGTTCTGCTTTTATTGGGTCAAGGGAGGGGGTCCTAGGGGTGCCAGGGCCTCACTCTTTATTGGTTAATTTCAAATCTAAGAGCTGGAATATAAAGATCAGGGAGAGAATACACACAAATAGCCCGGAATGGTTAGTTCCTGAAATCAACCAAGGTCTCTCAAACACAGCCCCAGTGAGGAGGTGACCTAGATCGTTATTTATTTGTGTGGCTGGCCACGTGTTCATTCAAGAAAGCCTTCATTGAATGCCTCTTTGAAATGGAAGCCTCCTCAATCAAAGCTTAAGTCAGGCACTTCTATTACAGAAAAGGGAAAAGAGAATGTCAGGACGTACTCTACCACATTTTGCTGTGTACACTGTGCTCCCATGTAGGACGCACACCCACGTTTTTGGCCCAAACTTGCAGGGCAAAAAAAACCTTTTGTTTTAATTTTTTTAATTCAAATTTTCATTTGTCTGTATTTATGTCCTTGCTTTTTGTATTATAAAGGAACATTGGCATTTATTTTTTAACATATTATGATATAAGAAATTTCATGTAAACACTTTTAACTCATAAGCATAAATAAAATAATTAAAAACATGTATATAGAATTAGTACTGCCTGTGTATAATGTGCAACCTTATTTTTCCCTCACAACCATGGGCAAAAAGTGCATATTATACACAGCAAATTACGGTATTTTCCCTCCATTCCCTTTGTAATGCAGACCAACCAGGCCCACGGCACAGTAAATACTGGCAGCTGTTGACTTTGCTAGCCAGCGGGCTTCCTCAGAACACTGCAGTTCCCACCAGTTACTTGCTTGCTGTCCGTTGTATTTTGTTTTAAATCTCTCTTACAACAATTATTAATGCATTAATGTAATTGTTTAATTAAATTCAATAAATAAATATATTTGTTCCTTTAAAAAGAGTCTTGAAAATATCAGGAATCACTAAAAAACTTTACTGTTGAATTAAATTTGGGTAAAGCGAGTAGAAATTATTCTCAATTGTCTTGAAGTTGTTCTAATTTGAAGATTCTGAAACTAGAAATGATGAAAGCTTTTAGCTGTGGGTTATACAACAATATTGATCAGAATTCAAGCCACCTGACACGTATTTAAAGAAAAAAAACGATAGCTCTATGATAAATGATAAGGAAGTAATGGTTTATTTACAGCCTTCAAACAAATGCCTAAAATATGTACTTATTATCAATCTGGATGCCTCCATCTTTGAACAAATTTTTGTAACTGAGTAACAGTATGTCCATGTTACATTGGATACGAAATGCTTCTATTTTGAGGTGGGTCAGTCTGTCTTGCCCTGAAGGTGCTTTGATGAAATTCTGAGCGCAATGCCCTGTACAGAACTGTAATTAATAAATATCTGCTGAATGAAAAATAAAATAGAGTTTAGAATTTAGCTTATAGGCAGTGGCAAGGCATTAATGGGCTTTCACAAGTAAGATTGTGTTTGGACGGATTACTCTTTCCTGTACAGTGGATAATACATTGAAGGTGTGACAAGGTGGGTGGCAGAAAAAGGAGACTATTATAAATACCCTTGTGAGATACAATTAGAGCTGAAAGCCTGTTAAATTTAATAGGGGTTTATTTCATATATCATACACTTAACTAATGGTTGTTGCACAGCTACAATTTGCCAGGTTTTGGATGAGGTGCTGAGGGTTTATTTATGAACCAGTCAGTCAGCATGAGCCATGTATTTATACAGTTTCCAACCTAGTATGAAATACAGCTAAAAGTTAGCTATTGTTGTAATGCTGAGAAACATGTTAAGTAGTTTTAAACTTTTTAATTGGCCTTTAAAATAACCCATGATGTAGTCATTGATGGTCCCTTCATTTTACAGTGATGAGACTGAAATTTAAAGAGATTAACTTTCCCAAGACCACACAGAGAGTAAGAGTTAAAGAATATGACTATTGGGGTGTTAAGCGCACTTAGGGAGAGAGCAAGATGTTTACAAAATTGTTGTCAGAGTTGAAGAAACTAGTGTAGCTTAGACCATTAGGAATGAGGATGGACTAGTAGAGAAGTGACCAAAAAGAGGACCTATTCTCAGGCCACCACCGAAGCCACTGCTGATTCTAAGAGCCCTGACGTTGCTATTTATTCTGGACATACTGGAAACTGGCTAACGGGCACCCACAGCTATAATTCTGGGCTAAGGAAGTCAGATATCTCTGCTGCTCTGCTGCTTCTTCTCATGGAAAAGGCTGAGTAAGAAATGTGGGAATTCTACTGTGGAGACAGCTCAGAGATCCATGGCTTTGCTAGTTTCCCAGAAAATGACCCAAGAGGAAGGGAATGGGGTATCTGCCAGCTTCCAGCTTCCAAACCTCACTGTGTGCATCTAATTGAGGGAACCTAAACTAAGACCTACTTCAAGGGGGGTCTGACCAATGCAGTTTAAGACCTCTCTATATGAAGAAGAGTATGGGAAAGAGGTGAAGTATGCCAACTAGAGAGGGACAAGAAGACAAGCACTGAAGATACTGGAGAGGTTATGGTAGGAAGCCCAGTGAAAGGTCGTCGTGATCTGACCTGGAATGGGCGAAGTCGAGCTGGGAAGACATGGTTTAGTGTGGTTTAGTGTGGTTTAGTGTGAAACTAGTAGGGTATGTGGGCATATTGCAAGAGGGGTACGAAGGAAAGAGAACGGTCCATGGTAACGAATGTTTTGAGCCTAAGGAACTGGAAAATGAGAGTTGTCATTTTCTGAAATGGGGAAACCAAGGAGGCACATTTGGAAGGGGGTGTCAAGGAAGAGAATTTGGGAGTTAATGCTTAAACATTAGGTTTGAGATGTCCTTTAAACATCTCAGTGGAGATGTCAGGTAGGCAGTCAGAAAAGTGTGCCTGAAGTTCAGTGTGAGTTCAGGCACAGACAATAAAATTGAAAGACATCATCTCATATATATATATATATTTCATTTTACATGTATAAAAGAAAAATAACTTGGATAAATTTTAGGCTGCATTTTTTTTAAAAATTTATTTTTATTGTTAGGCTTATTGGGGTAGAGGGAAGGGAAGCTAAATACAGGGTGATGGAAAAAGAAGTCACATTAGGTGGTGAACTTATTATACAACAAGTTGATAATGCACTGTAGAACTGTGTACCTGAAACCTATGTAACCCTTGCTAACAGATGTCACCCCCATAGGCTGCATATTTTTTAAAAAAATCTATCCTCTCTTTGTTTAAGCATCAGCAAGTCCTTACTGCAACAATAGTATATGATACGGTCCAACAATGCAAACAGAATGATGTAAATAACACAGAATATTACTTAAGCCTGAGTAAAATGTCTCCATGGTAGAGTGAGCCAGAATCTCCAACAACTCAGTACCAAACATAATTAGAGTTATTGCCCAGGACAATATACAAATTACAGAAATCTGAAACAATTCAAATTCAGCAAAAGGAATAAAGAGCGAACGAGTCTCTTGGGGGCCAGAGAAGTGAAGGAAGACAGTAGAGTGCATATTAAGAAAAGTTTCACAAGAGAACCAATCAGAAGACAAAGAAAATGCTAGGTTTTAACAATGAATTGCGAAGAAAAGAAATCAAGCAAAACCACATTGATTTGATGCACATTTTCATGCCATGTTTACTAAAAGACAGAAGAGTGTGCCCTCTCTGTGGTAGATCAAAAGATTATTCCAGATCTTAATAATCTCTCTTTTGTGTTCAACATGTAAAAATAATAAAGATTGAAATGAATTAGGGTGGAGAATAGGAATTTGTGCCTGTTTCTGAGGCTGTCTCCTGTCCTGGAGGCATTATTTATTCCATCTGTTTACAGGCCGTGGCAGCAATCACAGGGTGGACCTATTGAACCACGCCATCATAGATGTAGTACATCAATACATTTGAGCTGAACAGCTTTAATTAGGGCTTCCCGGTCATTTCATCAATTCAGTTGAGGACCATGGGGGTTTGGACAGTACCCAGCCTTCCTGCTAAGCATGAGAATTACAGCCCTCCAGCGGGACGTCACCAGTCACAGCACAAGGTCAGGCAATCACCAATAGTTCACGCAAGGAAGTACCCCGCGCCCAACCCGTAAACTTACCCTTAGAGTGGAACCTGTGAAATCTGAAAACCTTTAAACCCGAGTGTCAAATTGGAATGCAAACTGCCTTAAAATCCCACCAACAGACACAGAAAGTTATTTTCCTGATCAATAGAAGAGCAGGGGTTTACTCCGTTGCTGCTGACATCCATGTATAATCAAGATGCCATTTCTATAACAGTTAGGGTGATGAACAGGATCCAGGAAGATGCAAAACCTGTGCTAGGTGTAAAATTGTATGTGTACCATTGGCAGTTGCACTAACACAGCTGGTTTATATCTTGCAGTACTTGTCACATGCAGCCCAGAATAAATATGCCGAAAGTAACCTGATGCAGAAGATCCACACCCATGAACGTGACAGCTGGGCAAACCCACTTATGTCTGGAAAAGGGTCCACTATTTTACACACGATTTTGGCATGTCTCACAACTGATTTTCACGTACAAAACATTTTCAGAATAAAACAATTTAAAAAAAAAAAGAAGGAAAGAAACAACTCTGAATATCAGTGTGGTTGGCCAAAATCCAGATAACGAAGGTGTTCGCATTCCTGTAGAAAAGGCATCCAAGTCACGTGATTTCCTTTTTCTAAAATGTGCACAACGTGAGGACAAGAACTCACCAGGCACGCCCAATGAAGACGTGGTGGGGAAAAGCCAGTGACCACCACAGGACAGTGTGAGTAGCTGTCAGCACAGAAGGCTCACTGCAGTGCTTGAACTGCATACCCACGTCAAGGAGGCCCTTAGGTTGGAAAAGAGAAGGAATGGGCAAATGGATTAGACTCAGGTCTCCCTGTCTCAAATGCCATGGAGCAAATGAGCACATTACGTGGCGACACCACATCCTGGGGGAAGTAGAGGTCTTTACCACGAAGTCTAACGAGGCCCCCTCAATTCTTATCCTCCTAAGGAAATCACCCCACTCCTGGGGGAATATTCTGGAAACCTGGCTTGTTCAGTCACTACATCTGCTAAAACAGGGGAGCAGAGCTTGCTGGCCTTCCAGGACCGTGAGTCAAGTGGCAACTGGGCCAAGGTCCTATGACTATGGAAGTTTGAAATTATCTCTATGTTTACTCCTTTCATAGTTTTAATGTTATTGAAACTGTCTTAGCAAAAAAGGAAAAAATACATGCATAAAAGTAGAACACAGGAAGTAGTAAAGAAATAAGTTGTTTTGTTACTTCAAAAAAATTAATCACCTAGCCGTGAGCTTTAAGCACTATGTCATTTACATTTTAAAATAATATGAGACATAATACAGGTTAATTTGAATTCCTCTTTCTCTCAGCTGCAGACAAGAAAAGCAAATTAGTCTTAATTGTGTCTTGTTTAACTTGAGCATTTAAATGACAGATTCTTTGCTAATCTTGATGTGTTTATATATATCACATCATTTTTACATGGAACTTTTTCTTGTTTGACTTCTTTGAACTGCGGAATGTTTTCAAGTGGGCATTTTTATTTTTGGAAATGGTAAGAGTGATGCCATGACTACACTTACAGGGCCCTATGAAAATTTGAATCTCTGTAATGTTCAGTTCCACAATATTGATATTTTTCATTCATGTACATCAGTATCAAACACTGTTAGCTCATTTGTTTTAATATGAGAGAAAATGATATGGTTTGGTAATAAGAGAATAAAAATCTAATAGATATGAATAGTCCAAATTGATAGACATATTAAGTAAAATTGTAGTAGAATTTAACTCCTCATACTTTAAAATGCTTTATCAGTTTTGATGATGAATTTTCCAGACAATAAATTTTGGGTTACTACAGTTTAAAGAAGTACTGTATCAAAAAAACGTAATTACATGTTTATTAATCCCCAAAATAAAAATTTATTGTTGTAAAATGATATAAGAGTTTTCTAATGCACACTAATGACTTGAGCCAGGACAATTGGAATATATAAATCTTAAACACTGTGCAGTTGAATCCGAAGATGCTGAGTTCAATATCTTCTTCTTCAACCTTTTCTAGGATGTCTTCCTACTCCACTAGGATTCCTGACACATTTTATTATTGTAGCTACCTATTGGACTCCAAAAAACAATTCACATATAGACTCAACATGTATAATTTTTTTAATGTAACTTCTGAAATCTCATATTCCCTATCTGTATGAATATATATACACACACACATATACATATATATGTACACACATATACATATATATGTACACACATATACACATATATGTACACACCTACACACATATATGTGTACACACATATATCTACACACATATATCTACACATACATGTGTATATGTACATACATATGTATGCACATATACACATATGCGCTCACATACATGTTCATGCACGTATGCATACATATGCACACACATACATATATATGTACACACATACATATGTGTACACACATATACATGTATATGTACACACATATATGCACACACATATACATATATGTACACATACATATGTATGTACACACATATGTACACACACATATGTGTACAAACATACACACACACACACACACACACACATACATACGTATGGTCCTGCAGAAGTAACACCCTTTTCATGAGCTGGTAATCTACACCAGATCTTTTATTACAAAATCATAAGCATGCAATTCTGTAACATAACAGTATTTTAACTACTTACAAAAGGACATTACTTCTGCTGGACTCTTTCTTTCTCTATATATGTGTGTATGTGTGTGTGTACATACATACATGGGCTGTTCGGAAAGTATCCGGCTATGTCATATGAAAAAAAGAGGCATTTATGGCTGGATTTTTTCCAGACAGCCCTCGTATGGTTATCCCTTATACTCTATTAAAATGCTATGTGACTCAGTGTATTAGAAAAAACATTGAAGTAATAGTGAAAAACTTTTCTTTTACTTTTTCTCAATCTTAAGGCAAATAATGTAGAAAAATTAGCTGAAGAATAATTTTAGTAACTAACTTAATATTGGTTGTAGTAAAAAATTGAAAGAAAATAAAATGCTTTGAGAAAAAACAAGTTTCTCCTCTTCAATTTATACCTATAGAAATAACCACTTCTGTCAGTTTAATGTATATTCTTTTAGATATTTAAAATGCATATTTTAATATTTAAATAAGTAAAATATGAACCATATATGCAAATATATGTGTTGTTTTGCAATTATTTTCATTAATAATGTTTTTATGGGAAGTTAATGTCACAACATTTAGATTTACCTCAGTCTTAGTAAATATATTAGTATTCTAATATGTGCATATAGAACTATAAATTGACCCTTTTTTGAAAAATTTAAGGAGTTGGTTTTATGTATTTCTATTTTTATTTTTATTATGCTATTACAAACAGTGCTACAGTATATTTCTTGGAATGCATAAGCAGACATTTTTGGAAATATCTCCATCTATTAATTTCCTATGTTTTTTTTTTTTTTTTTTTTTTGGCTTTTTGGTATGTGAGTAGCCCCCTGGCTGGGAATCGAACCCAGGCCACAGTGCTGACAGCGCCACTGCTGAAACCTTAAGCCACTACACCATCAGGGAACTCCCAAATTTCCTGTGTTTTAATGGAGATATATAGCTTTCTATTTAATGTATTTCCTATTATACATTAATAGATTTCCTAATTTTGCTACAAAAACCTTACACTAATTAACACTACTCCAAAAAGTGTACGTGAGTTCCATTTGGTCCAAATTTGCAAGCATCTATACAATGCATTGTAGATATTTTCTTGCGGTGTATACCCTGACTCAATTTTTTGTGGCTTTCCCTATAGCATTTAAAAAGTTTTCTTCTGATCAATTTAATTACTATTCTCCTTTATGATGTTGGAGTTTTTTGTCACATTTTAGAAGGTGTGTTCCATCTCAAGATATAAAACATGTGTTCTTAGTTCTGCTTGGCTGAAAGCAGACTCTGCAAGGGTTTTCTGCAAAGAATCTGTTAGGGAAGATCTCGCTGAAGAAAACTCTCAGGGCCTGAAGGAAAAGGTATAAGGGGAGCAAGGTGTGGCTTCTGGTCACTCTTCGTTAACTGCAGATAGAGCTCTGGAATGTGTATTACAGTCTGGCCTGCTTTGAGACAGATGTAGAGAACCTTTGTATGACCCCCACCATCAGTAATTGGTCCCTGGCTTCCTGAGCTGGGGAGAGACCCACATCCAAAAACCTCCCAGGCTGAGTGACATCATGTGCACAGAGAAGGGTAATGCTCCAGAGGAGGTCACAAGTGTGGACCATGAGCAACAGACAATATCAGAAGGACGTCGGCACAAATTCAAAAGGCAGCATTTACCGTATGTGACATCCTCATATACATGCAGGCCAATTTCTGGATTCTAACTTGTGGCCTGCTGATGTATTGGTTCATTATGGTGCCAATCACATACCATACTATGTGAATTACATGGTTTTAAGCTCGTAGGAAAACTTACCCAACATTATTCTTTTTACCCACATCTAGCTATTCTATCTTCATTCTTCTGGAATAATACGTATTGCAATTGAAATGTTCCCTTAGATTAAATTTGATTTATTGCTCATGCTTAGGTTAGAAATAAATCACCTTCCCCAGTAAAGAGAGAGAGTACAAAAAAGAAATCAGTAAAAAATGATGTTAAATCTAACTAAGCTTTTACTATAAACAATTGAGTTATATTAACAGTAATTTTGAGGTATATTTAATAAAATAACCAGTGGGAATGATATGAACATTATTTTAGGAGTATGTTTAGCAAGTGTGATACACATAGACTGAAACAATAACAGAACATTTTGTGTGGCATTTAATAAGAAGTGTGATAAAGTCCTTACCTAATTTGAGAGGCAGCTAGAGATAATTTCCAAATTAGACAATGTAAGAAAATAAAAATTTAAATATCTGTGTTAAAATACTAAGATTGACTACTAAAAGAATAGATAAAAGTTTATCATTGCTACCCAGTAGTAGACAATCAGAGAAATGGAAAAAAAAAAACCTTGACCCATGTAATAAATAATAATTCCAGAAGCAAAGAGAAATCATAGCCAATAAAAGCCACACAACGTGTTGACAGAAATACATCAAACAAATCAGAAGTCAACATAAGAGATGATTTGCCCATTAAAAACCACTCCTGGGCGGTTCACTTATTCCTCACTCTTGAGGTTTCCTTCTCTTTGATGGGACATTATTAGTGTTACGTTCCTGTGTCCTCCAGCCCCATCGTTCATTCTGCGTGGGGCTTCTGAGTCTGCAGCCTGGAGGCTTGAAGGTCAACCCAGTCTTCCTTCTCTTTTTTGATTTTTGTGGTCCAGCTGCCCTTTGTGTGGTCTGGTCTTTTGCTGAAGTTACACGGATGTGGGAACGGGTAAAAAAAAAATAAACTGCAGCATATTACAAATGAGGAGTTTACTCGAGCAAAAATTGATTGGAATGGGTAGCACCCAAAGTGGAAGTGGTTAGGAGAGCTCCACCAAGATCAAAGAGTGGACAGACTTTTATAGAGAAAAGGTGAAAGTAAAGCAAGGAAATTATCTGATGTAGCTGCAGCTTCATTTGGGAAACCCTAGTTGGCTGTTTGTGACTGGTCGTCCTCAGGTTTGGTTTGCTTACTGGGCTGCTAAGGTATTACAGCTACTTCCATCACTGGTCCCTTTGCTTCATTAATTAAAAAGGACAAACACAGGAAGGCCTGTGATGGTCCGGTGCCACCTGTTATTGGGTAGATATGATGGTTCAACTCTGAGGTTCAGTATTATGATGCTCACTGCTAGTGAACACCTGGACCACATTGCCAAGAGCAGCATTATAGAAAATAAATATTTTCATATCTATTGACCTTTTAATATTTTGATATCCAACCTCATTGATATCCTTTTGTCTCAGTTAATATAATTTGTTTAATCCTAGGCCATAAGCTAAATCAGAGTTTAAGTTATTAATAAGCTAATGCTCTAACATTTAATAGTATATAAATTTTTGCTTTTAGAAAAATCCTCTTCAAGATTAAGCAAATTTCATTCACTTCACTTCTTTAAATATAAATATATTTTTGCCAACTCCTGTTCTGAGCCTTTCTTTGACTAGGAATATAAGGACAAACTTAATATACACTTCTATGTAATTGAAAGAGGCCACATGATAAATATACAAGGTCAGACAATTATTTTGTGAATTCATCCTAGAAAAAGTGCTACATACCTCATTGTTGAATATCACCCCAATCACCTGTGAAGTCCTCCCCTTGGGAAGCTGTGCACCAATACCAGTGCCTAGTCCACCCTTCAGAAAAATTTTGGAACTCTTTCTCTGGAATGGCCATCAGAGATGTGATCATAGAGACCTTACCACGTAGTTTGTACAGTGCTGCCAACGTAAGTGCACAGTAGCAAGTTTGTGAACTTCTCAGATTATGAGGATGATGACAGCTCTGATGGCCATTCCAGAAAAAGAGTTCCAAAATTGCTTTGAAGGTTGGACTAGGCACCAGTGTCAGTGCACAGCTTTCCAAAGGGAGTCCTTCCAAGGGGGCACAGTGATACTCAGCAATGAGGTATGTAGCACTGTTTCTAGAATGAGTTTGCGAAATTAATTGTCTAACCTTATATATGGGATGAGATGGGTATCCCGAGGTGCTTATGACTTTTTCAAAAGATGTTTACTTTCTAATACACAGCTATTTTGTCCTTTAAATGCCACAATATCTTTTGAGAATGGAACACAGTTCACTCCAAAAAAAAAAAAGTCATCAATGTTAAATAATGGCAGCCGTTCACAAAAATGGAAAGCAAAACCAAACCCCTGTAACTTAGCTTTTCTGTAAGTGGAACATATGGTCAGATTTATTGGAAATTAAAAGGGAAACATCTGAATTTGGCTGCATATTATGAGAAATTTTACACTATAGTTATTGGTTGGCTGGATTCACTACTTGTCAACTTTAATTTATCCTAAAAAAGTCACCTTGCCAAACGTCTGGGTTTTTAAACGGGCCCACATTTAGTAATGGAATTCTAACAACAGACACTGTAATTCCACCATCTCATATGTGTGTTGTTTGTGACAGATATATTTGTATATCCTTTCTCCTGTTTGGCTTGTACTATATATTCTCTTTGTCTAATTTTGTATGAGTAGCATAAATGTGGATTGATTCTGGGGAAACTCTGGGTTAATGATATTTCAAGTTATCAAAAAGCAGTGCACAAGAAATATAGCATTGCATTTAATAGTGGAAATTCTTTAGCGAGATATTGATAGTAGATTTGGCAGCTGAATGATGTATTTCTAGAAATCAGAAGATGTCCTAGAAGTAGCTTGTGGCTGTTCCTAAAAATTTATTAAAACTAGGCTGACACTTGCATCCTTGATAGAGGTAATTTTAAAGCTCTTGAAATTCTACTGACCCCAAGATAATGAAACCACCACCTTATACACATTTGTATTCTGTGGCATGTAGTGTGGTTAGCGGTACGGAATGTGAAATGCTATCATTATCTTCCAGAAGAATTCACAAAAGTAACTGAGGGCAAATGCATGCACTAAGAGACGTTGCAAAGAAAGGCAGATACAGTGCTGAGTACCCGATGAGTGCTTTTTGTATAAAAACAAACAATAATGATAAGGGATTATTTAGGCAGTTAATAAATCACAAGCCTCGGTGATAACACACAGCAGCATAACCAACACAGATTTCTTAAAAAGTGTTTCCTTTATCGTGTGTTACAGCTGAGAATTTATATTATGCCCTAAAACAAATCACAACCAGTGTATATGAAAAGTACCATGAAATGGACTTAGGAGAGCCTTGCTAAGGCAAAGATGTGTGCATATTTATGACACGCAGTGCCATGGGCTCCACAAATGAAAGCTCTGCTTATAATCCAAATAACATTTCTAATGGTATTTTCAGATAAGAAGAACGTGTGTTAAACTCTGCTCAGAAGCTTCAAATCTTTAGGCTCATGCAAACTGAAGATTGTCCAAATGAAATAGGGTGATTGCTTTATATTGCAATTTGGCAGAAATATTAACGAAAATCCACAGGGATGGCTAACATTCAACTACTTTCAGAGATTTGACATTAAACTACAATTTATTAATCACATATTCATAGAGATAGTTTATTGCACTGTTCTAGTTTTTCCCTTCCAATACTGATGTAAGTGCCAGGTGAAAAGATGAACAGAAAATAATAATGTAGGAGGTAAGCAGAGTACCAGGCGAGTAGAAAGATGTATAAAGATAAAAGATACAAAGCATACGTGATTTTAGCAGAAGTTACAAGTTAAAGAGGTGACACTGGCTCTCTACCTCAGAATGCCACCTTTTTAATGGTGGCCCTCGGTCTCTTTGGGCAACGTGATTGCACAGTTAATAGGCAGCTGAGCACTGATTCTGCTCCAGTCACTCATGCAACAGGGCGGACTCTGAAACCTTGAGCCAGTTATTAATTACTCTCTGCCTCAGTTTCCTCATCTGTAAAATGTGGGTAAGCCCATGTCATAGAGATGATGTTAGAATTAAGTACCAACATTAAGTTTTCAATGTTATTATTCAATGAAGGAATGAACTGTTATCAATGTGAAATGATATGAAAAATAGCCCACAGTAAGGTCCAAAATTATCATTTAAATCCTCATCAAATTTAAAAATATGCTAATGCTCTTTAAAATAAGTTGTTCCCTTATATTGCTTTTTACGTATAGCTAAAATAGAAATTGCTAAAATTTGGAAATCTAGGATCTGTGTAGCCAAAAATAGGTTGTAGCAATCTTACCACATAGAGCAATGAAAGAGTCCATATATTTCAAGGATTTCATAGTAGTCTTATGAGGAATACTATTAAATACATCACAAACTATATCAAAAGACATATTCCCTTTTGGAGCGATCTTGATGAAATAAATCTTTTATTGGTTATGAAAGAATAATAACCAAAATATTAGGGCTCGAAGAGCAAACACTGAAGAGATTTTGTTAAACTATCTCTTTTGGTTCGTCCTATATCTAATACATTTTTCACGTGTCACATATACAGGCAAAAGACATATCTGTGATGCAGTAAGCCAACTGAGGATTTCTTGAAGTGGACTGTCATGAATTCCTTTATTATTTTATTTTTTTAATGTAATGAAGATGGCCTTAACCTTCCCCTCGTCTTGATTAAACTTCACACAAGTTTCTTCCCGACTTTGAACCCTGACTGGTAGGGTCAGTGCATTCACTTTAGAAAATTGTAATTGCAAATTCTTTATCTGCTCCCTTTAGATATTAATCTTCTCTCAGCCATTTGCCAGTTTTACAACCCAGGGATGTCTTTCTCAAGGACCTGGGAGCCATCCCTTTGAAATGCAATCATTTAAGGAGAGCGTGCCCCTCTTTCCCAGTCTCTCTGAGCAAACACAGATGACCTAATCATTAATTCACTCCAGTGCTAATCATCTCCCCTCCCCTCTCTCAACACCTTTTATTTCAGGGAAGTGAATTCAATCTCTCTCTCCTCTATTGCAATAGTCTTGAATAAAACCTTTTTTGCCTAACTCCATCTGTTGCCATTTTTCTTTGACAACTGAGAATGATAAACTGTTGACATATTCAAAGATGATTCCACAAAAGTCAATTTTAGAATATAATGATAGGATATGTTATTTAAAGTTTTATTTTCTACATTAAGTATTTGGATTATAGATTGAATAATAACAAAACCATCTTTTACATTGATTCATATATATATCTCCAAATAATTTCAGATTCTTCAGGAATGTAAAAGTCCAAAGAAAATCATAACCTCTGGTTTATTTTTCTATTTCTTAAAATACGATCATTTGTGATATTATTTGAACTATCAGGAAATAAATTCTAAAACTTATTTCTCATCTTTCTTCCAAGCAATTGATGCTCTTTTCAGGAAGGAGGATTATCTGTTTAAAAATGCATTAACTTTCACATAACCTCAATATGTTTACCAAAATTCATTTTAAATTTGTATTGGAACTGTGAAAGCTTTGAAATTGCTGCCTAACAAATTATTCAAGGAGGTATTCAAAATGGCTCACTTCTGTGTTTCAATCCTACACGGTTGATTACTAGAGACGTTATATGAGCATAGTGGAAACTTAGATTAGATTTCCATCTGTTATGTAAATATATTTTTAAAAATCCAGTTTTAATAAAATTAAAATACAATTTTAACCTACCATTAGAAATTAAAAGTATAGGGAGGTCTGTATTGGCCCCTTTCAGTAGTTTGCACATAATTCTAGACTTAATGGTGCCCAAGTTACAAAATTAAGAGTCCAACAAAAGCAAAGAAATGTTGTGGTGGGGTTCCCTGGTGGTGTAGTGACTGGGCTTCGGCGCTGTCAATGCCACAGCCTGGATTCAACTCCCAGCCAGGGAGCTACAAAAAAAAAAAAAAAAAAAAAAAAAAAGGAAACATTGTGGGTACTTGCTTACCCTCCTATTAGTATTTCAGGAAATGTTATCTAAATGTTAATTGTAGGTCCTTCATATGTTAAAATATCTTCATATACCTATCATTTATGGCCGAGAGTATATGTTTTCCTATAAATTGCCAAAAGTAGCTGATTTGGGGATCATAAGAAATCTTAGACCACAATTAAAACAGAGTTGTCTCAATAACTGTGCATTGTAAAGTGAAGCCATCGCAAAATAGTTTTTAGGAAACATAAATTTGGTTCTACAAGTCTCCTCAATAAAAATGAAAACCATAAAAAAATCATATAATTCCCAGCTAGGGAACTACCTGCCCCCCCAAAAAATAATATAAATGAATGCAATAATAAAAATAATATTTTATCTTTATTTACCAATTTGTAAGGATAAAACTTGAATATCACAAAATGAATGTTCTTGAGAATTATTTGAAAAAGTGAACACTTTAAAACTTAACCACATTTAAAAAAAAAGTGTGATGTTCTGCATAAAGTCTGCCCTTATGAAAGTTTTGAAAAGAAGAGAACACTTTCAGTAATGAGAAATACCACCAACTAAAATCATTTGGTTTGAGTTAGACATAAAGACTAAATAGAACCTGGTACATTTAGGTTAGAAATGCATGGCATACATACAGCACGATGGGATGATGCCTTGGGGACACAGGTATAATAGCATTAAGTGTTTCAGTTGACACAAAACAGTGTATATCAGCAACATGACAATTTGGCAAAGATTCAAAGCAGCAAACAGACACAGTGAATCTTAAACTACATGAGGGAGGATTAAAGAAAATCACAACCCTACATTATTTTTGGTTGGACTAGACTTGATAATCATGGTAATTTTGTGTCATAAATGCAACATTGTCAGGGTGATTATCAGCTCTGGAAGCAAATAAAACTGCCATTTCTCAATAATTTGAATTTATGTATTTAGGTTAAACCTAAAGATGCTAGAAAGTTGTTAGAATAGCAAAGTGTTCTGGAAAAGGGTTGCCAGTTGAAATATAGAATTCCAAGTTAAATTCAAAGTTTGGAAAACCAGGGAATAATTTTGTAGGACGAGTATACCCAACATGGCACAGGAAGAATGCACAAAACACACGTGGCATGAAAAGTCATTTGTTGTTTACCTGAAATTCACAATTAAATGTGGTATCTTTTTTTTCACAAAGTTAGCAGCTTTTTTATGTGAAAAAAATGGTTTGTATGGTATATATTTCAGTAAGTAGAGTAAAATCAAGCATTATAGGGTGGTATAATTAGAATTTTAAAGATCACTAAAATATACAAAGTTCATAAACTGGGAAAACAAAATACATCAAACAAATGGGCAACAATAAAACTGAGATTCCAACTTTGGAAATATTCAAGTAGTGATTGTCAGTGACATCTCAGAAAATATTCTCCTGCAGATGCAATATTGACCCAGGTGACCCCGACAGTCTTGTATTTAAAATAATATATAAATCAGGTTTAGAATGTGTCAGATTTGATAATCAACCCTATTTAGTAATGTAACGTAAGGGCTAGTTATACTTTCTGTGTAAAGTGTTTTCTTTAAATTTCAGATTATATCTTATAAATCTCACCATTTTTAAAATTAAAAAAAATAGTTCTGTAAGAAAATAAAAATAATGTTCATTGTGAAATTCAAATAATGTCTTATTCACTCAATAAACCTTTGATTCTAAAAGAGTCCCTATTTTAAAATAATAATTATACATTTAATTTCCCACTTGAACACTTTTCTACCCTGAGATCCTTAAGAAATGTTTCAAAGTATTATTTTTTCTTTCAGAATATTAGTAAATTTCATCCTTGAGAATTATTTGTTTACTTAAAAAATAGCCTTAGATTTAAAAAAGTAAACATAGGAATTATATAGTAGTCTACATACAATAAAAAAATAATTAGGATTGTAAAATTACAATGATATAATTTTTAAATATAGTCACATCATCATAAAATTAAGTGATTTGAGTGGCATGTTTATTTTCTAGGGTAAAATGAAAGCCTTTTAAGTACTAAAAAATGGATTTTGTTTTAAGACTGTATTTCTAAAATGAGAATTCAGATTGAAGAGAGGCTGACTTAATAAGCAACCAAGAATACATAAAATGAATAACTGTAAGGATGAGATATTTAGAATCTATCAAAATGATTAAATGTGTGTGATATTTAGAGGAAAAGTTTTTGTGGAGATTGAAGGAGGGGATGTCTTAAACCCTAAAGCCATTTTTTTTTGCACTAGGGGATTGTGCCCACTTCAGTAATATTGAGTATTATTTCACAACATGTATCACAGTCCTTGGTACTTGAAAAGCATTTTGTGATCTTTGCAAATAGAATCTATTTATTAAAAAAATTTTTTTACATTATCACGTTGAGTAAAAAAATGCTGGACATCTCTTATGAAAAAACAAAACAAAACACACAAAAAGGGTACTTAATAGCAGGGTTGCCAATACTTCAGAAGAAAACTATTGTCTTCCAAAAGAAAAGCATACAAATTTCATTGTATAAAATCAGGTCAAACCAAGAAGCATTTACAGAATTCCTATACTTGTTGGATGAAGAGAAGAGCTGGCTATCAAGACAAACACAAATGCATCTTTCCTATTATCTTGCAATAGGTGATGGGAGGTAAGATAGAAAGGAAATAATCCGAAGTATTATAGGAAAAGATGGAATTGATTGATTTTGGTTTTGAGCATTGGGGAACACTTCTTAGACATCCCATTTGAAGAGCAATGGATGAAAAGATATTTTGAATTGGTAGAGTTGGAGAGAAGCACATGAAAAACGACAAAAATATGGGCATATGGCTAAATCATGACATACAGTTTTAAATGAAGTGAGTGTCTTGTATGTTCTCAGTAGGTAAAGAAATCAGCTGTAAAGAGAGAGGTAGAAACACTGGTGTCTAAATACTGCAACTTTTGGATTACAGGCTTTGCTAAGAGTGGTCTGAATCACAGTGAAAGTACTGGGAAAGAATTTGATCATATTGGAAGAGATTTTCACCAAACAGAAGGTGTAAGGGCATGAAAATGCAACCGACACGAGTCTGAGCACATTGTAGGTGGCCAACAATTACTCCATCAGAGACAAAGGGAAAAAATAAAACTAGTTCTTGAGCAAAAAGGAATGTTGGGTAAAAGTGACTAAAATATCAAAAGTACAACTTGAAATAAGGTATTCCTTTGGATATGGAGCAATTATATTGTTATACACATAATCAAAAAGTCACATGCAGAAAAATACTGACTTATCTAACATATCAAGCATCACCTCAAAGATCTACTTTACACTTTTTTCACTCTAACCCAATAAAAACAAATGCTTTTCAGAATTACTAACATGTATCCCATTTGACATATAAGTAATTGTTAGTTACAGTACTCTATTGATATGAATTCCATGATATGTGACCTATGAACATATATTTTATGAGGTCAAATAATTTTTTGTGACCATGAACTTCAAGTAGGGTCTTAGTGAACCACTACGAGTACTGGCATCTTCAGGGTTCTCAGAAATTTATCGTCAAAGAAAAACCCGTTTATTTTAACCCAGCATTTTCCAAACATATGTCAACAATAAATCTCATTTTTAAAATAACATCTATTAGTATTCCACAGAGCTACTGGTCATCTTAATATATGTGAAACACTAAGGAAAGTGAATTAAAGTACTTTAATCTAGTGCATGTGCCACTAAAGATTGTAGGTTTCAGTCACTCTATATACGTGTTTATAGGAAACATGTCCACAGTTATAAATAAACCAAGAGAAATAACTACTCACTGATGGGAAACAAAAGAAAATCACTTCCAACAGACACCTTTACTGAGACGATAACGTGTCCTCAACATTCACCCACACAGCTGCTACTTTGCAAAAGGGGGAAGTTATTTTGGTCATTTCAACTCCACATCTTTGGGCTCAGTCAATGTTTTGAGCTGCATCTTGAGTTAGAGAAGAAAAGGGATTAAAGAAAAAAGGAGAAAAGATGGCAGGATGACAGCTCCACATACAGGGCAGCGGGAAGAGTCACCGGGCACTGGCGTGGCAGTTACCCGGAAGCAGGAGAGTAAACGCGTCCACTCTGCGCCAGGGACTTGTGATGCTTCCTCATTACTCAGAGTGAGAAGAGGAAAACAGAAAATATTGATCCGGGAGCAGGACACGTGAGGAGCAAGAAAGCACAAGGTGTGTAGTTCCCGAGCAAATGCTCGGGAAGAACTGTCTTTTATTTCATTATCACGGACAGTAGTGGATTTCTAGGACCCTGCTTGAAGTTAATGCTCGTGAATACAATATTCACATGAAGCATCAGTAGGTGAAAAAGGTCTTTGAACCCTTAAAACAGTGTCTTGCTTAAAAAAAAAAAAGCTATTTAAATCTTGCAAATGGTTTACATGTAACACAGCTACAGTTGTAACAAGAGAATCTTTTATATAGTGTAATCCTCAACTAATCCCCGACCATTTTCTGGTTTAAATAGAGAGGAATTTGTATCTGTGGACGAGAGAAGTCACAGAGAAAGTCTAGCAGAGAGTGGACAAATACCACTAATGACCAGAAGGGATCGACTGTGCTTTGTTCATACCAAGCAGAATGAAAAATCAATTCAACGTTTGACCAGAAAGCAAGGGAGCTTTATTCACGCAGTAGAAAAGTAATCAGAAGTGTGGGTTCCTGGGAGCATTTAGGCATCGCCAGGCTAGAGAATGTGCCAACAATTGTACGATGTGGAAGGGAGACTGGAATTGAGAGGATTATAAGAGCTGGAGAAAGTAGTTAAAGGCGTATCACAGTAAAATTGCTAAAGTTTACTCCCAAGTAGTTACAGTGCTACTGCAATCCATTTGAAACTGCAAAGCTTATCCAATGATTTTGTTGAGAAAGCAGAAAGCAACTATGTTGTCCTATACTGATAGGAAGAAGAAGCCAGGAAGGAAACGCCGTGGACGTAATCGGACTGAGAATCGTAGACCGTTGAAGATGGAAGGGACCTTAAAGATAAACATGAACAAGTGGGCTGAGAGTTGAATTATTCTAAACATGGGCCTGAACAAACTCAACTAAACACAGACCCACGTTCAGGTAAACCACTTAATACACTTCAGTGTTCTTTCAGCAACGACAGGGTCAAATGAGATTTCCCTTCAGGAAAAATTGTCTGCACTCAACTGTTGAGCCTGGTGCTCACATGTTTTACCCTAAAACCCATGGATTCATTACCAGCTGATTGCCTGTTACATGTGAGGCATTGTGCTTGATTCGGGGACACGAAATCGAACAACATAGAGGCCCTGTCCTCATAAAACTCCAAGTCTTTTGACTATCTCCATAGTAACAAATATGTATTTGCTCTCTCTTTTGTCAGATTTTTCTTCTTATTGAAATCGATCACTAGAGAATAAGAATACGGTAACCTATATACTGTTTTGTTGTGTTTAACCTGCTATTATTTATAGATCGATGTCTGCCTCCTGCCCTAGGAAATAGTGGCATCTAACAAATAGAGTTGGTTGTCTTTCTATAGTACCTGAGTGAACTGGAATATAATAAAAATCCCTGTTTTGGAGCCAGTACTGAAAAGGAACACTGATTCTACCCTCTCATAATAACCACTAACATTTATTGAGAACTTACAATAAGCAAATTGGCCTGGTTATCCATTATTACCTAATAGGCTATCTCTGAACTTGATGGCTTAAGACAACAGCATTTAATTTGTTCATCAGTCTGTAACTTGGGCAGTGCTCAGGAGAGACAGCTGTCTCGGCTTCACTCGGTATGGTCCGGGGCCGTTCGAAGTCTGGGGTCTGGAATCCTCTGACTGTGTTTGCTCATATGCCTGGAAGGTGGTGTTGGCTGTCATCGCCATCTGCAGCTGGGGCCACTGGAACGAACACCTTTCACCCGGTAGGGGTTTCCTCACAACACGGAGGCTGCAAGCACCCACAGTGAGAGATGCAGGCAGAAGCCAGCGGCCTCTAGGACCCGGAATCAGAGGCTGGGCAGCCCCGCCCGCGATGTAACTACGGGCCCGTGCGATCTTAAACGCTCAATTTCAAGTGAAGGCAGAAAGGAGTCCCCGTGCTGATGAAAGAGTGGCAGGTTCTAGAAGAACACATGGACCGGGAGCATTTCAGTGTCTTTTGGAAACCGCAATCTGCCACAGATCCTTGTCACATGCCTATAATGGAAGGAAGAGTCTTCCCCTCCCCCGCGCAAGTCCTCCCCGCAGTCCCACGCGGGACGGCATCAGGCACACGCTACGGACCCCAGATCTCTGTAAGTGAGGTCCGGTGTGGGGGTGCTCCTGCGTGCGGCGTCTCACGGACAGTCTTGAACAGAAGAGCTGTGAACTCGGGACGTGGGTACCTGCCTCTGTCTCCCCACCCACCAACACTGGTGGGCTGGGCGCTTAGGAAAGGGAGGGGCCCGGCAAATCGGAGACCCGTGGCACGAGTCGTTGTCCCTTCCGTAGGGCTCACTCCTACTGCCTGAGGAGGGGTTTCCGTGACCCTTGGCTCCACCCTCTGCAATTACTCTTCTATTTTTCCATGACAAATGCCTATGTTTGCTGCTTGATAGATTTTTTTGGCCTGTTTTCCACTCATATTTAAAAACCTCTCTTTTTTTTTTTCTTTCAATTTGGTACTTTTTCTATCACTTTAATCAAAGTTGGTGGTATTTCTACCCATTAAATTCTCTAAATTTTTGAGTTCCCTATGAACTGTACTGCAGTCCACACACCATTAGACCAAAGTCATACTGGTATATCTCTCCTCTGAGAAGATCATTGAAAACACGGTAATGACAATTCTGTGGATGCATCTGGATGTGTACAATCAGATTTTATTCCCAATTGTTAGCCTTCAGAAGTAAACTCTGGGCCATAGAAATCGCCAAACTTAAAACTGTTGAGGAAAAATGTTTCTCAATTATAGCTGTGAAATAATAATAATAATAATAATAATAATAAATCATCCCTCTCACTATCATTTGTAAAGTTGCAGGGGATGCATAATCAAACTTTGTGACTTTACACAATTTGCTCTACATATTGCAACATTTTTAAAAGAACATTAGTTGAGCTAATAAATACGAAGTATTACTAGGGTTTCACAAAGACATATGTGTTGCATAGCTTCTGTTTCTGGCTCCTTCTGTCCCAAGAATGGTTTTGGCCCCTCACTATTAATAGAGAACTTTCTTATACTCTGTTAGATATGAAGACGACCACCGGATACCATTTGCAGTCTAATGCAGGAACCAGGCAGCTAAGTAATTAACATTAACACAAGCCCCCACCCCAAAAAATCCTTCTACGAACAATACATGAAAGAATTTGGGTAGACGTGGTTTTAACTGGGTCTTAAAGCACAGGTAGGATTTTAAAAGCATTTAAAATAGTTGGCATTGTTTTTTAAATTCTTGTGAAGACATTACGTAGCAAAATATAAAATTATATATAGCTGATAATATAATTTTAACAAATTTTCAAGAAAGGCATTATAGGTAGGATTTCTAAAGTGAAAAAGAAATGAGCGTGCTCTGAAAATGTGGCTGTGACACAGACTGGAATGAATTGTGGAATTTTGTGGAACCTCAAGTTGGTAAGATAAAATGAGAGAGGGACAGCTTCATGACACACTTTCATTAGTCAGGTCATAATTTATTGTCACCTAAATGAATCCTTTTCTGGACATTTAATCTAAATTATGTTTCTTCATCTTTAATACTCTTCCTTCTACTTTCCTGCTTCAGTGTTTTTATGTAGCATTCATTGTAATCTCACCTACACTATATTTTACTTATTTATCTATTGTCTATCTCCCTCTCTGCTACTGTTTAGAATATAGAACCCATGCAAAAATATTTTCTGTTGATTTGTATCAGATTGTATCCCCAGTGCCTGGAAACAATAGTTTTAGACACCAAGTAGGTGCTCAATAAATATTTTTATATAAAGTAATTAATGGAGAACCTCTATTTTTTGCTCATTCAATCAGTAAATACAAAATTTTAGAGAGAAATGCAGATGTTATATTGATTCATAAATACAAAATATTTTCCAGGTTGTACTAAAGAAAAACTTGAGTAATTTTCACAGCTTTCCTCTTCAATGAGTGTATAAACTACTACTTTTAATTCATTTTTCTTTCATCGTTTTGTTTATAAAACTTGTTATTGAAGCTTTTGGAACTTGTCCTATTGTGAGATTCCCCAATGTTATAACCCAGACTTCTGCAGTCCCAGGAAGAGCAGGGTGGTACATTGGATTCAGACCCATTTCATCCACCACACAACCTTAAATTCCATCCAACTCCACCACTCACTCACTTGCTCTGATTTTTTAAATAATGAATTTAATTTCTTAAAAATATTAATATTATCCTGTCATAAATATTTGCACTCTAGCAACATCATTTCCAGGAGGTTCTTTCTTCTTCTAAATTTATCATCTTAAATAATACTTAGGATTAGTTTTGGATAAGATAATTGATCCTAGGACAGATATTCTTAATCCTAGTCTGATTTTTTTTTAATTTTACTCACTACTTTGATCATAATTCACCAATGTCACTGATCATCTGTTGTTGCTATTGTAGTAACAAGAAGCATATTGTCACTAAGCTGTCTTAACTTTAAAGCAAGGCCTTGTCTGGTTAGGCTACTTAACATCTCTGCCATCCTTGCTGTCACATCTTTTTTTTGGCGGTGGGGTGGTGGGGTAGTTCCCTGGCTGGGAATCCAACCCAGGCTGTGGCATTGAGAGCATTGAAGCCTAGCCACTACACCACCCAACATCTCTGCCACCCTGCTGTCACGTCCTGACACCCCATATTGCCCTCTGTGCTTCATTGTTTCTCCATGACACTCATCAGGGTGACTATCTTGTACTGGGCATGCAATTTTCCTTCAGCTGTTTATTTTCTTAAGTATTTCTCCATTGTTCCTTATAATCAATCCATTGGTGCTCATGAGAAGTTGGCTGTCAAAACATTGCTTCTCTGTAGATTACCTATCTTTCTTTATGGTAGTTTTTAAAGTTTTATAGTATTATCTTTGATATGCCTAATATTTTTGTTTGTTTTCAAGAATAATTACAAAAACATTTTGTACTAGCTCATTGGAATTAACTTTTAATCTAATAATTTATATCTACCTTTAATCTGGAAAAGCATCAGTCATTACTTCTATTAATATTTTCCCCTAATAACCCATCTACTTTCCCATCTTTAAATATCTACTTGACCTATACTGGATCCTCAAACTATTTTATATCTCTTAATTACATTTGCACACTATCATTAATCTCTTTTTTATATTCATGCTGTAATCCAGGTGAGTTTCTCAGTATAATCTTCTAATCTATTGATTATTTCACTACATCAAGTTTAAAGTTTAAATCTCATCGATGATATTTTTTTTATTTCCAAGACATACAGTTTTTCTATATACACCTGTTCTACACACACACACACACACACGCGCGCGCGCGCACACACACAATGTTTAGTGATTACCTGACCATATTCAGCCTGAAGTTCAAATTTTAATAGCTATGTTTTTCATTTCCAAGATTAAAAATAATTTGCCCTTCTTAATATGTGCCAGATTAGGTTTACTAGTTTCTTTTATTTATGAATTACACATTTATATCTTCAGAGCCTTACCTATGTTAATTTTTAAGTATTGTAGATGCCTCAATTATTTTTATTTCATTTAAAGGAATTGATTTTCAACTAATGTTTTTGTTAGTTAGCTCCATTATAACAGGCAATATTATAATATGTTAGCTTTCTTCACATGTATGGAATTTTGCTTTGGGAGATCATTTTAAGCATGAGGTTTTATTTTACCTCTTCCTCTTTGTGCTCTCCCTTTCCTATTTTGAGGTTTTGCATTTGTTCTGCAGAGTCTAGAACCTGGCTATATACTGCTTTCTAGGGGCACCCAACCCACAGACATCAGGGATATTCCCGATATGACCATCCTACAAATTCCTAGTGCAAACTTGACTGAAGTCTTCATCATGAGGCACTCTGTGTTACTTCCTTCCCACTGAGCACATGGCTTCAGATAAAGTGTAGTTCCACGAAAGGGTGCGAAGGAACTTATTTCAAACTTTTTTTCTTTTTTCACAAATGGGAAGCCCTGCCTCAGAGGAAAGCCTGGCTCTAGTTCATCATCTAGAAAGCAAAGTATAAACTTTCCAAGCTATCTGGCCTTCTTCCAATTGCAAATCAATAAATTGTTCATGTCAACTCTGCTTACTAGTCTATTCTGTTTCATCTCTGGTCATTAGAAATATTTACTGTGTTAGGCATAAGTACAGTATTTAAATATTCTCTCTTTCTATTCTAGTGGCATGCATCTGAACAAAGGCAAAAGAGTAGGGTTCCCCCAACAATTTCATCAGAATGCCATCTTGAACATAATTCATCTCTTACAGCATTTTATCACTACATTTATAAAAATCAACACTAGAACAAAAGTATGTCAATAATTATTCATTGTTTATATTATAATGGAGGCAAAGTCCAAGTCAAGTGGATATATGGACAATGAAATGCCTATGCCTATTTAGCATAATTTTTTAAATTATGCCTCTTTCTTAAGAATAGAGTGTTTGACATGGAGTATTTGTAGGGATTTGTCAGATGAATAATGAACAGCAGGGGATCTAAGGAAAAGAACAATACGTGCAGAGGCACAGAGCTGTGAGGAGCTACAGACATAGTGGTCCAAGACTCTAATTGCCAATAATTTTAAAGAAAAATAGAATTTCTCCTCCAGTGGATCTGGTGGGATAGTCATACTGAAGATGACATTTGTTTTCGCTTTGTTTATGTGAATATCTATGAATCAACTACCGGAACTAGTGACCATTATCTAACCGGGTCAAAGACAACACCTATGATACAGAGATGGGGACCAGTCCCCACGCAGACCATACAAATGAGAAATGAGGTTATTTTACTAGAAAGGGGAACAGAAGGGGATGCAGCAAACACAAAAAGAGAGGGGTGTTAAATGTGGCTGTAAACATACACTGATTACATAACAAATATACCACCCTTTGCTAAAGGAGAATGAACGAGATTCTCTGTACATAAAAAAGTACTCAGAATAGACAGACATGTTTTTTCTATCTGTAGATATATAGAACTGTGTTTCTAAACCACTTCCTCATGTGGTTTAATATAAGTTGTGCATTTATTGGTTCCTAAATCCCTGATTTCCACGTTAAACTATTTGAAGAAATCACAGCTTTATTCAGGCTTCTAGGTACATGCAATATATATACTCCAATAAATACTACATAAATTACTAGAATTAATATTCACACATATTCTAAATATATATGTATCAAATAATTTTTAAATAAATAGTATCTAAATACACACACATACACACACATGCACACACACATCCATATGCTAACCTATTTCCAGATATTGCTGAAACAGAGCTTTCCAAAATGTCAGTACTTTGCATTAGCTGTTTCAGTTAATAATGCTGTAAAAGCATTTATTTCAACAAACAAAAAAACCCCAACACTAATTATGAAGATATTTAATAACCTAATTACTAATGCAATTTAGTAACAATAATTATAAAATTGGACTGAATAGTCAAGTAAGTTTAAGGACATAATTTTATGTTATGTATTTTCATCTGTACCCTTACTCCCGTATTTCCTGAAGTTCCCCAAATATGTCGGCCTAATACTATTGACCTCCCTTTCAACCTTGTTGACAAACATTTCTGACATTTCCACTTCAATGTTTTTTTACTTTAACCTCTTCAGAGATTGCTCTGCGCTTCCTTTTACATTCACTAATGTTGGCTTGCCTTTGAGATACTCCTGATATGAGGACGGTTTATCTTCCATGTCCCTTGAAAAAAAGTAAGTGGTATTATTTTTTTCTTTATCCACTGCCTCTTCAAAAAAAAATATATTTTTAGCCTCATGAAAAAAGAAATTTTGTCCCTTTGAGGTTAATTCCATGTAATAACATTACTATTGTCTTACTATCTTCTTTTTTCATGTTTCGAACAGCCCCAGTCATTTATTTATGTTCTCTGTGAGTTTAATTATAATCATCTTCACATTAACCCCTGTGCTCATTCTTCTCATCTCCGTTCAATTCATTCTTCCTTTTTCCTCAGCATGATCCGTGGTCGCATCGACAGTACGGTCTGCAAAGCTTCACGTGTGCCTAGCTCAAGGCTGCCTGGGCCGAGACAGGAGGGGAAGTCACAGAGCGCTGGGTCCGCGCGGAGAACCACGCCTCCCTTGGCCTCAACAACATCCACAGAAGAATATAGAAAGGGCCTTGTTTTAGCAGAACAGGCCAATTGTCCCCCAGCCTGTGTATCTCCCAATTTCGGACTTGGGGGAATGAAAGCTTAAATCATTTTTTACTATTGGGAAGACTACCTGTCTTTACCGTGCCATCTATCTATACAGCAAAAGAAAGAATAAATGAATACATCTTCCATATCTCAGGGAAAGCTGAAATTGGCTCCCAACGACACAAATCCCTTATCTATTCTTTATGTTAATTTAATGCTTACAAAAATGATTTGTTATAACACAATATTTTTGACAATGTTTTAAACTACAAACCATAGAGGTAGAGACTTCCTCTCAAATAACCACATTAGAAGTCATCATTCATGCATAATATGTTCCAGTGGTCAACAAATTAAACACATGATATAGTTAGGGACCACACAAGAATCTTCATAAAAACGTGTTCCTTTACTCCTTACCTCTGTGTGGGTACCGGTCTGAGAGCATCCCCTATTAACACTGTAAATCATGAGCATTGGTTTTTCCTCTTTGTCCGCTTGCAGAAAACAAAAGTAAATTTCCAAACCTAGATACATTAAAATAAAGAGGATGTGGTCATTTTTAACCTAAATATATTTGGTACAAAGGGACTAGTATCACAGATGCTAATTCGGAGTTTTGGAAATGCCTTCTCTTCCATTGCTGTCTCATTGTTATCGTGGGGTCAGCAGCAAACTGCAGGTGATGCCAAGGAAGGAAGTTACAAGGGACTGGTCTGCTTGGGAGGTGACATGTACTTCCTCACCCGGCAATCCCACCCGATGTGGATTTCTGAAGCATTACAGCTACCCTTCACATTGCTCACCGTGCACCCCGACACCCTCACTCTCTCCACCCAAGCCCATGTTTGAGTCTTCGTACCATTTCTCGTCCATGCTCTAGCAAACTGGCAAGAGGAATGAAGGAGTCATTGGTTCGATTGTTGGAAATCAAGTCTGGGAAATGTTGCTACTAATATAGTAACATATGATCTTTGTAATCAAGGCTAATTAATATGTTAGTGAAGTTTTCAATCAAAAAAGCAAGTATATCAAGTCCAAACAATTCTAAATACCTGAATCATGTAAAAATAAGTTTAGCTGCATACAGTAAAAAACATGAGGCCTGTCCAGCCATGCAATATGAAAAATAGAGGCATTTATGGCTGGATTTTTTTTTCAGACAGCCCTCGTATACTGTGAGTTCAACATTACAGAAATATATTTCTCTCAGAAATAAAGAAGTTTGAGGAAAGACAGTTAAAGGCTGGAAAACAGATTCATAGCATCCGAGATCCAAGCTTCCTCTATGTCTTTCTATCATTTTTAGCTGGTACCTTCATCCTGAATTGTCAGGTGGTCCAACATCCTTATGGAGCTCCAGCCATCATCCAGGCAAGAGGAAAGAAGAAGGACTAATGGTATTTTTTTCTCTGTTTGAAAATTTTATGGAAAAGTTTCCAAAGTAGTAAAGAAATCTTTTATAGTGTGATTTTATGACTATTGCATCAAATCTAACTTTGCTTACCTTCTTTAAAATAGAATAATTTAAAGATCATCTCATATACATATGGATCATTCAAAATGATCTGGATACATAACAGTAGCTACCCTTCAGGTTTATATTTTCTTTATTAGAATGTAGTTTGCTTTTAATATATTATCTAACAACACTACTTCCCTAAATATCATAGCATCCTATGTGTATATTAACAGTGAAAACTTAAAGAACTAGTGAGCTAGAGCTGTATAATCTGCTGAATTATGATGCATAAAACCATCCAAGGTCTCAGCCTTTTCATATTTAAGCAAATTAAAATGTGTTGTGATTCTGAATTAATGAAATGTAATTAAAATATCTGAGACACGCAGTAGACACATTAGCTTACATCTCAAATGAGTTGTCATACATTTAAGAACTCTTTCTAAAGGAGTGTAGAAACTAGCTCTGCACATTAATTCAGGCTCTAGAAGTCCAACCTTAAGTGCCACCGAAAATAAGCAAGTCAAACATGGATAAACAAGAATCTCAACTAAAATGGAAAATATATTCTACTTAACTTGAAGCTGTCACTCACTGAATTCTTAGAATCCTGGATCTCACGAGGACATAACTGGCTAGAATTCATTTAATTTCTGTACATGGTTAAAGTTTTGAAACATATGTTTCATTACAGTATAAACATATTTGGAAGGAAATTTTAAGTTTGTCTCCCAAACAAACCCCCGTGAATACTATTCTACTACTTCTCTTGAGAATCTATGTTTTGGAAACATTCATGAATTGCATCGATGATACAAAGGAACACGTATATTAGAAACAGATACATTGGAATTTTCTTTTAAGTTTCATAATATGAACTTATTACCTACTGATCTAAACTTTGAATATAATATTAATATTTGTTATGCTTCTAATATTTATCAAATGCATTAGAAAACAAACAAGTAAACATTGACAACCAAGGGGTTTTTTTTGCACATTTTGCTATTGAAAAAATACAGAGTAAAAAAATTTTAAGTACACCTTCAGAAAACATTTTGCAGCATTATGAAGTATGAGTGATCTTGCTTAAGTTCCAAACAGTATTATTTAAATGGTCTGCAATTAATCTAATCCATGACATTAATTGTCAAATGTACTTCTTAATGGAATAGCTGTCACAGCTTAATTAGTATACTTTAGGTAGTACTATCTCCTTCACATATTAACTTCAATGGATTTAATAAGTTAAAAAAGGTAGTGCAAAGCAGAAGTGATCAAACTGTCATCAAATTTCTTTGCTTGAGTGCCCTCGCTCTCAAGAGTCAGTAATTCCATGAAATATGCCCATCAGCACTCTGGAGGAAATGCGTCTGATGTCTCCTCTTCTAAATGTGTGCATGTGCCTCGCCTTTCATTCTCTCTCCGTTCCCATCATGCCTCAGGTCTCTCCTTGTCTCGCTTCTCCAGGTTCATCCCATTGGCTATCCACCTGGGCTCTACACGTTTTATTGATCCCCATCTTACCTTCTCTCTAATTCCTCTATATAATCACCAGAGATCTTAAAGATAATGTAGCTAATGTAATGAATTAATAGAAAGTGTAAGAAATTAAATGGGTTTGAGATTTTTACTTTGATTCTGGGAAATCTACCATTTAATGGGCAAGCAAATAGAGAAGAGAAAAAAGGTGTTTGGGGACCAAATAAGGCATATTGCAGTCACACTTCACTTAAACCATGAAGGAACATGCCTACCTCACTAGAGTCATATGCTGATCTAATAAAAAGTTTCGAAGCTACATTTTCAAAGTTAATGGCTTTATATTATAACATAGAGATCATTTTTCCCCCTGAAGTTCAGTGATTTGCTATTTTATGGATAATGATGAATGAATTATGCCATAGTGTCTAACTTTATAGAAAATAAGGTGAGGAAGATTGTACTGAGGACTTTGAGTGACAATTAATAACAGGGTAAAAACAGTATGCACAATACCTGACTTTAAATGATGAAAATATATGGAAAGTATAGCCAAAGCTCCTTCTTTAGCAAGGCAGCTCCTTCAAGGTTATCTCTCCAGCCTCCCTATCTAAAATGATCCCATTAAACTCTTGAATCCCAGTGGATAGGTAGAATAAGGTGTGTGTCAACACAAGAAGCATAAATCCCATGGTTGATTCACACTTATCTAAGAAGTTATCAAGTGAATTTTTTTTTCTCCTAAGTAATGATGAATATCCCCTCTAGTAGTCTGCCTCAGTTTAAAGAGTTCCTGAGAATATATACTTTTATATGTCCTGGTGTAGGAAGCAGCAGCAGGGAGACATCACGTATCTTATAAATGAAGGCTATTGATTGTTGCAGGCCAAAATAAAATGGGAAGAGGCACATTATATGCAGCATAGCTTTGTCTCGTTCCTAAACAGCCAGTTCTAGACCCAGTTTGGGCACTGTTTTCTGACTTGGAACACCCCTGGATTGCCATGGCATTTAATAAACATGGAAGTGGCCTTGTAAACGTGGCTGCTGTCTTCCGATCAACACTTAACCCGCTCAGGGTTTGAGAAAAAGGACCTGACCACATGTCATTACAGTTAGTTGATGGCTGTGACATCTGTCATAGATGGTAATCATCATTAATATTTTCTGTTTAGAAAATAAATAAGTGGCTAATAAGATATTTTTATGAATGATCATGAGAAAAACAAAAACAAAAATAAACATTACTTCTCTCAAGTTGCACTTTGAAAGGTAGATTGTGGAAGTGGTTTTCTCAGACTCCCTCTGGCCAATTCATGGAACAACTATGATCAATCACAATTGTTTTATAGAGTTGAGTTGCTGGTACCATGTCACAACAAACTGATTAAACTCTCCCAGAAGAAATCATCAACTTTATTGGGACTAATGGTATCTAAAATCCTAACTTAGAAAGCTGTTTTCATTTTCCCTTCAAAAAAAAGTCTTGCACTTGAAAACTCAGCAATACTGATTTAATATTTTCAGAACAGACCTTTCCCAAATAGTATAAGACACCACTTTTCACGTTTCAGGAGGTCAAAGCATATTGCATTAGTATACTAGTGACAATCTCCCTTTCAAAGTACATTCACTAATTATCCCACCTTGCTACAGTGTTTTAAACATGTTTCTTCTCAAACATGTTTACATATTTTTATTTTCACATATTTAATATGACTTTGCCTTGATCTTTTCCCATTCCTTACTATGACTTGGCAATCACACATGTGGTTTCAAAACATGAATATAAACTTGACCAATTTTTGATGCCTCATAATATTCAATACATGTATTTAACAATAAGTTCTCAATGTGCTGATAACCTCAAGACAGGACTGAGTCAGATTTTATCAGTCACTGTAATAGAGAGAGAGCCAGGAATGCAGTTCAGCTCCGACATACAACACCTTTTCTTTCTCTCTCTCCTTTTCTCTTCCTTCCTCCCTTCCTTTCCTTTCCTTTCCTTTCTTCCTTACCCCTTTTCCCTCCCACTTCTCTCCTCTCTTCCCTCATCCTCCTCATCCCCCTTCTTCATTATATATAAATAGAAGTGGTCTAAAATAGCGGATACATTTTCCTATTCTACACACACCATTGTTCAGGATAAACATTGTAAAGACCATCAAGTCTTAGAATTTGAACTACTTTGTGAAAATTATTCATTGCGCATTTGAAATGTATGTTATTGTCTCCATCATATTGAATTTAATTTTCGCAGTTCTTTAGGAAACGCAAAGCTCGGGTATGAAGCCCCCACATACCTGACATTCAAAAAAATGACTGAAAGTTTACTCTCAAATCAAAATGATAAACTTCACATTTAAAACAACAGAATAATTAGACCAGAAAGGCAAAAGGATTGTGATACATAAGTTTATGTGTCAACTTGACTGGGACCCTGGGTACTCAGATTACATGTGATTTCTGGGCGTGTCTCCAAAGGTGTTTTGAATGAGATCAACGTTTGAATTGGAGGACAGAGTAAAGAGGTTTTCTGTCTCCAATGTGGGTGAAAGTCATCCCCTCAATTTAGGACCAAAATAAAACCCCCAAAAAAGACAACGAGGCTAATGACAGCAGCAACAACAATGCTAAAATAATAATAGATGACACATCTTGTGTACTTATGATTTGCCGGCCACTGCTCTGAATTCTATATGCAGATGAACTAATCTTCTCAGAAAATGTAAGAGGTAGTCAACATACTGTGCCCATTATATAGATGAAAAAATCAAGATATTAAAAAATGATATTTACTTAAGATTACACATGTAAAGGGAATAATGAAAAAATGTAATGAAAAAGAAGAAATATTTCATCAGGATTTCAAGAAGATTGAGAGACTTGAGGAGTTAATGTCGAATTACCGGATACTTCGGTAAGTCAAGCTGTGATATTCTGGCACAAGATTTAAGAACCTATCCAATGCCCTATAAATGGCCAGTTATTTAAGCTCCTCTTAAGGGTATTTCAATATCTATATACAAGCACCTGGGTCAGTATGGTCAGATGTCCCTCATAAAATAAATTCTTCAAATGTTGTCTGAAAACACCCACAAAGAAAACCTTAGATGTGTTTCTTGAGGTTAGGGTATGCACCCTTGAAGCCTTTTATATCTCCAGCGAATTGCAAATAATAGAAACTTACTGATGCTGATTATAAAGATGATGATCTCATGGCTTTTTCAACTCGCATCTCTAAGTGCAGATCGCAATCACCTTGAAAGACGGATCGCTAACATCCAAATTGCCTTTTGTGCAAAGCTGACAAATTTTAGACCAAATTGCTGTTGGCTATGTTTTCAGAAAGGTAGATCTTAATAATGACATTTAATTTTTCTTTTTTTGAACAAATGAATGAGTTTCAGGACTGTTTCTACAAAGACAGAGCACTATATAAATTCCACATGAAAGCAAGCCCTAATTTAAAAAATAATACCCTAATGATGCCTAATTACTTCCTTGAGAATAAGCAGGAACCTAATTAGTCACCTTTATCTTCATATGCACCTGGAATTGCTATTGTGAATAAAGCATACAAAGCAGAGTCTGTTTGAAAAACAATACTCTGCGGTGGAGGAAACGGAGAAGGTTGTGTTTGGTAGGCAAGGTAATTTATGATAAATCATTACAATTTCTAATGGTATTTGATCCATTTTTTTGAGGTAATTGATAAAATAATTAACAGAGTTTGGAAAACTTTGCGTTGCAAGTTGCATAGAATTATTTTAGAGCTAAACACAACGCACTTCCCATAGAACTTGTGAAAACCCAAGTTTGAGCAGACAGGGTGTCTGTCTATGTCAGACACTTCCCCGCCACAGCAAATGGCAACTATTAACTCCAAACTCTGAGATTTTATCCAGAAAGAACTTGGAAATCTCTTCTCAGTTAGAAAATGTCTTCTCCGAGGGCTGTGGGCAGGGTAGATTAACCGAGCTGACAACCACTCAAATGAGTTCCTGGAGGTGAGCCTTTGCAGACAGAAAGGAAAATAATCATCCCTATGTCTTCACCACAGACACAGTGAAGGACTCAAACAGCAGTTCGTGCCATCTCTGTAAAATTTGAAGTGAGTCCTTGGTCATTGCAGAATAGCTAGTCCTCACCTCTATTATTAATTCTATAAATCTTTAGATATATTCACGGTGGTCATTCTCCCCAAGAAGAAACAATCCAACTTCATGGTAAATGGTGTAGAGATTACCACAGGAGGTAAAAGGCAATTTTTCTGATCACTGCTGGGCTTTTCTAAGGAGTTACTTTTTATGCCGTTGGGCTTTTGGGGGTACTTTTTATATGACAGGGTTTTCCTGAGTAGTTGCTTTGACAGATACTTTCTCATCAATTGTTTTGTAGCCAATTACCACAATTTTAATACGTTAAACACCACATCTATTAACCCACGGTTTCTCGGAGTCAGGAGTCTGGCAATTGCTTAGTTGATTCTTGTATTAGGGTTTCATGGGCTGCCATCAGAGTCAGCCAAGGCTGCTGGGTCATCACCTGGAGGCCCCACCAGGAACACATGGACAGAAGTCCCTTCTTTGCAGCTGCTCGACTGAGAGCGTGTGTTTTTTGCAGGCTGAAGCCTAGCGACCACCCCCAGCTCCTGAAGGCTGTCCAGACTTTCTCGAGGCCACCTGCAGTTTTGTGCCAGGTGGGAGTTCCCAATCTGACCACCAAGGGGAGTCTCTAAACAGCGGGGCTGGTAAGATGGAGTCATATATAAAGTAATACGGCAAGGCTGTAGTTAAAATCACATCACGGGTCTTCCTTCATCAGGGGTATGCCAGGCCGTGAAGAGCAAGGGGGCAGGGGTCTTGGATTGGGAAGGGACATCCAAAAACCTGTTCAATCTTGTCACCTTTTATCATGGGGTTTTGTTTTCCTCATTCCAATGAACAAATTTCATAAATTCTCACATGCAATCACGGAAATGTTGAAACTTTTACTTAGGTGGAACTTTCATTAGCAAAGCCTATGTACCTAAGTTCTCTAATTTCTGTGATGACTACTATACTCCGTTGTCCCCCGGTTTCCTGCCTTTTTCACTAGGACCAAGACCATGTGTAAATTCAAAAAAAAAAAGAGGATATTATATTGGATTTCAGGTTCTTAACAGCTATAAGAACTGACAATTAATTCATGGACTTGCCACCACGCACTTACGTTGGCAGCACTGTACAAACAACTCGGTAAGGTGTCAGGACCTTGGTATATCTGTGTCTCAGAGCTGTGTTCGTGTCAATGTGTGGCCATGTCTTGCTGAATGGCATTCATTATTGTTGTGTGTTTTTTGGGGGCTGTTGTGGAAATATCAGAGCTTGAATTAGAGCAATGAACAAACATGAAATTTCTTGTTAAACTTGTCAAGGGTGTAAGTAAATCAAGAGTGTAAGTAAGTCAAGAGTGTAAGTAAGGGACATGTTAATTCAAGTTTATGGGGATAATGTCATGAAGAAAATGGCAGTGTACAAAGGGATTAAACATTTTTCTGAGGGAAGAGCAAGTGTCACTGATGAAGAGAGGTCAGGGCGGCCTCTAAATAACAGAACTGACTAAAACACTGCAAAAGTTTATCAAATTGTGCTTCAAAATCATTGGCTGACTGTAAGAAGCATAGCAAACCAAGTAAACATCGATAGAGAAACAGTAGGGAAAATCTTAACTGAAAATCTTGGCGTGAGACAGGTGTGTGCAAAAATGGTCCCAAAGGAGCTCAACCATTAACAAAAGCAAAGATAGTTGAAGTGTGCCAAGACATTTTGGAGAGGCAAGATGATGTTTTGGGCTGTGTTATGACAGGTGATGAAACATGGGTGTACCAATAAGACCCTGAAACAAAGCGTCAAAGTGCACAATGAAAGTCAGTCAGTTCTCTATAAAAATTCTGTCAGTCCAAATTAAGAGTCAAAACAATATGCTAAACTTTTTTGATATCAGAGGGATTGTTCATTATGAATTTGTACCATCTGGATAGTCAACCAGGTTTACTACTTGGAAGTGGTGAAAAGGCTGCATGAAGAAGTTAGACAAAAACAACCTGAACTTTTCGTCAACTCATGGCTCTTGCATCAATCATGACAATGCACCATCTCACACAACACTGTCTGTGAGGGAGTTTTTAGCCAGTGAACAAATAAGTGTATCAGAACACCCTCCCTCCTCAGCTGATCTGGCCCCCAGTGACACTTTTTCTTTACCTGAAGATAAAGGAAATATTGAAAGGAAGATATTTTGATGACATTCAGGACATCAAGGATTATATGATGGCACCTCTGACAGTCATTCCAGAAAAGGAGTTCTGAAATTGCTTTGAAGGGTGGACTAGGTGTTGATATTGGTGCATAGCTTCCCAAGGGGAATACTTCTAAAGTGACTGCAGTGATATTCAGCAATGAGGTATGTAGCACTTTTTCTAGGATGAGTTCACGAACTTAATTGTCAGACCTCATATGTGTAGTTGAGATAACTGAGAGTCCAGGAAGCCCATGTATTCAGTACAGCCCTTTGGTCAAAATCAGTCTCTTAATGTTGATAGACATTTTTATATCCTCATTTGGAAACAAATATATCTTTGGGTGAAGTGTCTAAAGAACTTTGGCCCTTTGAAAATTAGGTTGCTCTTTTAATATTGATTTTTAAGAGCTCCTTATTATTTTGGATATAAATGCTTTATCAGATATGTGATTGGCAAATATTTTCTCGCTGTCATGGTTAGTCTTTTCACATCTTAGCAGTGTCTTTCTTAATTTTGATGAGATCAAATTAATGGTTTTTTGAATTTTATGGATTTTTGCTTTGGGTATGTTTAAGAAATTTTTGCATTATCAAGGTAAAAATAGTTCTAAGTTTTCTTAAAGAAGTCTTATAGGTTTATGAACCACATTTAACATTAAGGTCCATTTTGTGTTAATTTTTGTATATGAAACAAGGCATGAATAAAAGTTGATTTTGTGCATATAGATATCCAATTATTTCAGAAAAAGTCTTTTTCTGTTGAAAAGCCTTACAGTTTCTCCACTGAATTGCTCTTTTATCTTAGCTGAAAATCAATTGAATATACATAAGTGAACCTTTATTTGGACTCTCTATTCTATTCCATTGATCCTTTTGTCTGTCTTGAATATGATGCAGACGTGATTACTATAGCTTTATAATAAGTCAACTGCAGGTGATATAAATCTTTCAGTGTTGTTCTTTTTCCAAAGTTGTTTTTACAATTTTAGCAGCTCTGCATTTATATATGAATTTTAGAATCAACTTGTCAATTTCTAACAACCTGCTGAGATTTTGATGGGGGATCATGTAGAATTTATAGATCAATTTAGGGAGAATTGTTATCTTAGCCATATTGAGCCTTCCAATTCCCACAAACATGGTAACTCTCCACTTATTCAGGTCTTCTTTAATGCCTTTTGGCAATGATTTGAGTGTACAGGTCTTGCACACCTTTATTTGGATTTATCACAAGTATTTCGTATTTAATGGTATTGTGTTTAAATTTCAATTTCATCATTTCATTGTTTTGGTATACAAATATAGTTGATACTTCTATAATGAGCTGGCATTCTCCCAAATTGCTGACCTAACTTAATGGTTCTGGGGTTTTATTTTATTATTTATTTTGTTTGTTTTACTCAGACAATCACACAAATCCTCAAATCAGAAAGATCAGCCCTACTTTTGTTTGCTTCCTTTGTGCTGCTCCTGGAATACTTCTCCACTTAGAAAGATGGGGCAATAGGAAGCTCTCTGGTTCATTTCATGTCTCTTGGCAAACACTGCCCTTTCTGCCTGATATGGACAATCATCTTGAGAACTATTGTTTCATGTTTCGCGCAGTTGCTCAGCTGTTTAAGGGGGGAAAATAAATCCATCCCCCTTATTCCAATTTGGCCAGAAGCAGAGGCAGGTAAAGTATGTTTCAGTCTATAAGAACATCCACTTAGTGTCCTCACAAATATTTTTTACTGAGCTATAGTTTACATATCACCAAATCCACTCTTTGAAAGTAATAATTGAGTGGTGTTTAGTCTATTTACATAATTGCGCAACAATCACCACACTATTAATTCCAGACCACTTTTATTATTTCAGGAAGAAACCCTGGCAATTACTAATCTACTTTTTGTCTCTCCAGATCTTTTATACTGGCTATTTCATATGCATGGAGTCATGCAATGTGTGGCCTTTGCGTCAAATTTCTTTCAATAAGCCTAATATTTTTAAGGTTAATCAATGTTATAGGGTAAATCAGATGTTAATTTTATGGCCAAATAATATTGCACTGCATGGATATACATTTTATTTATTCTTTAATCAATTGATGGGTATTTTTATTGTTTGTACATGTTAGTTATATATTGTTATGTAGATATATGCTTTAATACAATATATGTAATACATTACTCTCTTACTCTCTTACAGTGTAATCGCTGGATTATATATTTAATTTTGGAAAAACATTTTCCAAAGTGACCTTGTTTTTTTTTCCCACATTGCAGCCTAGACTCTTTTTTGACTCAATGAACTGGGGCTAAGTTTTGTAGCAATTATACACAGAAGGTCTGTATGACTGCATACAGATGTCACATCCTAGTGTGAGAGTAAATGGCTAAGAAAAAAAATAACAGTAGCACTAAATAAATTTCAGGCTTTTGTAAAAAGAAGAATTTTTTGCCATTACATAGCTGAGCAAACTCTGGGGACACTGTTTTCCCTCAGTACTCATGTGGAACAAAGCTATGTAAACATCAGGCTGGTGACTTCAGTCTGTGACAATAGTTGTCTCTGGAGACAAAGAAACTAATAAAATATCTTCTGTGTAAAGTCAGTGAAAGCTCATCTGTGGCAGAATGACTCAAAGGGAACCAAGAGTGAGGAGAGGAGATTTTTTTCTGTGTTCTCACTACAATATAGCAATAATAATAACAAAAGGAAAAGGTAGGTATGTGAGGTGACAGGCCACTTTGCTTTCTTATGGTACTCATTTCACGTGTATGCCTATATCAAAATAGCATGGTGTGTATCCTAAATATATGTAATTTTTATTTGCCAATCTTATCGCAATAAAAGCAGGAATAGGGGCAAGATGGGTCTAGAACTTCCTATTGTGAGAAATCCAAGTGTTTTACAATGTGTTCAGGTTACCTTTTAAATAAACAAAGTAGATCACATTTGGCTTAATTGTCATTAAAAAATACAGTGATTGCAATTTGTTGAAACAAGTTGAGTACATTAAAGGAATCAGGCATTATTTACAGTGACAACTGAAAGGGAAAGTTAAGTGCTAAAAAACGGTTGTGAAACATACATTCGTGTCAAAAAACCATGACTTCCCAAAATATCCATATATAATGCTATAGATTGATCAGCCTAAGTGTTGTGAGTCTTCTTTAGGGGTTAATCTAATTATAAACTGCGTGTTCATTTTTTGTTCTACTCCAATTGAATATTTGGAAGGACACAGGTAAATGTTTCAAGAAGTTGAAATTTTAATAGTTGGAAATGTTCAGTGGGGACGAGTGGGTTAGGGAGGGGAGAAAGGGGAGGGGGTGGGATGGGGGGAGCTAAATATAAGGTGATGGAAAGAGAAGTCACATTAGGTGGTGAACTGATTATACAACAAGCTGACAATGCACTGTAGAACTGTATGCCTGACACCTATGTAATCCTTACTAACAGATGTCACCCCAATAAGTCTAACAATAAAAATGAATTAAAAAAAAAATATTTGTCTCAGAAGAGAGAAAGACACTCACATTATATTGTTAACATAGAATGTGTTAAGTGAGTGAATTTAGAGGAACCAACCTCTGGTTTGCAGAGAAATGGAAAAATGTGAGAATAAGAAAATTGCAGCATTATAAAGAATGAGGTAATCCAAGGAAGTATGGAGAGTTTCTCCAAGAAGAGTTAAGGTCTCAGTAAAGGCTGAAGCTGCCCTGGCCCACTCCCAATTTCCTCAGCAGCAAGTCCCTTTAGGGTAATAGCTCTGCATGAGCAAACCCACATGCGCATTAATTACAAGGGATTTAGCCTGGGTAGCTCCACATTTATAGAGGGTGTGGGGAGCACACTGGATGGGAGTGGTTTGTGCTACAGGAAACAAATTTCCTTGAGGAAAAACCATTAAATTTTTATACAAAGGAGTTCAACATTACCCACTGCACTAAGGGACATTTTCATTATGATGCATATCTGGTGACCCCAGTCATAATCTAGGAAAGTGTAAATCATGTAATAGTGTTTCCACATAATAATCACTTGTGGGGTGTATTTCATCTTCTCCAGAAGGCATCTTTGGATTTGGAAAAGGTGATGCTCAGACCAACAGCACCAACTATTTTGCATTGGAAATCTTCCCCTTCTGTTAACCCCCACTATTACATCTAAGTTCCTGGGGTGCAGACGCCATCGTTGGTACTCCTGCTTAGGGTGTGCGTGATGTTGCATGAGTCCGTAAAAACAGTAAGTGGAAAGCAATGTCTGAATGGTAAAAAACCATGAAATTTCAGGATGCTTACATTCCATCTGCTTACATTAGTTTTATAGTAACTCAGGAAACATTAATATGCATATTGTATTATTGCTTTTTATAATCAGAAAAGAATTAGTAAAAATTATGCGGGTACAACTTGAATCAGCAATACATTTTTTTCAAGTTACTGTATCAATTTAAGCATATAGCTTGCAAATGTCATATCCAACCCAGTTAAAATACCAGTTTTTTATATTTTTTTCCAAAATATAACATATAGAATTTTACATTGAAAGGAAAAAAAAAAGATTGGTGGGGCAAGAAATGATTGGCTTCTTTCCCTAAATGTCTAGATGGGCAGGGAAAAATCACAACACTCTGGACAGGCGATGACATCTAAAGTGATGTGTCGGAGTGTTAAAAGAAATGAGAAACGAGTATAGGATTCAAATTTCTTACAAATACATGCAAGTAAAAATGTTTCATTTTAGTGCATTTTATTGCTTCTAGAATTTATTAATTATTTCTTTTCACTCTTCTTTCCTTCCTCTTTCCTTCCTCCCTCCCTCCTTCCTTCCTTCTTGCCTTTCTATTATTACTTTGTGATCTATATATTAAATCCTCCCCCTAGCAATGCCTTAGAGATAGTGCACAGATAGATAGAAGACTGCTGAAAGTGCAAGCCAACTTAAAAGGAAATAACAGAAATAGTCCACAACAGTGACTGTCATACCATATGTTGCCCAAGGCTTTCTCAGACATCTCAAGAACGTTCTGCTAATAGAAGCAGAGCTGTCAGGCAAGGCTATGGTATCAATCTCTTCATTTTACTAAAGCTATTGTCCCATGGCATCTGCTTTGCAAGAGAAATTTCTGGGCTGACTCAGCTATGCTTCTGGGATTAGCAAGAGCAAAGGCAGATGCCTGGATTGGAGATCAGCTTCACCAGTAATATGACAAAGAGGAAAGAGTTAAGCTTTCAGACGATGACAATATTCCATAACTTTACCTCTGGTGGTAAAGGTGTAGACAACCAGGGAGAAAATGTCTCCTACACTGTTATGCACGTGCACGTCGAGTAGGGATTCCGGGTATTTAGAGTGTGTAACCTAATCTGAGTTTTACTAACTGGTCCTCACGCTGACCGGAAGCAGGACTATCATGTTAGTCATGATAATGACTTCCTCACTCACTGATGGTTACTCACTTATCTACTAGGAATGTAGAACAGACCTGCTATTACTTTCTTATTGCTTATTATTTTGGTTACAAATAAAACTTATGCACAGGTATTGTTCTGATTTTATAGATGAAAACTATAGATACATATTAGTAAGCTAAGTCTTAGCAATCTTAGATAAAAGAATGACAATTAGTATTTTTCTTCATCTAACAACTATTATTAAATTTATTCTATGTGCTAGCACTATTCTAGGCACTTGGGATGCATAACATGAACAAAGCAGACACCAATACCTGGCCTTGGGATCACTATATTCAAGTAGGTCAACCCTTATCTATTAAATTAGATCATAATTGTCCCAGTGACTGAAAACTGTATGATTTGTATTTGTTTTTCTGGCAACTTACCATTTATAGTTTAGGTGTTCATGAAAACAAGCAACATTTTCAGTCTATCAATCTGTAACATATAAGTAGTACAACTGTAACAAAGTGATGATATTTATTTTTTTCAACTATTGTTTCTTCTGTTAATTATAAGAGTAGTTAAAAAACTAAAAATCATTAATAAAGTAAAGAATTGGGGAACAATTTATATTCAAGTGTGGTTGTGATTATTTCTCAAGGTTTTCTTTAGTTGTTACTATAAAAATCAAAATCAAGATTAAGAATTACTTTTCAGTACCTTGCAATAGAGTTGTGTTTATTTTGCTTCACGTTAGCTATATTCAGGGAGATGGACTGTGTCTCTGGGACAAGAAAACTCACCACAGGTACAATCTTCTACTGATGGGCGTTAACATTTCCTCACTGACAAACCTTTTTTTTCCTCTTTTTACAATTTCCTGCTTTCTCACTGGTTAGCTTCTAATTTAAAATACGTTATTGGTGGTGATTAAGCCTATGTCACATATATTATACTCCTGTGGTGTTTCGTCTCATTTTTCCTGGTTTTTATCATCATAATCACTCTTACATTTTCTCCTTCTAACAAAACACATATGTATTTGCTTATATCACTGTCGATTTCAAAACAAATGGAAAAAGGGAAAAGGCAATCTTGTAATAAAGCTCAATTGTTGCTCTTTTCTGATGACAAAGCATTCCCAGGAAAGTTTAAGTTTTAATATAAATAAAGGCAAGAATCAGTTCAAGTCAAGCATATATGGAGAGATGTAAAAACATTTGTCAAAAATATTTTTTCCTGCTTGACCTTCATCTCCTCTCCTCTTAGCACAGTTCACCACTACTTACTCTTCTTGCAGGTCCAGCTGAGATCTATTTTGACAATTGGTCAAACCTATTGGTTTCCAAAGAATTTCTTAGTATAGATAAGAAAATAATGCAGGAGGACGATACACTCACTCATCTTCCGGGCACACACAGAATACCACTGCACGAGTTGAAAATCTAAGAGTGATACTCGCATTTGGCAGGTATAGTGCAACCACTTCTGACTGTGAATTGATGCTATTGTTCAGATCAGTTTACTTAACAGTGTCCCTTAGAGTTTGAACTAATGGACCATGTGACAGATAAATTTCTACAGGGAGAGAAGAAGGAAATTCTTTTATCTGTTAGAGTGGAGCGCGAGTCCCTGAAAACCTGAAGTTAAGAATATCAAAAAATTTGGCTGTGAAAGTCAAGACATGAGGCTATGAAACAAGCTTCACCTATTTCACAATTTGGTCTGGATCAAGTTCAATTTGTATGGTTCGTCTGGCAATGCAAAGGCCTCTTTTGCTGATGCATATTTTTAGACATAAATGTCAAAACACTTGATTAAAGAAAAATGGAAAGGGGCAAACATTTCTAAAACCTCTCCTTTGAAATAATGACCTCCCTGTCTCTTCTCATTAATTTTAAATCATCACCACCACAAAAAAAAGCAGGGGCTTCATTTACCTGTGGTTGGGTGGCCAGTAATTGACTGGGTTCATCAATTTTAAGCCATCTCAGCAGCAAAGAAATGGCCTCTGCTTAACACTGGTAGATAGCACTGAAATTTATTAATTTATTCCGATAACATCCAATTACTAGAAGGTGTTCTGTCAACATCCTCACCCCCCACAAATACCTTTCCTACATTGTCATTTAGCAAACTGCACCTGGCTGGTATTAAAATTATTTACTGAAATAAGGGCTGATTGAAAAAATGACAAAAGGGTATTAGTTCACATAATTAAAATACTCTAACAATATTAATTTAAAAGTCTAGGTGTGACTTATTTGACCCAGAAATTTTATTACTAAATATTTTTTCCAGATACACTTGTCCATGTGTGCAAAGATAAATATAGTATGATGTACAATAGAACTTCTAGAAATACTAAAGGTTAAACACAATGTAAATGACCTATAAAAGACAGGTTAAAAACATGTTACATACACAAAATGGAAACTATGAAGCCATCTAAAAGGAATGTTTGTGTTAAAAAGCATGTGTACACAAAAAATGTAGAGAAGTATATATTACTTTCATACGTATACAGAGTATGTTTATATACCCATATATATATATGTGTTTATCACATATGTGATACCCATATGTGATACCCACAAATCTGAAAAGATCTTCAAGACAGGTAAATTTAAAGATGCAACACACAGGGCAGTATTATATACTATATATGTCAGTCCTAGAAATCATTCAAATTTCTATCAACCAAGAAATGAATAGTGTTCTGTTTATATAATAGGACATAATGCAGCAAAGAAAATGAGTGAACCATAGCTATACAAAATGTGTTTGAATTTGAAAAACGTAATGTTGAACTTCCAAAAATACATTAGATACCAAATAATACCTTTAATAAAATTTGAGAACAGGCAAAACTAAGCTATAGAATTTAGTTACATATTGGTGAGAAAATAAGGGAGAAAATAAAGAAGTGAGTATCATAGAATTTTGCTTTGTATTACCAAAGAGAGAGCAGGGTTGCCACTTTATTTGTAAGGACTGTGTGTGTGTGTGTGTGTGTGTGTGCATGTATGTGTGTGTGTATGTGTGTGTACGTGTGTGTATGTGTGTGTTGGCAATGTTGTAGTTGTTGAGCTTGGTGGTAGTTACACTGCATTTCATGTTACAATAATTCATTACTTCTACATTAAAGTTTTATACAATTTTTACATGTTACATATTTAATGATTAACAAAATTTAATATGAAATGTAAGATGCTAATCAGTATGCATGTGATGTCTATATTTGTGTGAAGGGGCAAGTGTGGTGTTTACGAATGTGTGTGTGTCTATCTATCTATCTAGTTAGAGAGAGAGAGAGAGAGAGAGAGAGAGAGGGAGAGAGAGAGACTTTTTTTTCCTGAAGGACAACCAATAAGTGAAAAGAAGTTACATCAGAGAAAAGATACCAAACAGAAATTGTGCCCATAGTGCCATCAGGCAAAACACTAATTTATTTCTCACTGGCTGCTTTGCGATTATTTGGTAGAAGGATTAACCTTTTGAAAATATGTTTTCTTCTTTTGTTAAATCAGCAAAATGTCAGGGATGCCTGGCTTTTCTCAGTTGTTTAAATTCCAAGTTTTAGATGATGCAAAAACATTTGAAATCTAACAAGAGAAATTTTCAATTCGCTACTTTGAAATCTAGCATTTGGTAGTAGCCAAGTTCCACAACATAAACTTTTGTGATATCCTGCAGCACTGAAAACAGCAAGGTGAATAAACAAAATACATTTAATTAATTTATTCATTTCTAATCGTGTCCAAGTTACTTAGATCATGAACTTGTGGTTATGAACCTTTGGAGAAATACTCCATTTAGTTTAAATCTTTTGAAAAGAGGTGCCTACAAAATTGAAAGTAATCCTGTATATGGTAAGATGACGCTTCAGCATTCCAGGATATGGTAAGAATTTGAAAACTTTCTTTTGTTTCATTCTGTATAGTTATCGTCCTTAGGACTACAGTCTGATAAAGAGTCTATATACTATATTGATTCCACAAAACAATGCAGTAGTGAAAAGAGATACAGGGATATTTAGCTATGAATACATGAAGACTACTCCATCACCATCAGTCTCAGCAAAATATTTTAATTATCAGGATAGGCAAATGCTGGAATTATATAAAGAGTAATTGGCCATGGTCCACATTGCTGATTAAGATGCAATATTTAGTTGAAATAAAACAAACACAAAGCATGGACCAGAATATGGCTTAGAAACACGTCCAAAATTGCTGCAAGTGGTCCAATTATTTTCATGACTGTTTTTTAAGAATATTCAGTAGAACCATCACTGATGACTCCTTTGAGTTCTGACAGCTGTCTGGTCATTTTGTCTCTTGACTTCCCTACATTGGGGCTTGGGAGAAGGAAGACGAGAATGTGGAGTGTGTGCCTACGTCTTTTTGCTTGCTTCCGCCTTTCCCAGTTCTGGAGAGGAGTCACTGTTACTCTGCAGACAGGAGATGTTGCCATTTGGTCTAATGCACGTCTAGGACTTACAGATCCAAGTTAGGAACCTAGGAAAACTTAAAAACAAATTCTAAAAAGGGGTGCCTTATGTGCTCCATGACCTTGGAGACTTGTTTTAAATACAGGATGGGTACCCTTCTATTTTTTATCTGACTACAATCCTCATAATTGATAACATTACTTATTAATCTATATTTTATAACTGATATTCCTCGAACTAAAGAATTGTTCAACAACTTCTTGAATGTGTATCTATTTCAGTAATGGAAAGAACATGATGTGTGGAGTCAGAAGATTTGAGGGCTGGCCTTCACTTCTACCGCATTCTGAGCACCGTGGCCTTGACTCATTTGCTCGTTGGTGATGATAATGCCTCCCACAGAGGTAGTATGGATAGTAACGGTGGTCAAATCTGGAACTCACCAGGGACTGAACAAGTCTTCCTTAGTTTTACATTAATTAAATAATGCATTGTTTCTCTAAGCGGCGTTTTAACATGTAGATTTGAAGGCACCGTATAAGAAATTTAAATGAGGTTGTGGAATTTTATTACTTCCACAAAGATGTCAGTAATTTATTGTGTTCATTAAAGAACTAAAAGTTATTTTAACTTACTGGAATACTGTGTCCCAAGCTTCACATTTTTAGATGTTTCCCACGCTCTGCAGAAGGAACACGGTGGTTCATGTGTCCGATAGGTAGCGAAGAGAAAAATGGCAAAATGGCAGGTGGGCCCTCAAAGGTAAAAACACGTATTCCAAAACCCACCGATCCCAATGGTAATGGCTTACGTAACCGCCGAATACCGTCACACCCGCGGAGATGCCACGGCCCATAATGCGTGGTACTTGCTGGGAAGACAGAAGGACATAGTAGGCGAGGTGGCCATCTTTAGGACAAACCAGGGAAACAATGACGGCGAAGGACGTTCACGCATTCGAGCCCTTTGCCCATCAACATCCATAAGAGATACACCCTTAGTTGCTCAAAAAGATGAAACTATCACTGATAGCTGGATCTTTTTTCTTTTCTGATAACTTGCTATTATAAAGACAGGCAAATTACTCTTCAATTCTTTGATAACAGAGAGAATGTAGAAAAATAAAAACATGTCCCTCTCGTGTGTTTTCTTTCCTACCCCTCACCTGAAATTCTCCCCCGTTTTCTTTTTAACTCCTGTGTTTCTAGGCTCACCGAAAGCTGAGCCTCCTTTATCGAGGATGGCAAGCTTCCCTACGAGAGCAACCACATCCACCTCTTCCTGACAGCTGGAGTCGTACCGACCGAATCAGTACGTGGTATATGTCACCTTAGATTTCTCACGTCTGTTCTAGGAGCCGTCCTCTCATCTCTTTTCTTCTCAGACTCTTCTGCTAACTTTATTTCCTCAAATTGTCCAAGTTCTTTCTGACCATCGAGTATTTGTTCACATGGGTCCCTTCAGTCTGTAATGGTCTTTTCCTTCTTCTATGGGCACAGCTAATACCTACTCAGTCTCGAGGCTTTAGTGAAAATGTTACAACTTCCAGAAGCTGTTCTCCGACCTTCTTCACTAGTCAGGTGTCCTGAAATATGTGTCCCCAGAACTCTAGGCACTCCCTCTGTCATAACACTAATCGCAACTGGTTGTAAGAATATCATCTGTCCTTCCCACAAGTCCCAGGATGTGCAGACTGGATCTAGGTTCTTCACAAATTCAAATCAGCCACTCAGCACTGTGTCTGTTATAGCTGAGAGATGGTAAGTATTTATTGGGAAAAAAAGGACTTTTAGCTCCCTAAAGGCAGAGATTGAAGACTCTTCTTCTCTCTCATCTGGCGTGGCACAAGGTTCGGGAGTGTATCCGAAGTCCTCGGTACTTACTAAGTGCACTCCAAGAACGCTAGAGCTGGAAAGCATCTTATAAACGGTCTCAGATAAAATCTTCAATTTATCTTAAGTTGATGAAGCATAAGATTAAAGGCCAGAAGTCTGGTTGGTTTAATAGAACTCACTGAGACCCAGATCTTCTGAACCTCACTGAGGATTTTGGCAACATACTATGTTGCCATATTAGTGAATCTAATTTCAGATTTATATATACATATGTGTGTGTGTGTGTGTGTGTGTGTGTTTATGTATACACACACACGTGCGCATATATGTGTATACACACACACATATATAATATTATGTATTATGTATCCACCAAAGGTTCCCAAGACCATCATAAACAAATTTGCAAGTTTTCATATCCTTAGCTATCAGAAATAATGATATATATTACACACAAAGCCAATGTAGAAACTCTTCCAGAAGGTTATTAGACTTTAGAAGTTGGTGGACATTTTCCACATCCTTATGTCATTGGTATAAGCAAAACAACTTTCAAAAATCTAGCTTCTAGTTTCCACTGCCCTCACACACACACATGTGTGCAGGTGGACAAACACACACATGTGCGAATATCCCTCGAACCATCTGACTAGGCTTCAATTGAGAGAAAAAATGGAAGGCAGCAAAATGTGGACAATTTTCTAGCACATAGAGAAGTGGTCAATTTCTAGTAAAGGTAAGTCATCCCCTTGGCTTCTCATTAACCACTGAGGATAAATCCAGTTATACGTTGAAGGAACTGAAGGAGCTATTGAGAAATCTGTGCCCGTCATGTGTGAAACTTTTCTGAAGAGTTAAGGTTTTTCCTTCAGTGCCTTACACAGCACATCGTCTGAGTCCATTACACGAGAAGGATACTTGTCATCTACACTTCCTTTCTCTTTAAGAATAAAACCATAGACTTTAACAAGGCATTCTCTTTGTTAATTAAAAGTATGCATATTTTTTCCAACTTAAAATGCTGAACTCTTTTGTAGAGACATGTGCAATTTCACACATCCCTTTGCTACTTCATGCCCGACGAATGGCCCACCACCAAATCCTGTGCTCTTGTTATTACTCTGAAAGTTCCCTAATACATTTTTCTAATGTTTCCAAAGCCCCAACTGTGGGTGTAGATGTAGCATCTACATTTCTACTTTGAAACCAGCTCCAGGATACCCAACAGTAGTCAGAAACCTTACAGTGATTTATTTGTAAACGGAGCAGCTCTGTGGGCCCTAGGCATCCACAGGGGGTTGGCCCAGGACCCTCTGGGGATGCCGAAAGCACGGATGCTCACAGGCCTTGGTCACATGGCGCAGTATTTGCGTGTAACCCAGCCGCCCCCGCCGGCGTGCTTCACCATCTCTAGGTTACTTGTGATACCTGGTACAGTGTCAACGCCACACCATACGCAAATGCTATGACAACCACAGCATAGTTTGATACTGTATTGTTTAGGGGATAATGACAAGAACAGAAGTCTGTACATGTTCAGTATGGATGCACCCACCACAGGCCTAACTACGATGTACCCTTCTTAAAAAATATTTTTTTGATCTGTGGTAGGTCAAATGTGGGAATGCAGACCCCGTGGATGTGAAGGGCTGACGGCGTCGCCGGAAGATCGATGCCAACCGGCGTCTGCCGAGCTGCGGGTAGCAGCGGTGATCATTTTCTTTGCACTCCTGAACAGAGCAAAATGACAAAACGCGATCTTACGTAATTATTAATTTTATCATCAATTACAATTTAGACATGTTTAGGCCCTAGGAGGCTAACTTTTTCATTTTTTTTTTAATACTGAGGAGCTCCTGCTAATTTAAATAGACATTGGCATTTCAGATGGGATACCCACATGGCACAGGACTTCCTAATTGTGTGTCGGCGTGTCCGTGCACGGCTGCATGTGCTGTCGTGATAACACGTCCTCTCCTTCCAGACCTTTCCGTCATGAAGCCATTGCGTGGGAAGGAGAGAGGCGAGAGACCTGGCAGCAGGACACGAAAGGTGTTCCTCTTTTTTTATTACATGGACGTCCAGCGGCCTTTTTAATCCTTTACTCTCTCTTAATGAACTTGGGAGGGTAAGGCAGGTGCAATGAGAGCTGTCAATACTGAACTCCCAGCGTGCACCGCACTGTAAGTTACATGTACGGTTCTCCGCCCCTCCCCCTCCCTTCCATCACCCCTGGGAGAGACTGAACCCCTTGGCTGCGGCTGCGGCAAACTGGATCCTAATAACTATGATGCTTCACTGCTGCTTCTTTTTGCTAAGATACAAGGGCAGTGTCAGGAGAACTCACCTGGGCGTGAATTCGACCAGAGACGTGGGCTGGGCGAGAGCACTCGGGTTCCCACGTGTCACGAGCTCTGCGATGACTTGCATGCGAAGAGGCCTGGCCGCTGGCTTTCCTCATTCCCTGATGGGCCTGTCATTTTTACCTTCAGGCTCCACGAAACCATGTCTGGGGGCCTGCGAAATGACATTTCTCTCTGTGTTTCAAATTATTTGAGAGGGCGATTTTTTTCCCAATGTGACAGGAAAGCATCATGTAACTGATTCATAGGCTTACAGATGACGGAGTTGCTTGAAGAAGGTATCTTCAATGAAATCAGCAACCTCGCAGGTCATGCTAGATAGACCTCGTTTAAAATTAGGGTTATGCCCTGAGAATTCCACATCTGTTCCATCAACAACTAAAAGCAGGTGATGATCAATATTTTTTTCAAGTTAAAGATAAAATATTTCCTAAGGCAAAGCCTCATGAAATATATTATAAATGGTGACATAATGTATTATCAAAAGTGACAGAGAATATATCAAGTGCTGGTGAGAACTGGAGCATCTAGAACTCTCCCACACTGTGGATAAGTGTGTAAACTGGGACAACTACTTTGGATGAGTTTGGTAGCGTCTGCTAAACCTGAATACGTCCATGACGGTGCAACAGAAGCGCGTACAGATATGGTCCTTCTATATGCACAAAGTGACTTTCATTAGCCGCACTATTCATGTAACAAGCCAGACTGGAAGCACTACAAGCTTTCACTCACAGCAGAATGGATAAATTGTAGAATAAGTATAAAATGCAACACTACTGAGAAAAAGAATGAAGAACAACTGCCACATGGATTAACATGAATTAATCCAACACATGTAATTTTAAATGCAATAAACCCTGGAAAAAAGAGTCCAATATAATTGCATTATATTGAGCTAAGAAAGAGTGAAATCTAATCTAAGGTAATGGACATCACCTTAGTGGTTACCTTTGAGGAAGTTCCAGAGTTCTCAGATTGTTCTATTTCTGGATGTGGATGATAGTTACATATAAGATTTCTTTTTGTAAAAATTCCCTGAGCTGCAGGCTTATCATTTGCAAAGTTTTCTGTAGATGTTCAGATTTTAATTTAAAAAATCCTTTATGAAGGATATGAAGTACAATAAATGAGAAATCTTCATAAAAGAATCAGTCCTTAATTATTCCTTCCTTTGTTCTCCCTAGTCCTTTGCATGTATTTTTATTTCACCAATAACACACTTACATTTTATTTTTATTTAACTATATTGAGAAGTTATTAAGTCTGAGACTAGGCATTACTATTCTTATATACCCACGATACATCACAGTGTCTATCACGTTAGGCTTATTAATGACAATATTTTAAAAAAACTGACATTTGTTGGGTGCTTTTTATGTGGCACTATTGCATTGTAATTTATGTGTATTACTTATTGAAGTTTTATTTGATAGAGTTAATATCATCTCTTTTGTCCAGATGAGAAAGCTGATGGACTTGGCGGTAGTCAGTTGTCCAAAGATACACAACTTGCAAGTGGTGAACACAGGATTGAAACCCAGACTCCAGAGCTTCATTTCTAAGCTACTCAGATACAAAGGGCAGGCGATTCAGAATGCAAGAACACCGATCTGGGGAAGTACGTGCTCAATGTGAGCTTTGAATGCAACCTGCAACTTACAGATTCATATACAGTGATTACTCTCCTGTGGGAGAACAGAGGTTGGATATAGGCAGACCCATTTCTTTACATGCAACACACTGTGGTAGGCACTGAAGATACAGGAATTAAACATCAGATGAAATCCAAACTTCGAAGATGAAAGTTTAGCAGGAAAGATGGGAATTGACAAAATCACTGCACTTGTTATAAATGTTATTAAAGGAACCTACTAGGTGCACACACGTAACTAACAGGGTGCCAGACGCACGGAAGAAACTAAAACCCACGGTACGTAAGTACAGAAGGCCAACGGTGACTGCTTTGAGACCAAGGGAAAATAAAGGCAGGAACAGATAGCACAGTTAGAAGGGTAAAAACTCTGAAAGAATTGTGACTGTAAAGGCTTCGGGGATAATGATGTTATGTATAAAGGTCAGCCTAGAGAGATCATCTTGAGTAGACAAAGTTCTACGTTTTTAAGAAAATGTTAGCCAAGTTATTTCAAGAAAAAAAATAAGACAGTGAACGAGCAAGGTCACAAAGATGAAATGAAGTGAAAAATACAGACAAGGTCACCAAGGTTACACTTCTCATTCTGTATGAGTGTCTTCGTCATTTGAAGACTTTGAAGAACGTTTGTTTGGATGACTTCAAGTGCAGTGGAACAAACGCTCTTGTAATTTCCTCTCTACACTAAGTGCATTATGCTAATTCAGTCTGAGCAGTAGATTCTTCTCCTGCTCTCTTCCATCAAATCCTAGAAGCACAAGCTTTAGATGGCTCCCCTATTTCCACTGCCCAAGTCCAAAGGTGGTAGTGGGTGGCTGAACAGTGACAGGATTGCTCCTTGCTTCTGAGACAGGCAGACTCTCCCCTAAGCTGATGGAACGATCACATTGTCTTTCTAACATGTCGACATTCAGCACGTTGTGTCGTACCCCTAAAACAAACCCCCCAGGGATCTGACACATGAACGTCCAATCATCATTGCAGGACTGGCCAACCACCTTAGTGATTCTGTAGACACTGGGTGGCGAAACACCCCTGTACTAAAACACTGAGGTGACAATCAAAGGTTTGATATGGTGTCTGGTTTTTAAAATTTTTGTTAATTTACATATTTATTAAAACTATGAGATGTAAAACATGTTTTAAACATAAATATGTCCAACAATGCACATTTATTTCAAATTAACATATGCTCTATCTACTTTTTACAGACTTAGAGCAAGAAATAGACCTAGGAACACCGACACACAGGCAGATTTTAAGGAAAAAGAAATTAGAAGCTAGAGTTGGAATGGAATGCACTGTCGTGTGAACTGGCAGACACCATTGTCCTAGAAGTGATGGAGCAGAGGACGGGAGGATACGGGAGAGGAGGGTACCAGCTGGGAAGTTGCAAAGAGGATGTCTGCTCTGAATAAAAGTCTATGATTACTCCATGATTACTCATTACAGACACACTCCTAAGATTTTCAATTAATGCTAATTAACACTTAATATATGCTGGCACTATCCTGAACAACTGAAAACATTATCTCCCCCAATCATTAAGACAAACATAGTATAATTATTTTTACAAACAAAGCATCTATGGTCTAAACAGCACTAATGACTTAATGTTAGCTTATAAAAGGAAATCCTGGGACTCCAAACCAACTCTGTTTACCCTTTTATCTGGTGATTCAAATTAGAAGTTTATGGCATATCGCTTATTGCAAAATAAAAATGATGCGATAACTCAGACTGAAGCAAGAAAACGTTCGCATCTTTTTTCAGTCTCTGGAGCTAATCACCCCTGAAGTGATGCTCTCCAGGTTGTGTTTTGATTATAGTCACTCTCCTCATCCAGTTCACTATGGCTTCTAGGTTTTCAGGGGTTTCTTGTGTTTAACTAAACACGAGCGGAAGTCCGTCAGTAGAAATGGCAGTCCTGGAAGTCTCTGAAACTAAATTGAAAACATCTGATTGCCAATGGTCAGCACAAAGCTCAGTGATTCCAGGGTTTCTTTTCTATAGTCTTGCCATGGAATCAATAGAGGAATATTCCAGATCTTATTTTTAAATATTGAGTAGACAAAAAAAAAAAGAACAACAAAAAACGCTATCCCAGAAAAAAAATTTATTATAAGAACAAAACTTTTGGGGTTTTGTTGTTGTTGTTGTTGTTGTTTTATCACATTTGTAGACGTTACTGATTCCAAATAAGAAGAGGTTATTTTAAAAAATTTATAAATATAGTATCCCATTATTTGTCTACTGTTAAAAGTTTATTTTGTCTGTCTGATCTGGTCCAGTCAAAACTGCAGTCCTTGTGTGTACATTTACACATATTTTTTGAGAAATGAAATATTTTGAAAAGAAAACCACACTGTAGTGAACAGCTACCATTTTATATCTTACGGATAAGAACACCAAGGAAAAGAGCTATCAAGAACTTAAACCTAAAGTCACACAACACAAGATAGCTTAAACTTTCAACAAAAAAGATAAAACTTACCCAGAATCAATAGATCTACTAAAAGTCCCTATAGCTCAGTAATCACTCAATGCCTCTCCAGTTTCTGCATCTTACGTGTATTATTTAGGTTTCATCCAAATTTGAGCCTACCCTTGGTCAAAATTGTGTTTGAGAGGGAAGTGGAACTCTGTTTCTTCGAATTTTTCAAAAACATTGTGACAAGCCAAATAATTTACATATATAATGGTGAGGCCAACATTTCCATGTTCTCCAGGAATTATACATGACTGATTGCATTTTATCTTCTGTGGATTCACCCTTAGTTGAAATAAATTTCTTCATATTACATAATAATCCTTTTCTCTCTCTGGTTACATACCCTGTAAACTAACCAACCAAAGGCAGGTGAGGCTTTTAAAAAGCAGAAGGAATAAAATAAGTATCTAGATGTTTCTTCTGTGGCTCATTTGCTGTAGGATGTAATAAATTATTGATCCTTGTTCTGTGATGGTTTTCTCATTGGTGAGATAATGATAATGAACCACTTAAAATGAAGTCATGTGTGAAAAAAAAACTAATATAGGATTGAAAACTATTTCAGAGACATCAAGTGTTGTAACAATTAACGACAGTGATAATAATTTCCATCTACCAACTGGAAATTGTATTTTTCATTGCTCTACCTGCTCCACTTGTAGGTCATAGTCCTTTAACATTGAATTTGAACAGTTTTTGGCATCCAGGTTGCATTTAATAACTTGATCCAAATGATTCGTATACTGTTAATCATATCAATGCCTTAAAATTACTGAGTTCTCTTAGAATTTTAAAAGCTTCTTGGGAAAGGAAAGCCAAAGTTCTTATTCCAGAAACAGCCTTTAAAATGTAAAATAATATGAAACCTAAGAAACAAATGCTATAGATAATAACTTTATTATTTTGCTAGGTTTGGTGTGATTCAACTGGGCAGACACCTCATCTTTTATATGTAAAATATTTAGAAAAATTATAGAATCTGCAGAGTGAAGGGGAATAAGATACTAGATTTGGATGCCATGTGTTGAAAGAAAAAAACAAATTAATAAATGTGTGCATGCTTTCATGCAAGAATCTATTCCACTTTCATTCTGACACAGGAACCTCAATCACCTTGCCTGTGATTGAACCCTTTTATGACAGAGAACTCAGTACTTTGATTTATTCACATTCGGTACCGGTCTTTATGTGGAATTAAGAATTGCTCCTCTTTAATTCTCATCCACGTATGTAATATTTCCTGTCTTTTATATAAACTCTACCTTCTCATCTACAGATGTAAGATTATTTGACGAGATTTATTTCAACCCCATTTAAGTGTCCCCATTTAAAACTTTTCTCAAATTCTTTTTTTTCATATTACAAAATATTACCATCTAAATCGCCCCACTCTGGACACAACTCAGATCATCAATGTCTCTTTAAAGCTATACAGCTGCTATAGAAAAAAAGACAATTAGGGTGCTCTACTTTTTTAAAACCTATACAAATGTCCTGAGATCACACATTACTTATCTGGGTGCATCTTTTATCTCAGAGCTCTACGTTTTGCCAAAAATTTCCCCTACAAGCACTATACCACTGAAAAATTATAATCATATGGTTGGGGATGATAGTTTTCTCAACTAGAAATTTTTCATCATGGAATTTAAATGGATGTGCAAATGTAGGCTCATCTTTTAAACTGATATTTGGGGAAGCTAGAAGTGTGTGTGTGTGTGTGTGTGTGTGTGTGTGTGTGTGTGTGTGAATTTATCAGCATTTATTTCCAAGTCTTTCTCAAAAACACACAAATGGTTTCCCTGTTTTTTTTTTCTATTTTATTATTGTAGCTCAAGTTATGTAAAATAGTGAAAGGCTACTCACTGATACTGTTTCTTTAAGTCTAGTTTTCCTGGCAGTGTATGTAATTTCTCCTTCATTATTATGAATGACATGTTCCCCATTTCCCATTTAAAATCTTTCTTTATTTTCATCACATAGTCCATATTTTCACTTCAACATTTGTCTTTGTGTTAAGAATATGTGACATTCCCAAAATATAGTCTTTAGACTCTAAAAGAGCAATTTCAAAATACACAACAAATTCATAATAAAAAAGCTTAGTCAGTTTCATTCCCACCATACTCACAATATATGGATATTAATTTTCATGTCCAAATTATTTCCAAAAACATGAATCTATCTGGGTTATTTCAAACCATGAAACATTCTTCTGTTGGACTTCGGTGAGTTTCCCAAGTTAGGCAGTCCAGTGAGACCTACACTTCTTGTCAGGTGTTGGGTTTCTGCCTTCTGCTTCTGAATTTCTCACGTCCTCAAAATATTGGTTATTTTCCTTAGCCAAGTTTTGTTCTTGTCAGCTTTTTTAGGTGACTTTGCCCTATTCTTGAAGATTATTCAGAGCTTCAAAAAACTGATCCCTAGGAAACCAATTGCAAATAGGAAGCTTACAGAAGCTCTGATCTATGAGTCATATAACAGATCTGAAATTAAGTTTTCAACACATGAAATGACTGTCCAAGGCAAATAGTTCTTTTGAAAGAAAACAGTTTACATGTGGGGAATATTATTAATTTTATAACACTAGATTTCATGCATCATGGCAGTTTTGGCGGAAGAGATTATAACAACTAAGTTACTCATATCTTACATCATTTGTCAGGAAAAAAAAGTGTGACTTGTATTTCTTTAGAACACTGTTTTGTAGAAATAAGAGTCTGAGGATAAAAAGTCCTTAAAAAATTCAAACGTGCAACTCCAATGCTCAGATGACTAGGAAATTTTTGGAAAGGTAAAATCTCAGTTTTTAAAAAAACAGATTATAGCAAAAATTCACTTAAGTAGTTTGATTATTGTCTCAGTAACTGACATGGTCAAAAACATAGGAAATTATGTATTAGCCAAAGTATTTTAATCAACATACACATACAACAGTGATAATTGCAGAAACATTAATTGGGGCCATTGACCAAGTGGTTGCTAAATACCAGATTTTTTTCAAGTTATCTAAGTGATAGATACATAGATGGATGGGTAGGAAGTAGATACACAGAGACCGAACACATATTTGTGGTTATTCTCATGTAAACTACATGATAGTTACCATTAATATTTCCACTTAACAGGAACTAGATGCAGAGAGAGGCCACGTGATGAGGTAATGCTAGAACATACATTTTAGTTAAACTTGCAATCCAAATAACATATAGAAATTCCATAGAAAACAAAATCTTTTGCTACAAAAAACTGAAGTAAAAACTAAATGAAAGTTTCTAAGGAATGCTTCAACCAAAATATTTAGACAGTTCTCTTTCCATCACCATATGTTTGAGACTGTGTCCCTCCTCTCCTACCTTCCTCGCCCCTTACCCTCAGACGACCCCTAACCACTAAACTTTTGACGGTGTTCATGACTTTTTGTTTCTTTGTTGCTTTCAGCTTTGTGTTCCACAAGTGAGTGAAATTATGGGTGATGAACACATAACACAAAATACAGATGATGTATTGTAGAATTGTATACCTGGAACCCATGTAATTTTTACTAACCAACATCACCCCAATAAATTTAACAATAAAAAAATTAGATAAATAACAGAGCAAAAAAACCAGATTTTTTCAAAGTGTTTACACACAAATATATTACTAATCTCAAGTGTGGTATTAAAACAAATATTTAGCAATATCTCTATCAGTTATAATAAAAACTGAACATATACAGATGTATGGAATGAACATTTTGAGGTAAAAGGGTACTCAGAGGAAAATTTGTAATCGTGTATTAAAAAATGAAATAAAGCATAGCAAATGCCTTCTCTAAAAGATAGAATAACAATAATAATTTGAACCAAAATGAGAAAGAATTCAATAAAAATAAAAGAGAAATTTAAGAAAAAAATCACTAGAACATTTAAAAAAAATAATTCAACATGTTTGACACAAGATATGATAATCAAGGAAAAAATTAAAATTAACAAAATGTAAAGAAAAATATAAAAGAAAAGGAGATACACAAAAATGTGCTCACATTATGGAGCTCTACAAATAAAATTAAAAACCCAATGAATTAATAAATTTCAAGAAAAAAATGACCATTTATCAAAATTATTCTACTCTCCATGAAGGATACAAAAAGGTACAAAAAAATAATCATCTCCCCCCAACCAATGCCATAGGATCAGAAACTGTTATAAAAGAATTCAGCAAGATGATTGAAGAATAGTTAATGTAATGTTTCTTTATTGTCCCAGAGCATATAAATTTTAAAAATCTCATACGTGATTTTAAGGGACACGTAAAACATCAGAAAGAAAAAATAATGAAGCACCTACAAAGAAGTAAATCAAATGAGCTGATATTAACTCACAAGTATCAATACAATAACCTGAAATGAAACATGAGCAAACAATATAAATGCCCATTCAAGAATAGTGTAGCATAGCCACATATATTCCACACTTGTATGAATTTTTTAGTATTACTAAATTAGTACCATTATTCATATTAATAACCCCGCAGAAAAACAGTATAGCGTCTTCAAAGAGGCTACAAAGGCACTCAACAAAACTCAAAGCCCATTTTCAATGTGTACAGGAAGAATCTTGTTGAAGAAATATTTGTCAGCATTAAACATGCGCGCACGCACACACACACACACACACAATTTATTTAGATCCCAAAGTATCTTACTACAAAACCACATATCTCACATGATGAGGATACATTGGAGGTATTTCCACCAAAGTCAGCAAAAATAGAAATATACACAATACCTTCAGGACCTTTTCATCTGTTCTAGTGATATTTGACACACACCTGGACAAGAGAAAAAAAATAGGCACAACACCTAGAAAGGAGGAGGTAAAACTATCACTATTTGGCAATTGATATGGTTGTATACTGAAAACTCAATATAATGAAATTGAAAGTTAGCACCTACAATAAATTGTATTACAATGAGCTAAAAATATGATTAATGTGAGAAAACAACAGTCTGTATGACAACAAACACCAACTAATTAGAAGACATGATGGGAGAGAAGAATCCATTTTTAATAACACCCAGAGATAAAACAGCTAGGAAAAAACCGTAATAAAACATAGATAATTATACATGGGAAATTCCAAAATGCTTCTGAGGGACACAAAAGTAGGTTGAACAAATGGATTCCATGTTCCAGGAATGGAAAATTCAACATCAAACATACGTTGTCTTCCTAAGTTAATTAATAATTTACATGTCATTGCAACAAAAATATCGACGAACTATTTCTGTAAGTAGACAAGGCAGTTGAAAAATTCATATGGATAACATAAACAGCCAACACTCTCCAGGAAAATGGGAGAAAAGGTTGTGAGCCCCATAAAAATGAACTGCATAGCCTCATTAATTAAAGCAGTGTGACACTGGTACTACGTGAACTAACAACTCAACCAATGTGACAGAACAGAAGGAGCTGAAACAGATGCAAATATACATAGAACCTTAGTACGTTATCAGGTGGCAACTCAGAGCAGTAAAACAATATGCTTTTCACTATGGTGTTGGAAAACAGCGTAGCCTTTTGAAAAATAGTATTGGATTAATACTTCACACCGTACCCCAGGATGACTTTCAAATGTATCAGTGTTTCAAATATTAAACCCAAGTTACTAGACTGAAATATAACAGTATTCTATTACAAATTAGGAAGGCTTTTTAATTCTGGCTTCATATCTAGAAGCAAATAAAATATTGATAAAGTTGACTGCCTAAAAATGTTGCAGATGACCAAGGCAAATGACACACTGGTGCAAATATCTGCATCTCAAATGGAGGATCTACCTGATATGAGAGAGTTTGTAAAGAAAAAGACAGAAATTGAATAAAACTGGACAAAAGAAATGAATCAATAGATCACAGAAATATCAATAGAAATCATTGCCAAGATAAATGAGAAGATACCTGCCCTTTGTCAAAATAAGAGAAATCGAAGGTGAAAAAAAACCATGGTGACATCTTACTCCTCAGCTTGCAGCATCCAGAAGTTTGTCACCTGCCTCTGCTGCCTGGGGTAGAAGCTCCTTCATACACGGTCACCGAGGGTGTAAGTGATGCACCTCTCAGGGAGAGTAATTTGACAATATCCATCAAAATCACCAACGCATCTGTCCTGAACCCAGCAACCTCGCTTGCGGAAAAATATGCTAGAGGCGCACCTCCACGCTCACGCACAGTGTGGAATCAACAGTTTCATTCATTTCAGCCTGACTAGTGATGCTAGAAATGGAAAGGAATATAGCCAACCATACGTAAGGAGCAGGTGAGATAAGCCACACAACGGCATACAGTGCTCTAAAAGATAAATGAAAGCACAAGAAAGACGTTTGTATACTTATAGGAAGAGATAGTCAAATTTAGTAGTGATTGAGCAAAATAGTATATATCGTATAATCATTTTTGTGTAAGAAAGAAAGGATATACAGTCATTTTTTTTGATGGTAGAAATAATACATTACCGTATTTTGCCAAGTATAATGTTCACCCACATTTTTGGCCCAAACTTTCAGGAAAAATAGCTTTCATTTTAATTTTCTAATTTAAATTTGTATGTGTTCATCTTTAGGTACTTTTTATATTATAAAGGGATTTTAGCATTTTTTTTAAACTAGTATGGTACAAGAAATTTTATGTAACACTTTTAACTTATAAGCATAAGAAAAGAATTAAAAACATTTATGTAGATATGAAATTACTACTGCCCATGTACAATGAGCATCCTTATTTTTCCCTCACAAATTTGGTAAAAAAGGTGTGCATTATACCCGGCAAAATACGGCATTCGTGGGAGACTAACAAAAATAAATGATCCGTGCAAAGAGAGGTGGACAGGGGCGTGCACTGAAGCAAGATTTTTGACGTAGGCGCTTTACATCATTTTGATTTCTGACCAATTATACGAAATAAATATAATAACTACTGTACGTACCTAGTACACATAAATATGAATTAAATAGTAGCTGTAATACTTACAATTCATTCAAGTTGTTTTCCTCTAAGTATTTCAATCGGCACCTCATCGTTCGCTCTGCATTTGCTCAACCCCAGGTTTCGTCACACATTTCACATTACACATAAATGAACCCAATACCCTTACATACCTTTATGTCCCCACTGGAGCCCATCCTACATACGTGTCGCATTTTAATTCCTAAATACATTCCAAATATTTTTAACTTTCCAACATTGCCCCGATACGTCTCTCCAGCCTCCTAGCCAGTTCCTCCTTCGTCTTCAACACGGTCTGGTCTTCATGTTCCCACAAAACACTCACTCTGGACCTCTCCCCTCCTCCCTGCCCCCGGTCCTAGCACCCCACCTTCTGCAGCACACCCCTCGTGGTTGAGTCCCTTCCGGGGCAGCTTTTAACCACCGCTGACGTCCTTCCCGCACCCCTAATGTAGTACGATGGCATTGTACTGTGCACGTTGGCTGTATTTGCTTTATTCTTTTCTTAAAAGCCATCTTATCCCCAAATTTAACAATACACGCTTTTTTCTGACTTTAGTCCATCTTCACTTTTAAATGTCCTTAGAACAGACGGCTGTCCTTTTCCTGTTTGTCATGTGGGACAGCTTGCCTGCTTCAATGTGTAAAAAGTGGACTCACTTCAATCAAAAACCCTTCGCAGGAATCAGCAGATATGGACTCAAACCTTATCATCTTTTTGGGTCTGTGACCTTACTCTGTTCCTCAGTTTCCTCCCCTGTAACTTACAGGGTTCAGTGAAATTCATTGAAAGTTCCTGTCAATAATAGTGTCAAGTACAAATGAGAAAATATAGATAAGGTGAACATTGTGGCTACTGTAAAGCAAATTTCAAAACAATGCCAGCATAAAATTTTAAGATACAACAATAGGCTTGACAGGGCTTTAAACAGTTATTTTTCATGTCATCTGTAGTTGTTATTAATATCGAATGTCATCATTTGACTTGATCTCTAAACTGGAATAACAGCATGAAGATACTTTCTGCCTTTTGTACTGGCTTCTGTCTGCTTATGTAGCAGATTAAATATTTATTCTTTTGCTCTACATACCACTACACCAATTAGTTAGTGGTTGTCTATACCTCAATCATGAGTGCATGCAATTTAAATGAATTCCAGTACTCCACAGTGGTCATAATTCATTTTAACTGATTACTTCAGGGTAAGACCACCTTCCTGTAGTGATTATTAAACTTTTATGAAATAGTGATTTTTGTGAATGGGTATTTGGGTTAATGCAGTGAACCCCTCAATCTCAGATTTGGATTTCTCACAATATTTATGTCAACAATGTAATGTCGTATCCACAAGCTAGGGCAAAATTTAATGTCAAGTAGCTTCAGTAAATTTTACAATGAAGATTCAACTCCAAAACCCAAACAAAGTTTAGACACTTCAAATTGGGGAAATCATTTAGTTTGCTCTAAAAAACAAACTCCTTGTAAATGATGGAAAAGTCTGATTTATTTACTTAAGTATTTCAATGCCTTTTGTTACTGGATTTGGGCAGTGACAACATAAGGAAGGCAAAATGCATCATTTATGTCTTCAATTTGGATCAACAAATACGATTTCGAAGCACTCATTTTATGCTGGACAATGTACAAGGCGCTGAGCATTCCACAGGCACATCTCCTGCCTCACAAGTTCATTACCACAGTATGCACAGGTCTATATACCTCTAAACATGACCCCTAGTCTTAAAATCCTCTGTGTCCTCCCTTTCTTGCAAATGTCTTGGAGTTCTTGCCCTGCAATCTGAAAGGCCCTCTCCGTGTTTAACCTCCTGTTGGAGCATTCACTTCGCTTCCCTGAAATGAAACCTCACTACGACTGCCGGCCCCTCGCGCGAAGGAGGTTCGTATTCCTCTCGGGCCTCATGTGTCTCAGCAAAGAGAGGTGGTGGATTTTCCTCTTGGCTCCCCTTGCAGTCTTGCAAATCATTTGTTCTCATTTGGACAAAAAAAAATTCTCTGTAACCCCCTGATTATCTGGCTGCTTTCTTACTTTAATTGGTTGACTTCTATTTCCTCCATTTTTAAACTATTTTAGCTAGTAATTTTGTTTCTTTGTCATTCTTGCTGTCTCAGGAGATGATCAGCTCATAGCATGGACTTTTGGTGCATCCATCAAACTTGTCCCCCTTTGCTCTCCAGCCACCTGATCTCACGGTCACGTGCTGAATAACACATGCGATATGACGGATAGTGACATATTTCTCCAATTACACAAAAGGGAAAATACTAACTCATGCATTTTAGAAAATTGAATTATGAAAGCCTGATACCAACTGTGTGCAAAATTACTTTTGTAACCTAGACACAAACACATAAAATTTAAGCATATTATCCAAAGACTGTCATTTAAAAGAATGAAAAGTATGTTTCTGAAATCACTACACACACAACAGCAACAACTCGATAGCAATGTCCTTATATTATGAGGTTTTTAATCTTATAAAAATAATATCAGGTCAAAATACACGATTTGAATTAATAAATCATTCTTGATGTTAAAAAAAAAAAAAAACCCTCTTTTTTCTTTCGGGCATCAGGGTTTTGATAAAGATATGAAAAGTTGATTTGTATCTTTCCTAACAGATTTTTCAACAAAATAATCAAATATTTTTAAAATTAGTAACTGGGTTTTTTTAATGGAAAGCTATGTTTTATATAATTTAGAACTCAAATAGAGTGTAAGCTCAACATAGTTTATTTGGCGTGATTCAATCTACTCAAGCAAGGCAAATTTTTTCAGACTTAAGTTGAAGTTTTAGCTCTATTTTCTTTGTTAGTAAAAATGCATATTTTATTTTCTCTATAGTTGTCAGTAAAGTACAATAATGTGGAAGTATTTGACATCTGTTATACTAGATAAAAAGTATACAAGAGAGCAACATGGTTAAAGGAATTTGAAATTTACTCACTATTGCTAGAAATGCAATTAGAAAATAAAAGTATATGGATACTACTTGATATACTTTCAATATTCTAAAGCATTTGCAATATATTCATGATGCATTTAAAATATGCGCATCACCAAGAAAAGAAGCAGTGTCTCAGTAATGTTCACAACATGTTTTGGAGTACAAAATGTTACATAAAAGACTAAAAGATATATTTAACTAATTTTGAACAATGCTGTTTGCAGGTAAGATGAAGTATGGCAATAGATTTATTTTTGAATACATGCCATTAGAATAAAACTAGAAAACATTTTTCATGGAGAGATTAATCTCTTGATGTTATTTATGCACATTTTAGATGTTTGCTTCCCATGAATGAATATGCCTTTTCTGCAGGGATGACAAAATTTCGTTTTCGGCCCCACACACATCTGTCTCCTGTAATGCCTTTGCACTGCCTTGCTCTCCTGAGGTTGTCACTAGTGCTTGTAAATGTCCTCAATTTTTCTCCTCCATCATCGACCTGCATCTGTACAATACTTAATTTCTTCAGAGCCTCGCTGTCTCCTCTATAAAATGACGAAGGCTTCGTCTACTGGTTAGCCCAGGATAGCGTGGGGGGGAGGAGCGTAAGTGAGTGTGACATTAGAAGGAATCTGTTTCTGGTAATGGAGTCCCTACCGTGACCCCCTCATTTCAACTCAGGAAGATAACAGTATCAATTTTAGGATATATTGTTACATGAAGCTATATAAGAAAATTCTCATGATCACATGATACAGGGTTAGCTAAGCCACACGGAAATCATTAATATATTCCTTCCATCTTAATAAATATCTAAAATATAAGTCAGGATGCTCAGCGTCCTTGCCTCTCATTTTCTCCCATAATACCTGACTGGCACAGTACTAACCCTGGATTGCTTTTCCACCATGTGTCATCTTTATGTCTGTCCTGGAAGCTGCTGGAGTCCAGGGCAACACTGTTTAAATGAGTAACACTAAATTCATGATCACCAGCATCAACTGATATTTCTACTAAATTTCTGTCTACTAAATGTCCTGTCTACCTTCTGCAATCACCATTTCAGACCGGCTCTGAAATGCTGACCTTCCTGCCTTTGTTCATCTCACTCTCAGACAGAAGTGGTGCCTATTTCACAGAGAAAATAAAATCTATCAGAGAGAAGTTACTTCAGCATCTAGAAAGCTATCTGCCTCCAAACCTTTTTTAATCTTCCTTCTTTCAATATCTTACTCTCCGATTACTCTCTCCTTTTTACTTTCCCACACAATCCATTGTTTTTAAAAGACTCCTATTCCGTGGTCTTGGTATACTCAGTAGTCACCCATTCCTCAATCCACAGAAATCAGAATACCTCTCCCCGTGGCTGCACTAAAATTTCTGTAGAAGGAACACTGAGTCATGCCTCCCAGTCCTTTGCCACACCGTCCGTCATCAGGCATGCTTGTGAGAAGCTGACATCATTCACCTTTCTAAACCACACACCACACCATTTTTTTTCTCATATCTCACGAGCATACCTTCGTGTCCAGCAATTGTTACCATTTTGCTCCTCTCATTGGTCAAATATGCAGACCTCAACAATGTAGAACATGGAAGTCAAGGTCAGGTGACTAACAAGTCAAGAGTGTGCCATAGTGTCACATGCTACCCATATTTAATTAGAGTGTAAAAGGGACCAATGGATTTAATGATAAGTCATTGTAAACTTGGAGTGTTGGGGTCAGAAGCAAGATATTTCTGAGTAGAAAAAAGAGGCATTGAATATTCAATTCTACTAATTAGCTGTTTGACATTGGCCAGAATTCTGAAAACCTTAAGTCTTATTACCCTTGTGTGAAATAATATTAAAATTATCATCATTATGGGTCCTCATCCATTAAAAAATTACCAGAATAAATCTGTGATCTTCAGAAAAAGAAAAAAATTGTATTACAAATTAGACACTATTGAGAGTGGAAAAATAATAAACCACTTTTAAATAACTATGCTAAGCAACAGGGTAAGCCAGGAGATTAATCTGGAAAAACCGGGATGGAATTAATGTCTACCCAATTTATTGGGTTTTATATGACCTGGTCCCTTGTCACTTCTCCACCTCCTTTTTATGTTATTCTCTCTCTGACTTTTTCTAAATTCCCGTCTGATTAGCCCTCTTATATTTCCTTGGAAATGTCATATCCTTCATAAGGCTTTCAGAAACAATCCTCATTCTGACTTAATGGCTTTTTCTCCTCCTCTCTTTCATTTTGAAAATTTATTATTTTTCATGAGACGCCCCAAATTGGAATTTACACAAAGGAGATTGAAAAATTGTTCTCAGATTGTATCCAGAAGAGGTCGGGTTCTGAAATATGAGACTGAAGAAATACTTTTCCTTAATGAGGCTAACTGAGGAAATTGGACATAGGGTTTACTGATCTCATAGAAGCATTTCGAGAAGATACTTCTCAAGTCACTCATATTATTCTGGGTTCATCGTGATTGCCACTATAAACAAAACACAAAGGAAGCTAGTAAGAGAGAAGAGATCGTACAAGAAACTACATGGCACACAGAAAACAAAATGGTGGTAGTAAGCACTTCCCCATCAGTAGTTACATTAAATATAAATGAACTAAACTCCCCAACCAAAAGACATGGAGTGGCTGAATAGATAAAACTCTAAATTCTAATATGTGTTATAAAGGGAAAACGTTGTATTTATTGAGGAAGTTTAACAAGGGAATCTACTTTTGAATGGGTACTTAGCCATTACTTTGTAGAAAAAAAGTGGTATTTAATGCAAATATTACATTTGGTATAAAGGTCAATCTATCATCTCAAATATCTGATATTATTTTTTAACACAATTATGGAATGGATGATTCAAGCGGGAGTTTATAAATAACTAGATGAGGATACATTGATTAGTCAATTATAAAATATTACCTGATTATATGTTAAGCTGACCTAATTCCTACTTACAGGTGGTGTTGGCATCCTAAGACAATATAATAAATTTAGAAAATCTGGATTTCAAAAAAATCATATAACATGTTGCTTTACATCAATAGAATGCTATGATTTAAATATAAAAAACGACCAAGTGGATTAGTAATTTGATGAATGAATATATTTGAAGAGTTTTGATCAATGGATCAGTATCAGTGGCTGGCAATCCACAATCAGGTTGTGAAAGTGTTGGAATATTCCTTCTGTGATACCTCCATAGCAGGAATACACTTCTCTCTGCGATGTTTACTTAGTCAAAGGTTTGCTTTGGCCTCATGGTGAGCAAAATGTATTTCCACACTTTTGACTTTTGGCTCATCTGTGTGTTTTTTTTGGCCAATGAAATGTTAGCAGATAAACAAGCAGAGACGTGGAACATGTCTTCTCCAACTGGGCTTGCATTTTATGTTACTGCCATTGCAATGAGGAGAATATACCTAGGTTATTCGACTTCTCCCACCTAGCATAGATTTTGTGTTTCTTCCTGTGCTATGAATAGAACATGCCTCGTTTAGCCCATTGGTCTGAGAAGGGTCAGACACATGTGGAACAGGATAGACTCAACATAGAGTTTGGAGTCAAGGCCACCTAAATCTAAGCTAAATCAGCAGAAACCCAGATGACCCATGGGGATATGTGTGGGAATAAGTGAATAAATGAGATTTGGTGGTGTTTTATCACATAGCAGTGGCTAATAGTGTGAGAACAACCAGTAATTTACATAAAATGAAACAATAAAACTAAATAGAACAGAAAACATCAGAGTGATTAATTCAGAGTAGAAAAATATTACTAAACATAATTGAATTTAGGTAAATACAAATATTTAAATACATACATGTGTATTCTGGGTCACATGTAAAATGTAGTTCTTACTGTTATTTCATGATTTAAAAAAAATAAAGGTTATTGACTTTTTAAAATTCCTAAAGTGTGCCACAGTATTCAGTTATTAACCCTGCATGTTCAACATTTTAGCAACTCAAGTAAAACACAAAATAAATGCTTATCAAATGTGTAAATTACTGAAACTGGGGTAGAAAGAATAATAATAGTTTAGATAAAATATTCAGGATTCCAAAAAATCTCCTTGGATTTCCAAGTAAAACTGATTTAGTTTATAGTAAACTGAATATAGGTCAATAATGCAGTATGACCAATAAATACCCAACTGTGTTATATAATGTATCATTAGAAATATTTAGTAGTTGGCAGAGGGAAAGGAGGGAGGGGGAGTCAGATATATGATGACGGAAAAAGAAATGTCTCTGGGTGGTGAGAACACAATACAACTCATAAACGATAAAGAACTGTACACCTGGAACCTATGTAATTTTGCTGGCTAATATCACCCCAATACATTTAATTAAAAAAGAAATCCATATCAGAGATGAAGGACAGAATGGTTACATTCTCTTCTGTTAGAGCGTTGGCTGTACCTGACTTACTGCATTTAGGACACCAGAATGTCTGTATTGCTTTGAAAACCCCCTACCCAACACTAAAAGAGTTCAGTTGCATCTATCATTAGCAAAGTGGCTTTAACCCCAATGATATAACGATGGTCATTCATAACTAGAAAAGTTTTGCTTATAGTAGGAGAAACTCACTGGGCAGATGTATACGGAAGGTTTCCATGTGGAAGATGAACGGGGCATTGTTTCTGTAGAGCAATAAGGTAGCATGATACAGCTTGCTTATTTGGCACAAAGTTCAATTATGTGGAATGATAAGAGATAAGTTTAATGGGGAGTTCAATCAGAAGAGAAACATAGTAGTGGGGAATCATCAACATTTATTCAATTTGATGGAGAAGGCTTTTGTGAGTGATGTGATTTCAAAAGCGATTTTAATCCTAGATCTAAGAGGAATGCCGACTGTAGGAAAGGTGGAATCAGGAAGACCTAGGACAGAAACACAGTGTGTTGGCCTGAAGGAAAAGAATGGCAGGTTAATTAGAAGATGGAGTGGAGGCTTTGAGACGTAAAGATAAGCCCCCCTTGGAGATGCTTAGTGAAGACAACGGAAGTCTTGAGCTGGAAGAAATGGTCAGCTCGCCTATGGAGCAACAGGAAGAGCATTGCAAACTGGGTGGGCTCCCACAGAGCTGGGGGCATGGAACGCCATGGGTAAGAGTTCCAGAATCGAAGGCCTTCAAAAACTCAGAGTATGCGTTCATTTTATTTTCAAATACTCGTTGCGAACACATAGATTCTTACATGTGATCTGAATACTTAGAGATGTCCTAAGGGTGGACGTTTATTCGCCATTTTAGGACGTTTGTCAGAGACACTGCATGACTACTGAATGAAGAGATCATAAAATTAAAATTGCATGAGATCAACTTACCTAGTCACTAATCAGTTTTTACCTTGAACAGGGACTGTTGGCTTTGCTAAAAACTTTCTTTTTGCAATTTACAGTTCATATTCAATATTATTTTATATTAGTCTCAGGTCTTTTTTTCCATTTATTTATTTGTCTTTTAATTAACTTATTTATTTATGTTTTATCTTTTATTCTTTATTTATTTATTTTTCAAATACAACGTTGCTGAAAACTTCAGAGGAACATAATATGAGGCATATTCCTTGTAACAGTTTTTCCAATACTCATCTACATTTTCAGGTTTACTAAGCTTTTTGGAGTAAGATAGGCCTTGAAGATCATTTGGTATAACTGTCTTCCAAAATCAGAACAGTGCCTATAATCCTCATATGTATTCATCCATCTTCTGCTTGAATACAGTCATGGACTCAACTGAAATTAGTATCCATTTCCCCTAATTATACTGATGTAATTTATTCCTTCATGTTACAAATAACGATCCATTTAAACTAAGTCATATTTTTGTTACTAAACAAATCTTCCAACACAGTAACATATATTCCAAGAGTAAAAAATGAAATTAACATATTCTGCTCATAGTGCGAACTTGAAATTTAGAGTTTTCTTACTTACATTCTAGATGAATATTGCTTCAAAAGATAATTTCTCCACTCTGTCCCATGGTGGCAAGACTTACTTTCTCAGAACAGTGGTCCTTAATTTTTTTTAAAGGTTTTGAAAGTGAAGTTAATTCCATAATGTGAAAAATGTTGAAAGCTGGGTGCCTTTATCTCAGAAGAAAATGGCCATGAGATTAAGATTTGCACATACTATTAATATCAGTAGGATGGCAAATTAACTGAATCCATTCGTGAACATGGAATTCCTACTTTCAAAGTACGTGGAGTTGAAATCTCCCCACTGGATCGTTTTCGAGAGAAAGATGGACTTCCCTGTTTACTAGACCATTTCCAATTTCTCTCTGTAGGTCATCTTTTGGTTCCCACAAACGTACATTTTCAAGACAGTGATGGTGGTCTTCATCAAAATGAACACTTGAGAGAGTACAGTATTATTACTCATTCTCGATCACTTTGTAATAAACTCATTCATGCAGGAGACCTTTTCTCTTGTTCTTAATGTGGAGATTTGAAAATTCAAGATGGGCAGAAATAAGGCTGATGTGTACTAGTATCCAGATGTAAATGTAGAAACCATCTTAATTTCTGGTCAATAATTACTAACCTGATCATAGACCTCTGCAATATAAGCTTTTGGCTATTTCAGGAAAAATGTTAAATCAAAACAACAAAATAGAGTAATTTTAATAACAATAAAGTATGTTTTTATCTAAAAATGCAATGAACTATATACCCATATGTGCCTTTTAAAGGGAAAGGCCATCAGTCATTTCTATAGCCCTCTCCTTCCTTTGAAGAAATTGTGGGGAAAGACCGAGACCTGAAGCACATTACCCGTTGCTTAGGGAATAAAAAATTAGGAGTTATTTTGTTTTGATTTGTTTTCCTTTCCTAGGCAGAGTCCCAGATCTTGAGAATTAGTGGTAGAGTTTGTTTTTTCCTGCTATTAAAAGATGAAAAGGTTTAATTTAAATTTTTCTTCATTTTGTGGGGGAGTTTTTGTTATTGTTTTTGGAGTCCTGGCAGGCACACATAAGGAAAAGAGAGGCAAAAATGAAGAGAAAATTTAGTAATATAAAGCACAAAGAAAACTAAAAGGTTTATAGGCTTAAATCACAACAAAAACAAACAAACAAGCAGGTAAGTATTTAGTTCCAAGTTGTTTGCATTGCTGTACTCTCTGGACCTCTCAAAGGCCTGATCCAAATGGTGTTTTATAAAGCAAAGGACCAAAGCTTAAAGTAATCTATCTGTCTTAGCAGGATGTACAGAGAACGTAACAGCTGTGGGCTGTGTATTACGTTTGAGACGGATGCCTTATGACAGCTGCAACGTGGGGACCAAGATAGCCACGAGAAAACCAGCACTGGAAAATATTCAGAAACCTTAGAAAGAACTGGATGAGACGATCTGTACTAGCACCTGGGCTACACATAGATAGAAATGCACACGTGTTATTAATTAATCCATCATCAGTATTCCATTTTCAGAAATCAGTCAACTTGAGTATAATAATTTTCTAAATAACTTAAAAGTTCTGTGTCCTTATGGTATTATTAAGCTACTTGTCATAAAAGTTTAAAAGAATCAGGCAGTAATTATAAAGATAGGTTATTCTTTAAACTCTACCAAGTAACAAAGTAAGAAACAATCACTCAGAAAAATGTTTCTTTCAATTTAAGGCTTAAAAGGCAATAATTAACAATCTCAATTACACCCAAAAGGGAAAAGTAAATGGCAATTTATAGATCTCTTTCTATCTATATACCTTTTTATCTATAATATGTATATCACTATAATCAATTCCTCTAGTTATAGGAATTTTCTGGAAATAGGTAGCAAGCTTTTTGTCTAGGATTTAAAAAAAATAGACACTTTGTCATTTCATGGATTTACTTAAATTTTAAAATGTTTGTTTTTTGGATACATTTTATGTTCCCCCTATAAAGATTATTATTTCAAATTATGCTAGCATAGCGAAAATACATTTAGATTTTTTCTGATATAAATACTATTTTTGCTTAAATTTATTTTTAGTGGATAAACTTCATAACAGAAAGATTGAACATGGAAAGAGAGCAAACTGTGTTTTGCGGGGGAACTAGTTTTGGGGAGGCTCTGGATGTAAAAGGACTAGCAGACATAAAATAGGCATTCTACTAATAGTACAGAGAATAGCAACTGCAGTGACCTTAAATATTATGAGGGGTGATAATACTTCTAAAGCACCATGTGAGACCTTGTAGGACAAAGGAGGTATTTATAATCACTTCTAAGTGTGTTAGAAAGATATTAGACAGTTTCAAGTAGAAGAAAGACATTTTGTGCTTGAAAAATTAGTTTTCTGAATGAAAACAAAAGGTTGAAGATGTTATATAATAATGTGTACATTATAACAATGTATAATGTATTAATATTAAATAGTAATGTTCAACAATCAGTGCTGGGACAACTGGATATTCACCCACAGAAGAATAGAGTTGGTTCTCTACCTCACACCATGTTCAAAAGTTAACTCGATATGTATCACAGAACTAAATGTGTAAGTGCTCAAACTATGAAATGCCTAGAAAAAAAATTGGCGTAAAATTCTGTGACCTCGGATGAGACAATGGTGTCTTAGTTAGGACACCAAAAGCAAAAGTGAAACTAGGAAAAATGAACTTCATAAAAATCTTTAAAAATTATTTGTACTTCACAGGACATCATCAAATTTAAAAAAAGAAAAAGAAAATCCAAATAATGGGACGAAATTTTGCAAATCCTATCTATGGTAAGAGATGTATAGCCACCATTTATTAAAAAGAAAAAACTCTTTGAATTCAACAATAAAAACACAACCCAATTTAGAAAACAGTCAATGGACACGAATAGACATGTCTTGAGGGAAGATATACAAATGGCCAAGAAGCATATGAAAATATGATGAAAGCCATTAGTTATTAGAGAAATGCAAATCAATACCAAATGAGCTACCACTCCGCACCCAAAAGCATCACTAAAATTAAAGGTTTGACTATAAAAAGTGTTGTGGAGGCTGTAAAAAAATGGAACCTTCATGCACATCTGACAGGTTCACAAAATAGTGCAGCTGCTTTGGAAAGCTGACAGTTTCTGAAATTGTTAAATATACAGTTATTGTATGATTTCAGGTATACGAGGGCTGTCCAGAAAGTACCCAGCCATGTAGTATGAAAAATAGAGGCATTTATGGCTGGATTTTTTCCAGACATCCCTCATATAACCAAGAAGAATGAAAAAAATATGTCCACACAATAACATTCATAGCAACATTATTAATGATAGCTAAAAAGTGGGAACAACCCAGATGCCCTTCAATAGATAAGCGGATAAACAAAATGTGGTATATACATACAATGAGATACTATTCAGCATGAAAAGCAATGAAGTATTGCTGCGTGCTTCAACATGAATGAACCTTGAAAACACGCTCAGTGAAAGGAGCCAATAGCAAAAGAACACCTATTTTATGATTTCTTTTAAGTGAAATATCCAGAATAAGCAAATTCAAAGAGTTAGAAAGTAGCATAGCAGCCCCTGGGGCCTGGTGGGGAGGGACAAACGGATGGACTACTAACAGATCCAGGGTTTCTTTTGGGGGTGAGGAAAATGTCCTTAAACTACGTAATAGTGATGGTTGCATGACTCTACAAAAAAAAAAAATTCTACAAACACATTTGATTCCTATATACTTTAAAGGGAGAATTTTATGGTAATATGAATTGTATTTCCATAGAGATATTATAAGAAAATTAAATAACCATGAGATCTCAGAGGCAAGGTGAAATCCTACAATCCAATGACATCAGACATCTCCTAGCCACTGATTTCATCCAGACGTGGCTGTTATGCATGTCATGCTATGCCTTCACCACCCATTAAAACATTTAACATCTATATTCTAACACATAATAAATATCATACAGTGATAATATAGTTGCGATAAAGCCATGAAAAACTCGAGGGATGGCTTCATCTAAAGATAATTTTACCATCCTCTGGAGTTTGGCCTTGATAGCTGTTTAAACTGCGTCTTCTTTGAAGTGCAAAGTTAATCCATGTAAACCTCAAAGTGTTCAGCATAAGACTGGCTTGTACTTCTTAACAAGTTTTTAAATTGTAGACCCTGGGGATGTGTATGCATGCATGCTGATCTAATTGTGATGTTAGCTCTGTATTCTACAAGATAGTTAAAATTTATACAGTGTGTGCTTAGAATGGCATTTGCAAATGGTAAGAATTTTAATAAAAAGTGTGTATATTTTGATTCAGGCATATTATCTTCGATAAGTGTAACCTAAGGATTATAGTTGTTGTCAGTTCTTATTTTTTATTTTCTGAGAAGAGTAGCAGGAATTTACATAATAGGAATTATAACATTTCTCTTTCAATCTGTTTCTCCATCTTTGTATAAGTGGCAGACATTGTAGGGATCTTAGCAGACAAAAGAATGCATGACAAAAACACTTTTATGTTAGTTTACACACCACTGACTTTTAAAGGGGTCTGAAATAGTGACTGACTAGACGAGGTTTAAGGCCAGAATATGCAACTCTCTCTAAATAATACTCTTTGGACATATGTATTTCCTTTAGGAGTATATCAGAACAATCAATTAAGAGGCAATGATAGGAGACTTGTACGCTCAATATCACACGTACTTTTGATGGAGAAATTACATGTGGGTGGGTTTTCTGTCATAAATATAAAGTGTATTTGAGGTATCATGCAATTTCAGAAGGCTAGAAGGGATAGAGTCACTCTTTTTTTCTTATTTCGCCAAGTGACACGGACAAATGTGGAATCAGACGTCTCCTTTTGACAGACCAAAGGCCCACTTTCTGAAATGACGTGCTCTAAAAGAAAAAGACACTGAAATAGTTTCAGGAGGCTAGATAGTCAGAGAGCAGGAATTGTCTCCTCGTGAAGTGCTAACTGAATGGCAGGTCCCATACCCACCTAACCAAATCACACAATATTTTTGCAGTCAATGTTCTAGCACCGTAAAACATACGGTAAAAATAAGACTTCATATACATAGCATGGTTACATATACAGCACAGATATTCCCAAATCATTAATTTTTCAGGATAGTTTTTGGCATTACGAACATTCAATGTCTTATTTAAAAGGAATAACATTTCCCTTCACTCTCAAAGCCACACACACACACACACACACACACACACACACACACACTTGCAGGCACAGAGACGCACAGAACCGTACACTTATACACAGAAACATTCACACACGTGCACACACGCCCAGGTGCACACGTGCACCCAGGCATCGCTCTTGCACCCGTGTCTGGGGTTTCACCATGAGATCAGTAACGTGCTCTATTCTTACAGGCCCTGGGTTCCAAATCCAGCATTCTCTCTCTTACTGGTCTGCTCAGTTTCTATAAATTGAGGCCCAATATACTTTAGCTTTTCCTTGCCTCAAGAGCAGTAAGATACATTTTTTTTCCATTTTTTCCTGACATAGATTTTGTTCATACCTTGATTAACAGCACTCCTCTGTGTCCAAGCCAACCTGCCATTCAAAGCCAGCTCAAGTGTGACTCTCGTGAATCCTGCTGTTATGCTCATATCTAAGGTGCTGAGAACAGTCAGACTTCACATATTGTCATATGATTCTCTAAAAATTTCATGTTTATAGTTTTTTTCAATGAAGGATAATTGACTGCATCTTCCATTGTCTGGGCATAGACCTTGGTTCACTGTAGGAACTCAATATTGGACAAAAGGAATCCAATTTTTCAGAAGAGTCAGAGTCTCCTAATTTGATGATTTGAAGATTAATGCAGATATCAATAATTAGTGAACAGAATCTGATAACCTTAAAATTATAAATTTGAATGTAAATGATGACTTTGTAACATAATATTCTGTCATAGGTAAACAGTTAAAGCTTTGGAAAATCTTGACTTCGGAATTATCAAGCAAGTGTATAATTGGACAAAACCAAGAATTTTACAAGTGATTTTTAAAATTTCCTTGCAAAGAACTATGCTGTTGCTTCAATTAATTTATGTGTCTTTGAAGAAAACAAAGAACAGAAAAACTATCACAATATTTATCTCGGTAAACTTGATTTAAATTCTAAGGTTAGGTACATATACTGTTTCTTTTTTCTCAATATCTAGGTCACTGTTAAAGTTTAAAAATTTTTTAGATATCTTACTAGACTTAGAATTCTTTCAAAATCTTTTGCTTTTATTAAGTCCTTTTCTGATTTTGAAAACTATATCTTTGAACTTTTTTAAATTACTAAGTAAATGTAGATACTGTAGCCAGTGCTCTCAAATTTCAACAGAGCACATAATATTTAGGGGGAAATGAATTACCAGTAAAATGATTTGTTTTTAAGTAAGAGCCATTTTCTTTTGTAAACTAAAGTCCTGACGAATGCGGTATTCATTACTAGAGACGCTGTTTCTTAGATATTCCCATAAAATCGCCAAATACTGCTTTCCTTTTTCTGTCATTGAAACCAAAATATAATGTAATATACTTCTTTGCTTAAGAGGTTTTTACTGTCCTTGTCCATATATTATAAAAGTTTTCTGTGGCTGTAACTTTATTCATTTTTACTATTTGATTCATTTATGTTTTATCCTAAATATCAATAATCTTTATGAAAATATTCTATAAAAATCAGAAACAAATTTCCCTATCTTATATTAAAAATATAGTTGTTGGGTCACTATTAACATCTTAATATAGGTTCAAATATCTATAGAGTTGTAATTTTTCCAATTATGTCACTATTAAAAAATGATGTTCAACACTGTATTTCTCTGGAGTTCCCTTGTCTATGTGTCTACTCAGCCCATAATTCTCTTTTGAAAATGCAAAACAACAATAACAACAAAGAAAACCTGAATCATGTTAATAGTATTTTATAGTCTCCTATGTTCTCATTGGCAATTCATTTTGAATTTGGCAGTTTTAGAAATGAATGGTTAACTTCCTCTGGACTATTGTGGTACGCTTTATTAGAGCTATATTTTAATTGTTTACCCTGTTACAGAACATGCTAGAACACAGGCTGTCTGTTTGGACAATTTTGTTTTTGGAAGAAAATGGTAATAAAATAATTTCCTCACAACACACTTTGGCTATTAAATCTTGGCTAATGAACTAGATCAGGGAATTAAAAATTTTAAGTTAGTACAGTTTTACTAGTTTGCTTTGGCTGTGCATTCACTTAAACATTTTTTCAAGAAATTTAAGTATGTACATATTTACTGGTATAAGAAGCCAGGAGTCTGGAGGTCTCTAAGGTGTATGAAGTGCTGGATTTTAAATATAAATCATTCTGCTGTAGAAAGTTCTAGATCTTGGTGCCTTTCTTCTCTAGCTATACTCCTTTCCTGTGGGATCTCATCTGATCTCTTAAATTAATTGTTAAATTTAGGCTCATCATACACACACACACACACACACACACACACACATTTGTCTGTGTGTAAGATGTACACACATATATTTTTTTTCAGTCTTACTTCCCAGACTTCTATATCTCATTCTCTACAAGATCTGTTCATTTGAATGTTGCAGGGGATACCTGCTTTTATTTTCTGCCTGGCTAGAATCCTCCTGATTTCTAGTGAAAGAATTCTTTTGCTTTTGGAATCTCACCAAGAAAGGTGGCATAATCAACTTAATTTGCTATCAGAAAAGAGGAAAAGTGAATTTAGCAAGGTTAGCAAGGTTAATCATAGCTCTGTGTATGTGTGTGTGTGTGTGTACTCATTGATATCAGTATTGTAATAGGTTCTGTTAGAATCAATCAAACATATCTATCAACTATACCAGTATTATGCCAAACAGTAGTTACAAACAGTGGTTATGTTAGACTAAAATCATTACAGAGTAAATGAGTAGTATTTTCTCAGCATTGTCAACAATTCAGCCCTTGCCTATAGACTAACTGCTGTCGTGGACTGTAGGATAAATCACAGGCCCAGCCTCAACTTAATGTTAAACCCCAAGTCTCTGGAGGGCGTATCCGGAGGCTTTGTGTCATACTGCACAACTAACTGTCCTGCCCGTGTTAGCCCTGGGATGTCTCCTTCAGCAACATGCATCTTTTCCCCATCAATAAAATCCTAGTAAGTGACATAGCTCGCTAATCTCAACTTACTGCACTGTTTGATAGATCGGTTTTCTGTTTATCTGTGGGACTTTGGCAGGTAGAGAACACCTGTGTAAATGACACTTTCCTTTTAGAAATTCCCAGAGATTTCATGAGGGGAAACACAGTTCTCCCATAAATGCTTCCTCGTGCTTTCACAGACCCTACCGTTGTCCTTGAGCTGTCGTGGTCCCCTTCTGGGGGATCGTACCTATCACCCCTCGTGGGCCAGGGCACGTTCTCTGTTTCATCTTCCTTATTCCATCACTAGTTATCCAACTTTGCCCAAGAGCCTATGTCTTTCCCTCCGAAAGACTCGCTGAAGGTCCATTTGAGCCATTAAATCTTTTTCCTCAGAGGGTCTCCTTTCATTAAAGGCGAACGTGGTTTTCATAGGAAACCTACACCTGGGCCATTTTTTCCCAAATTGCTATTAAAGCATTCTGACCGATGTTGATTTATTCCACAAATATACTGTTGTTGTTGAGTCCTCATTGTTTATTTTGGGTATAAATTTTGGAGCACAAACTACCATTCAAAATCTGAAGTTCCCATAGAGGCAGACATTGTTCAGGGAGGTGTGGATTAATGGCCCTTCCTGGTCCATCGGGTTACACAGCTGGCTTTAGCTACGTGGTCACTTGGACACGAGAGCCTCCTCTATAAACCTGTGTCAGGTGCCTGCTCGCCTGGAACGAGCACATGTCTCACTGATCTCGGTCGTTCCTGCCAAAGACAAAAGCATCCCATGAGGCTGAGAAAGAACTCTGGGAAGCAGCACTTGGCACTTCGTTGCTCTCTCCCTCCTCTCTCTTTCCTCTGCCTTTTATGGGTATTGAAGGCTTGAATACGTAAAACTTGTGTCCTTGTTCAATTATTGTACACTGAGTAAATGATGTAAAATTCTGGGAGGTGATGGGTTTCAGGCATAGCTCAAACCAAGAATTTGAACTTGAACATTTCTCTTGGTTCTTTAAAAAAATTTTAGGCACTCTCAGGTGTCCACATCATGATCCTATACAAAAGAGATTGAAAAGATGCTGAGTTCCCAGGATAGTGCTGTATGGAAAGTAGACATCCACAAATAAACTTGAGCTGGAATATGCCCAAAAGTTTCCCGTAGGTCCCGCAGTGATCCCTGGTGGTATGGGTTATCATGGTCTTGCGGGGTGTGTCCCAGAGTGAAACAGAGATCTTTTAACTAGAAATCACAGATAAGATATACTAGGCAGGCAAAAAAAGAAAAACAAAAACAAAAAATGCGTATGTATAGCAACATTCCAATAAAAAGGTCAGGTAGAGAATGGGATAGAAGCATTTGGGACTATCAGTGATAAAATATAAGCCCTTCATATTATATTTAAATTGAACTTGATTTCCATTGGCTGAGTAATCTTTTCCTTCACTGTTAGCCTTTATCCACAAGAGCATGTTCTGTCAGTGTTAAGGTACATGATACTGTGACAAGTATGGCATGCCACAGATGTCTGATTGTGTTTGACGACAGATTGTAACCTAGGCTAATAGTCACCCAGTGGCCTGTGATCTCATGGTGAACATCTTTTGCAAGTATATGGGAAGCAACAGTTCCTACATATTACCTTTCAAAAGGTTTCTGATGAAACCTGTGTAGAAAGAGCACCAAAAGAAGAAGCTACGTTGAAGTTATTCCAAGTATTCATGCACAAAGTACTGTTAGCGTTATTGAGTTAACATCACATAGATAACTCCAGGTCGATAGGTCGTGAACCTTCTTTGCCTCCCTTGATTTATAATAACTGCGAAGAATGAGTTTTAAGAGAAATGCATTGAAAATTTGACAACGTTAGATTAATTTTGGTGGATTTATTCATAAGATGGAAAAAAGACTGGTGAATAATTTACTGTAAAATGTTACATGAAATGATATACAGAAAAGGAAATTAGAATTCAATTTCTCTTCATTAAAATAATAGCAAAATCATTGTCTTTTAAGGGGGAAGATAGACAAAAGTCCTATGTCAATGGTGGGTTTAAAGTCACAAACAATTCAAGTCCATATATTGATTGTTATGTGAAACACATTTGGGCAGAGGAAATTAAAATTGTAAGTAGCATATATGGATCAATCCAAATTATTTCACTGTATAAAATGACTTATACAATTAAAAACACACACACATAGTTTTAAAGTGCTTCTTTCAGTCAATTGGATCCATACCAGACATTTAGCTTCATATAAAAAGAGCTTTTTGCAGGCTAAGAGCCTCACTCCATTGGGATCTGCACATATACCTTATCGTCACATGAGGTACAATGTATTGTGGGCTTTTGTCCTTTACATGTGATGCATTTATTGATCCCTTCCCATCAACCACCACCTGAACCAACTGGACTTCGTGTGGTATTAAAGAATGATATCTGGACTAGAAAGCACAAACTTTTCAAGACGATTCTCACCAGACAGATGACATACCAGAAGAGAGAAAGCGGGACGATTTCTAATGTCCCCACTCTCCTACTTCCATGTGTAGGACAACCCCTTTCCGTTTCTGAATGTTATCCATTCAGGAATTCTGTGTCATATGTCAAATTTAATGTGAATGGCACTGAATTTCAGAACTTCGGGGTCCCCCTGCTCCTTTCTGTCATGTATGTGGATAGCAGTGGGGAGCAGGAGACGTGAAGAGGGGTGCCCAGAGTAGTTGAGGTCTCCTAACGTCTTCTGCATGGGGTGACTATAACTCCAACTGGAACTTTTTTAAAGGGAGACCCCAGTGCATCAGAGCAAGGTCAGTGTTCTACTGCTCCACACCACCACACATTACAACAGAAGTTACAACATTATTGTTTCTTGAACTCAGTGAAAGATTCCAGTTGATACTGATTTTATTTTTTACTCACAATTTAGAAACTATCCAGATGGAATAATTTACATGACAGCGTGTACACACATGCACTAGGCTCTTTCTAGCAGATCTAACCAACCCATGATTTTAAATACTAGATCTTCCAACAGCTTCCTTATTATGACTTCTATTCCTCATTATACATTGGTTCATTCTTATGACTTCAATAATTCCCTCACTTCTATTAATTTTTTTCTTTTTGATTCATCTTTTTTACTATGGATTTTCCCTTTAGCTTGATGCCACTTGTTATCTATAGCTTATCCATTTAATGAAAATACCTTTTTCCCTCCACTTTAGACTTTGGGAGAAGATATATACCCTAAGTTATGTCTCTCCTAAGACAAAGATATACTTTAAATGAGAGCTAGGCAGTTTCTTTCCCTAGTTCTTCTATGACACTCACTCACGTTTCTGTTGATTCGGGTCAAAGGTGGACCTCACAAATACATCACAATCTTCAGGATCCAAATCTTATCATTGAAATCTGTAATTACTCACTGAATACCTAGTTTGAACCCAGTGCCAAGTTTATAAACCTCGGAGACTTAAAAAAAAAAGTAAGAAGGAATTTCTCTCCTTTCATGAAATGTATTGTTTTAATTGAGAGAAATGGGGAAAGCTAGTCATATACTCAAACAATTCAGATTCATTCATGTGTTTAAGTAGGTGGCTGCTGGGGAGATTATAAGTCACAAAAATGTTTGTAAAGGTAGAAAACATCTACCTGTCAAAGAAGTTAATAAAAGGAAATACCATAGCCAGAATTGACTAAATAAATGTTCCCATGCAACTAAAATGATAGAAAAACAGAAAATGTAGACATTCCTTATTTGAGGTGTGGAAATTGGCTGACTATAAACATTCGAGGACTTCTACGGGCATTTGGTTTTGTAAAGGCTATTTGATTTATTTCAATATCTTTACACTATCTCTATTGATTCAGTTTATTCTCCAAAAGAATCCAGATACTAAAGACTTGAGAAAGACAAAGAAATAAATGTTTATTTGTGCCAGAGTCAGATGGACATTTTGTAATTACCTGGAGGATCTAGTAATATCAAAAAGAACACTGGATGTAACATGGTATTCTTCTGGAAGTGTTGCAAATAAAGACCATCCAAAATCTTTAATAAAATATGCTGATACACACACACATGCACGCACACACACACATACACACACACACTAGACAACACATATCTCACACATGTCCCTTAACCACAAAGTTAAGGGACTAAGTCTAAAATAACTAAGTCTAAAATAATACATTTCCTCCCAGTTGTAGATAAAAAGTCAAATATTTTGTAAAGTCAAGTAGATAATTTTAACCAAAAGTACATTAATTGTTTATCACAGGAAATGCATTCTCTATCTATATTAAAGAGATCTAAAGTGTTAACCACTCCTTTTATCATCGTGACTTTTAAAATGGATCTGCGCTAAGTATTTGGATCAATAGAAGGGGAACAATAAAATAAATGATACAGGCAGGTCACTCCGAAAAAGAAATCTTATTAGATAGATACCATATACCATGCTTTCATGGTTGAAAAATTTAAAAAGCTGTTAGGACAGGAGATAATTTACAAGCCATGTAAAACTCTGACAAATATCATTTTCTTTACTGTATCTTTAAAGCCAGAGGAGTTCACGCACGTCCTACAGAGGCGTTTAGGCACTGAGAAGTTCAGGTCAAGAATTCCAAGGTGCCGCAGGAAGGGCAACTCGGAGTCCCTTGAAAAGGGCCTTCTCGTTGTCACAGACACCACCAAACCGAGGGGTCACGCAGGTGGCTTAGAGGAACCGACCGCAATCAAGGACCTAAGGCCACCACCTAAGAAGCACAGTCCCAGAATTTCTCAAACTCACCTGAGCACAAGATTCCTCTCGAACACGTCAAGGCCTACGGGTCTCTGGTGGATTTGATCTGGGGTGATCCTGGGAGTCTTTAAGGAGAACCGGTTCTTCAGGTGCTTCGTAAAACCAGGCCCATCCGACCACACAAGGAGCAGCTGGGAGCAAGGGCTGAGCAGCAGCAGCGCGGGACGAGTCACCTTCGCCCACAATCCCAGCCCTGCTTCTCCCCACCCTGTTCATTTCTGCTACGATTTCACTCCTGTGTTTTTCTTTCAGTTTTATAAATCTTCTTCTGACTGTTGATGTGATAGATGGTCAGCAGCCTCTCGGATTCACAGCCATCAGCCACCTACCCTAGAGAAAAGCAGCTGAAGCCGATAACGGGGCTCGGGGACCCAACGAACGCCACGGCGACGCCCGAGGAGGGGCAGCGGGCAGCGGTGAGGACTAGGGAGGTGTGCAAGGTGCGAGCCCGCGCCCCGCTCTGGGCTCGCCGTCGCAGTCACAGGCTGCGCTCAGGGAACCCGCCCTGACCCGGCAGCGCCCGCTGCCCACACAGGTGCTGAAGCGCCGGCGAGTTACGTGGCGCCAGCTCGCAGGGAGGGTCCGGGCGGGTGACGGGGGACTTCCGGGCAGCTCCACCACTGCACCGTGGGTGGCACCGTCCACGGAAGTGGCAGCCACCTTCAGCCTCCAGAAACGTCAGGCACGGCGGTGCTAACAGAGAAAAGAAAACAAGTATTCCATCAATGAGTGTTTATACTGAATAGCGTCTAGCCAGATGTATTTTGATGAAGTAAGTGCAGAACTGCTGATCTCTGCTCAGAATAAACAATTGGCAAAGCACAGGAACCCTAAAATAAGACTGGGAAGATACATTATAAAATCTATATTTCACAGAAATATTTCCTAAACTATACTGGATTGGGAAGTGAAAAAAATATAAGAATTGGTCTGGATGAATTTAGGTTAACACACACACACACACACACACACACACACAGTAATTACACGTTTCAGTTGTTTAACACAACATAACCTCTATTTAACTAGACAATGTTTGTATTTATAAAATTATTCTTTATAACCTTTCAATCTGAAGTTCAAATAGAGAGATGGCTGTCAAAAGAATAAAGAATAAAATTGATGCATTTGCTTTGATTATTCTAGTTCTTGGTTATCGAGATCATTATTGTTTCATTATTTTAAATAGCTTTTATAATTTACTCCTTGACCTACTACATACACAGAATATGAGATAACATTTCAGATCAGATTCCCTTGAAAAATTATTCTGCGTTAATGTAAACATTTACAAACACACTCTGTTTCACAGTTTTCTCTGTTAAACATTTCACCTCCTTTTGCCAGTACCAAAATCACCACCATTGCTGTGACTCAAATTCTGTTCGATCCTTTCTACTGGACTTCTTGAGCAAATCATATAAATATTTTCATCACATAATATTTTAACCATTGTTTTACAATACATTTGCCATTTTTCATTTTAACCGTGACTCAACACTACTTGTACGGTATATGCTGTTTCTAAAATACCACTTAGATATTCCTAAGTCATTCTCTGGAGTTTATTCTGGGGAAGACAGGGTCATATTTTCACACAGTCACGTTCAAGTCTTTGAAAATCACTACTTTGAAAATATAATTCTGTGAGCCTTCTCTCCTCGTTGTGTTCTCACTAAGCTCCTCCGAATTCTCGATTTCTTTCGGAAGGGTTACTGGCCCGAAGGAATGACCCGGTGAGGGTAGGTGAGTAGTATGCACTCACGGCTCCTTCTGCGCAGCTCCGTGGTGACCAGATAAACATCAGGTGCTGTCTCCTCTGAGCACCTCTCATCCTTTGCAATATAATTGGATGGTAACGTTTAGAGATACCACAATTGAATAACATAAATCTGCTCATTATATCATTTAAGCGTTGACTTTCCACTGTAGCCTGTGGGAAAGAAGGCCTTTTTCTACTCTGCAGCCTAAATTTAAAATCTAGAACTATGACCAGATGTTCTCATTAAGTATTAAATGAATACCATACATGTATATCATTTCTTTCTTACACATAATATACCCTGTGATTTTAGTTTTAATTAAATATGGATTTTTCTTACTTAGCTCACTCTCCAGATAGCTACAGTCACTGCAATAATATTCTTAGTATTCTCCAATGCCACTGAATTTTTATAGAGTCCATGTCTCACTGTGAAGCCTCAGCTAGGAGCGTACGACATTTATGATCTCTTCCCACAAAGTGAGAGCTCCTAAAATAAAACATTCCCTTCCTCACTGAGCCCTTTAAGTATTACTAGCATGGGAAAGATTCATAAAATGTATAAAAAGCATATATTACGCTTCAGACCGAAGGGGAATATTTGTCCATCTCCTTGTAGGTATTCTTAAAATCCATGCCAGGATGAATATAATGACTTAAAAGTTGTTCAGGCTCCAGTGTAAGCCCGCAAGGTACAGAGTGAAGGAACCACTAGCTCACCAAGGCACCGCGAGTCACTCACTGTGCTCACAGGGGACTCGCAGAATGTCACTCACGTGCTTGCTACCGTGCAGGCTTGGGCTGCATGTTCGAGGACGCGTGGACTGCCCTCTAGCGTGCACACAGCCAACGCAAGTAACAGGAGAACGTCATCGTCGTCACAGGGAAGGCCCGTGCAAAAACCTACAGAAGTGTCACAACGGAGGTGTTAACTGGGCTGGGGTTGAAGAAAACATTGCGACTCTTGGCACACGGAGGAGCCCATTCAGAGGGAACCAGATATTGCATCCAGAGAAAAGGGACACCATCTAGTAGCCAGTGTCAATGCTTAAAAGCAAGGAATTTGGGACCATGTTTTCTGGGTTCAAATGCAGCTCCACACCTTGCTGAAGAGTTGGGAAAAGTGGTGTTTCCCTTGTCTGTCTCCATGTCATTTGTTAAGTAGAGATTACCCCACGGGGTTGTTGCGAAGACAGCGTGAGTCCATCTACGTGAGGTGTTCAGAATGGCGCCTGTGTGAGTGTTCGCTATACAAGGTCAGCAAACTTCAAGTTTTCTGAAATACAAAGCTGAATAAAGAAATTGGTGAGGCAGGGTGGTCACACAATAATCAATATAAATGCTTTTAAAAAGGGAGAGAGAAAAGCTATTTTGAGCAGGGGGTGATGTGGTAGATTAAAGGTGGTTCGAAGTCTGTGTCACTTCTGCCATTTAAGAAATGGAGTCCACTGCTTCCTTTTGAATCTAGCCCGAACAACACTGGTGAAAAGGATAAGGCAGAAATGATAGAGAAACAAAGGCACCATTGGGGGTTCCCTGGTGGGGTAGCGCTGGGCTTCAGCGCTCTCAACGCTGCGGCCTGGGTTCAACTCCCAGCCAGGGAACCACCCAAAGGAAAAAAAAAAAAAAAAAGAAAGAAAAAAAAGAAACATATGCACTGTTTAAGGGATCAAAAAGAAACAGCATTTCTGCAAATACAGTCCCAGGAGACAGAAAGTCCCTTGAAGAGTATCTGCACACAGCATGGTGCCAGAGCAGACGAGTATTTGTTTCTGCAAGATGTGCCCAGGTCAGCACAAGGACGGCCCATCTCGAGGGGGCCCCTCTGAGAGGAGTGCGGATGTGTCACAGGATGGGTCAGGAGGTGGAACTGGGCCCTGACCCAGCAGGACGAGGAGAACCTGCCTGAACAGCTCGGCGAAGCATCGTGTCACCACCCAGCCCGCTCTGTGACCGCTGGTGCTCAAGGACCAGCCACATCTCAGCAGAGGCCAGCAGGAGGGGTGGGGGCAAGAGAGCACCAGTGACATGACCTTTCTCCCTAAGGCCGGCCTGACCAAAAGCCCTCACGTCCTGCCCCAGGGCTCACATTCGTTTGGGAGTACGGGGAATAGTAGGTGCAAATCCTCTTTCCTCCAGACCTGGAACCCACCCATCAGGTAAGTCATCCCTTCCCCATGCGATGGACTTTGAAAGACACAAACGTTGTTTTCCTGCACATGAAACTATCAGGGACGTGGGAGTGGAGCCCCACCCTGCACGGAGTCACGGTGGACACGGAGCCCTCGCCGTAAAGCAAACACTGTTCTTACATAGGCTCAAGTCCCTCCTACTTCCAGGTACCCTACTGCGCGGGACCCCCTGCGTGCTGCTCAGCGACAAACCACCGCGGAGGGGAGGCCCTCGCCCATAGCACTCCACAGAAATGACTGTCCCTGAGGTCACGCGTCACATACGATGGGCAGCATGTTTATGTTTCTTCTCTCTCTCTCTTTTCCACTTTTAAGTGTAAAATGTGTCACTCCTCCTACCTGTTATCTCTCGCTTTTCAGGACACCTGCATTTTTACCGCCTTCCGGATCCTGGGGCTCCTTGATGGACCCCACTCTCCTTGCCTGCTTCTGAAATGTTGAGAGACCTCTGTAATTCATCGTCAGACTTCCGGTGGGCCCACTATTGCCTGTACGTTGATGAGGATTCTCGTCTACCTACCTAGGTCAGGTCTCTTACACGATCTTTAGACCCACGTACCTAACTCCTGTGTCATGTCACGACTCAGAGCTCCTGCAGGCACCTCACGTGCACTATAGCAGAAATAACCATCATTATACTCTGAAGACTGCTCAGCCTGCTCCTAGTCCATACACCTATCTTAGTGAGTGGAAACAACGTCCAGACATTTGCCCCCCGAAGCCCGTGGACGGAGAGCCGAGACTCCTGCTTTCCCTCATCGGGCGTCTCCTTGTGTCTCAGCAACAACGGGCCTCTCGGTTTTCACCAAGGCACTAGTAACGCGGTGCCACCTAAACGCCAAGGTCCTTCTAGAAATTTTTCAAAGAGAGGTAAAAGTTGTAAAGTGGAATATGTGGGGTGGGGGGACACAACATGTTGGTGCTTTTTGGACAGGCTCTATCTAGAAAACATCATCTGGTGAAAACAATTTTGAAAGAGTCTAAATTAAACTAAATGTAAACATTAGTATGTATGTACATGGGGCAAAGTGAAATGGGCCCTTTAATTTGAGATAAAAAAATTTTTAATCAAAGCAAAACATCTCTGAACTTATTGGGAAATTGCCAGAATACTATTATTGAAGAAAAAGCTGAGTGTCTAGGAAATGAAGCAAAATTCCAAACAGAATAGCAAAAAAATGAAAAACAATCTTTCCTTTGACAGTGAGAATAGGTTTCCAGATCAAGAAATAAATTAAATGTAAAAAAAAATTAAGGTTTATTTTAAAAAGATATACACATCATAGAATTTACCTTTAAAAGTTGTTTTTAAAATCATCTTTGAGTGTATTGCTTGAAGTTTAGTTATTACTGTTTTTAAAGGATACGTAGTGTTTTGGGTAAAAAGTCATTATGGGGCCAGATGAGTACTAGACTTATTATGGTGATCACTTTGTAAGGTATATAAATGTCTAATTACTACATTGTTCACCTGAAACAATAAAATATTGTATGTCAACTGTATTTAGAAAATATATTTTTTAAAATGTTACATATTATACATTCTAAACTCTCACACGGTGGGACCTGTTCACTCCATCTCGTGTCTGTGTAACCAAATTGCAATGGCAGCTACTTAGATGGACACATTTTACCTCCTAAGAGTTGAAGTTACAACCCCTTGCAAGGAGACAAAAACGACATTAAACGTTCTACCACAGCCCGAGGTGTTGGGGCTTAAAGCGAAGATAGACAAACTGTTTTCTTGTCGCGCTTTACAATGAGGCATTAGCTCAATGAAGTAATGTTACCAAAAGGTGGTAACACAGTAAATCCTACTTCATTGCCAATAAACTGAAGATCAAAACAATCAACCAAGCTCCACTGGTAATAAATTGAAAGTCAGTGGAGCACAAAATGTATTACTGTTAGAATTAATTTTGGCACAAAATGTGTTGTTGAATTTTCCCCTTTTCTTAAGGCCAATCAACCCCAAGCAAATAGCTAAGAGAATGTTAAAAAGTAAATTCAATGTACTCATGATATTCTGATGGAAATTTGTATTTGATTTTTGAATACAATATAATCCTCAGAGTCCATTTTACACGTATTTTGGAGAAATTTTTACAATAGTTTCATGATTAAATAGCATCTTAAAAAGTCTTTTGGATTACATATGAAAATTGTCCACACATTTACTGGAAGGTTCTTAGGGACGGACATTCAGTTCGATCACAATTATAGTAAGTTGGATTAATATTTTATGGACTTACGTGATTTAAAACTTATTAACAGAATTGGAGTATGTCATTGGAAGTTGTTTAGATACTGAGCGAATTTGCAGACACACAATGTGATAGGAAACGAAGGATGCCAGCGTGGATTAAGGGTACTCTGGAGCTACAGCGAAGGGAGAGCTAAGCCCACATTTGTGCTGAACCTAAAGATTCTGGATGGGAGTTGCAGGTGAGGCCAGTTCATGGCTCCACTGTGACATGGTATCACCATTCTCTGCTTCTGTTTCTTTTCTGCTCACTTTAGGCTAGTGTTCAATGGCGTTCCATTGTTTAACAGTTACAGTAGTAACTAACTATGTAGCCACTGATGAGGACGGACTCTACACTGATGTTTAGGTGATGATTCCCTCCAATACCTAAGAGGATAGGCACTTTTTTTTTAATCTACTGAGTTTTACATCAACAAAGTTGCATGAGGAGTATTTATTGTTAATATAATTTATAAAGTCTGATCAACTAATCTATTAAAAAGGTGTTTTTTTCCTGTAATTTTCTTCTGACACGGTTTGGTCACATCTGTTTTTCAAAGGCTTTTATGTGAGGGTAGAGGTTTCTAAGTCCATAAGTCAGTTGCTCATTGATCCAAGTTATGTAGGTCCATGAAAATCACACGGGACCAAGTTTAAGGTCCATAAACTTGTCATAAGAGTCATAAATTGTCCTTTGTGCATCTCACTATACTCAGAAGAATCATGAGGCTCTCAGAGATGGTTGCATATTACATTGCCGGAGCTCGAGTCTCTAATTTAATAATCAGTACAAAAAAGAGCCTTTAGGAATCAGTGAGATTGTGCTTAATTTTTCTTATTGTATCACTTTGGGAAATTAAGACTGTCATTCAAAAATTCTTAAATATTATACTGAGAGGATTTACTCCAGAAGTGCATAGATTTTCAGAGCAAGAAGAGATTTTCATTCAATATCTCCATTCACAATGAGATAACTAACTTGTTCAAGATCAGAGTTCTGCCTTGAATCTCCTACTCATGCAAAGGTTTCTTTTAGCTACAAAGCATCTCTTATGCCATAACCTTTATGCTGAGGACATCTTAAACCTTTAGTAGTACACACTTGCTTTTTCATGATGGATAGTAATAACAGATATAACTCATTTTTTTTCTCATCATCTAAAGCTGAATCTGTTGTTTGGAAAACTTCATAAAGCACAGAGGAGACTACTATCACTATGTAAATCCATTTGACATAATTTATTATTTTATTTCTTTATATCTACCAAGTTAAAGCTGCTTCTTATTCCATGTGGGAGTTGACTTCCATAGTTACATAACCAAAGAATTTAGTCCTGAAAACACTATCCTTGTTAGAGACAGAAAGCAATGTTTACTCACTAACTGATAATGGGCACCACAGTCATAAATAATTCTCACCACGAGCATTCTATCAAGAAAATTGCATTCCTGGCTTTCCTCAGAATCTGAATGTTATGACCCAATAAAATATGTAAAATTTATATGCACCTACAAGGTAGAAATCACCAATTGTGAACTTTGCTGAGTTTGTAAAATTACCATTTAAGGATGAAACCACACTCTTGTACTGGTGATGATGATGATGATGGTGATGATGATGATGATGACAGCTGCTAAGCATCAGATAAATGTGTCCTTTGAATGTGTAGATGAGTTGCCCTGCATTTAGCTTGGCGTGATTTGCAAGCAAAAATATAGGCACAAAAATCAGACCAACGGTAGTTGGGGGCAAGGATTGAAAAGATGATTTACTGAGTGACCTCAGTAGACTTTTTTTGACTGATGATAATTTTCTACAGCTTGATTCTGGTGGTGATTACATGGCTATACAGATTTGTATTGTACATTTGTTGTATATTTAAGGAAAGTGAGGTATAAATTATACCTCATTGTTGGTACATTTAAAATTGGTGAATTTTATTGTGTATAAATTTTAGCTTAATAAACATGACTTAAAGAAGAATGAAAGAATAAAGCAGAGAAGATAGAAAATGAGGTAGAGAGGAGAGAAAGAAAAAAAGAGGAGAAAAATTGATAAATATTGAAGATTGGAATGTAAGATCCAACATGTAGATAAAAGGTATTTTTGAAGAAGGAAATAAAAGCCAAATTGAATTTATGCTAAAATGTACACCCTTAAGAGGACTTTCAGAAAGGGTTTGAAATCAGAGATTGAAACTCATAATATGTACCTGAAAATACTGAACCAGAACAACATTACCAGGAAATATGGCAAATTACTAGATTTTAAAGAAATACTATATAAAATAATTTGTGCATGTAGAAAATAGTATGGAACTTATAATACAAAAATAATTTGTCTTAAGAATTTTACTAGAGTGCAATCTTTACATGACTAGATGACAACCTTTAAACCTAGTTATTTGTAGAATTAAGACTACATAGGAATTAAAAAAAACATAATGGCAACACATTCTGATAATGCAGATATAGTTCAGCTATGAAAATTGAGCAGGCACATAGGGAGCATTTGTAAAATAACATTTAATTCTTGTCAATAATTCTATTAGGGGAAGTCATGTTCAATTTTATAATTCTAAGGTTGTTATGTGTGTAATATGAGATAAAGCAAATCTCTTATACCCACCCTTCCTTCCTTTAAATTACAATTCTCATGATAGAATAATGGAGAAATATATAGAATAATAAAGTGTTTAAACAAAAACCCTGGAGTCCCGACTGTGAATGGGAAGTTCACAAGAATACCATGAAGCATTTTAACATATATGAAATATGTCCAGCTATAGAGAGAGATATATCATTATTTCTCGATATATCTATATATCAATGTATTGCTTTATCACATGTAATATGTATTATAGGTCCTAACTCTCTTTAACTCAGGCTCTAATTGTGATGGGACACAGGCAAGTTGGTCTGGGATTGCCAGTCATACAGTAACTTATAAAACTGCACATGCTTTACTAAATCCACCTATTATTTTCTAATGAAAGGAATAAACATGTCTAAGGTGTTTCTACTATAATGAATTAGCCGTAGCAATCACATCTTTTCAATATTTTTTATTGTTAACTTCCTAAGGGTGACATTGGTTAGCAAAAATTACATAGGTTCCAGGTGTACAATTGTACAGTGTATCGTCTGTGTGTTGCATTGTGTGCTCACCACCCAGAGTCCGCTCTCCTTCCGTCTCCGTGCATTAATATTTGACTCCCCTCCCTCCTCTCCCACCCCCTCCCTGCTTTCTCTCAGGGAACCACTAAACTATTGACTGTGTCCCTGAGTTTTTGTTTCAATAAACAAGCTGTGGTACGTAAACACAACAGAATACTACTCAGCAATAAGATGAAATACTGCCGTTTGTGACAAAACGAATGGACCTTGAGATCATCACGCTAAGCGAAATAAGCCGGACAGAAAAAACCAGGGGCCATGTGACTTTTCAATATTGTGATTACTCCCTGATCCCATTCTGACTCTGTATTGAGCGTAACTCCTAAGATCAAGCACTGAGCTCACGCTGCAGAATGTATGCTGGGGTCCCATCTACATCGTAAGCCGTCCCCTTGAGTAGGATTGCCAGCTACTCCACCAAAGTGTCGCACTGAAGCAAACTAATGACAAGCCAAAAAGACACCATAATTTTCAAGCATAATTTATCTTCAGATATTGGACAACAAATATTTCTTCTGCCTATATGAATGCCAGCAAGTTAACCCTTTTTTTCTTTTAATCCTAAGAGGGAATTAAAACACCATTTTCTTCTCTTTCCACTATGGTCTAATATTCACTCAATGTTTCCTTAATCAACAAATTCATTTAAAAGTTAGAAAACTGTCCAGCTTCAAAACCAAAGTAAAAACCAAAGAAATCCACAAAGGGGCTGTGCTTAACAGATCCAAACCTCTATTGAGAGCCCATAATAAAAACCAATTTTAGATATAAGACCCTTTAAGCAGAAGCTACAGTGCACGTAATTGTACACCAAACCTCCTTTTGAATTTATTTTTGCTTTAAATATAATGTGTTTTACTACAAACGATACAAGCATAACAATGGGCTCAAAATGAAAGTACTATTTTACACTGATATGTACCTATAAAAATGTTCAGTATAAAATGTGCAAAATGTTCAATGCTGTGATTTGTTTGGATAATGGTAAGCACTCTTTCATAGCAATAAAACATAGGTTTAGAATAAACAATCCTAGTTATTTGCCTTTTAGATTTACAGATACTGGAATACATTCCTTTCCTTAATATGTCTTGTTAAAATTAAGTCAGAGAGAGAGGCACTTGTTTCAGAACAGAAATTGTCTTACGCTCTTGCATTAGATTCAGTTCTGCAATTTATCAAACAAACATATTATCCGATTCATAATTTCCAAGTAAGTATCACAATAGACCAAACTGTAGGGAATGAATTATAAAAAAATGATTCAAATTACAATACCAAAATATGTATTTCTTACCCCAAACTATTTTTATTCTGAACAGGTAACTCATTTGCCGCTCATTAAAAAGAGAAAAAAGAGCTGTCAGTGCTTTGTAGCTACCATTTCCTTAAGGGATTAAACTTAGTGCTGAAAAGCTGGTTTGCTAAAATATCTAATTTAAACACTTCAACAATCACAGTTGTTGGCGTAACTTTGCCTTTTACCAATTCTATCTGCGATGTTAATCATAGTTCTGGGACCCTGAACAGTTTAACATGCCAAGTTCCATCAGTTGGTGAAGTAATTGAGGATGGCAGCAAGGTTTTCCCAAAAAGTACTCAGTGATAAATTGGAATTTTTGAAAATCTTATCAGACTTATGTATTACTCCTGAAACGTTGCATGCGGGCACAAAATATAGACACATATGATATTTAGATTTTATGACATAATAACAAGAACAGTACTGTTTTAATATATTCACTCACAACCGAATCAATCAACAGCAACTATAAAATAATGTGATCTCTGTAGAAATGTTAATGTCACGAATCCCAAATATTGGCACCTTTGTGTTTCCCAAGACTCAAAATGCGTTTATGTATTTTCAAAGAAAGCTAAAATATTTATCTCTATATAGACATCTTTAAACATGTGCTAGAACAGGATGTATCTGTTTACCAAATCTTATAACTTTAGCATTCCTCAAAGGGATTTTTATTACCAATTTATAAATTAAGGTCATGTTCAAGTTTCTGTGATCTCGAGTTCAAAGACACCATCTGCAAGCTCTGAGGTCCATTAGGAAAACTGAGGACAACACTGAAGTGAGAACCGGAGAAGCAGATTTCTCGAGGACGTGTACATGCACAACGTACAGTCTCCGTGAACGGACTGAGCGTCAGTTAGGAAGACGACGAGTTTAAAAAAAGTATGAATGGCGAGAAATGCACCTGACTATTGTTTCCTCAGAGGTCAAAGTTTTGTTCAAACTTTGACTCGTAAAAACTCCAGCTTTACAATGGATCTGGGGAAAAAAAATTTTTTTATTTTTTGCATTTTGGAAACAAACCTCCGTTTGGCAAATAAACGAGACAATCAACTAAATAATTCATATCCAAATGCCCTGAAGTCTTGCTATAACATGACCTATTAGAAGATGAATTTCTGTCTGAAGTATTTCTATCTCACACTTCCTCCAAGGGAATTCATTAGAGGAAGCAGCAAACAAATCTGGTTGTAACATTTGTTTAACCTGTAACACAGTAATGTGGTGTTGACTGTGTTGCAAACCCCAGAGTCCTTTTTAAAAAAGAGAATATAAAATTAGGGGATATTTGTAAAATTATAGCCCAAAGTATTTATAAGACCAACATATAATATTTATTTGCTCATTCGTTTGTTCCTTGACCACGAGACACATCATACACTTCTAGTCGCTACGTGCAGCTTGCAAAACATAAACAAAACAAAATTCTACTGAAGATCCTTAATGAAGTCACCTTTATTAACAAAGTGAAATAGAAAATGAAGAAAATGATCCAATTTGTGTGAGCACAGACCAAATGTTCTCAATTACACTCAAATCTTCAATGAATGAGATGAACTCCGCACGTGTAAGGTGAGCTCTCATATTGCAAAACTGTGTAGAATTAACAAAACTATTTTCTTACTGAAAAACCTAATATTGAATATTTAATACCTAAAGTAGTTACAGAAATGAAACACAGGAAGAAAGCACCATCATGGCATCGAAAAAGACTTTCTTTTATGTAAAGTATTATAAGAAAGAGAGATTAATACCTACAAATACCTATTTAGTAGGAAAAATGTTATTTTTCCATTGTTTTATTATGAAATCAGTGTCAGGGATGATGAAATCCTTCTGGATGACACTAGTTGTATAACCAGCCCAGTGCTTCCTTGGATTCAAAAATGTGTGATTACTTTCAAATTTTTCACTCCACAAAAGAAGTCATTCCTTCTGCACCTGCTGCCTAGATTTTTCTTTTATTCTTCTACAAAATTTGAGTAAAATATTACCTAGTTCATTAATTTACAAGAAGCTTTGTTGCTGAAAAAAAATGTCATATCGTGGTCTGCATTATTATGCTTTCAGGATGAGATGCATAAACTGGTATTTTTCATGTAGTTCCTACCTGAGACACTACCAGATGGTTCCGCGCTAGTCTCAGGTTGATCGTTATGTGAGAGACCTGGGCTCACAGCCAGACCAACACAGCACTGATTGAGAGAAAACAATGTAAGCTGCACCGTACATAAAAATCACAAGTGGCACTTTTGTAATTTAAACAGACATCTGCTTCACATGTCATGTTTACCTGATATACACATCTATATAGATATAGATAGAGAGATTATACAGGTGTGTATATATATGTATATATATATATGTGTGTGTATATATATATGTATATATATATGTGAGCACACACACACACGCACACACACACACACCCCTGTATAATCTTTTCTGATTTCATCTAGTTATAAAATTGTACTTAATAAGATAATTAAGAATATGTGTACTAGAGATATAGATATATCCAATATGTGTGTGCGTGTGCTCACATATATACTGGTACATACCTTATATACATATATTATATAGATGTCTGCTGATAGAGGTGTCAGCTCTTCTTGTATATGAGTGTATTTCTTAGGCACACACACACACACACACACACACACACACACGTACCTACACTATACATTAGAGTACAAACATTTTAAGCATTTCTCTGAGCTCTCCCGGTTGGATTTTTTGTTTTTGTTCCCTAAGCTTTCCCTGATGTCTGAGAGTGAGGTTACTATGTCGACCTAGGAAGTTTATTAGCTTAGCAATGCCATCAACCCGACACAGTGATGGGGTGACAACCCCACCTTCTGATTGGGAGTTCTTTTCTTTGCTTTGGGGACAACTTTTCCAGACACAAGCTCTCATTTGCAAGGTTTAAAATGTTCAAATGGTGGTTGTTTCATAAGCAAAAAGAAGACCCTTCTTCCCTCCCTTCTTTTCTTCCTTCCTTTCTCTTTTTTGGGGGTATGTGTATCTCTCTCTCTCTCCCACTCCCATTAGGAATATCTGGTTCTTTTCACTTGTACTTATAGTCATCCTTTCATCATAATTGTTATCCAGATCTCAAGAAGGACAGGCCTCAGGACTTTGGTTTTATAGCTTTCTCTTCCTCATTCCTTCTTCATCTTTTACTCTCTATTGAATTATTTTTATTTTTTTATTATTATTATTGTTATTATTATTATTATTATTTTGGTGGTTCCCCGGCTAGGAATCGAACCCAGGCCGTGGTGTTGAGAGTGCCAAAACCTAGCCACTACAGCCCCAGGGCACCCCTCCATTGAATTTTTGACCACTAATAATGCAGCTATGAGAACACTGTTGGTGCTTTACATAATAACTGTTGGCAGATTGCATAGCTCATGGCAGACAAGAATTTAACAAGAATGGGAGCATCACAAGAGCGTTTCTAGCTGTACGTTGACTAGTTCACGATGGCGCATTCCTTTACTCTGCAAAATGCGGCACAAGTGATTTGGTTAACTTCGCGGAACTTAAATCTCTCTAGCGCACATATTTTTAATTACCCTCTTAAGTTCGGTTTCATAACTGGATCAAATCAGAAACTACGTATTATTGAAGCTTTACCGAGGGCACAAAAACCATGTGCAGTAATAAGTACTTAATATTTACATGGTAACGTAAGAACAACCGAGCAAGGTAATTAATCTTCAGGTAAGCACAATCCTTTCCAAAGACCTTAAGCTTACGAGGGCTGACTGCAAGAGCAAATGAGCCAGACTGCTTTTATTAGGGTCTCTGCTGTTACTAGCTTTTGCTTGTCATAGATTAATTTAATAGGCACTTTAAATATGAAAGCTTATATTATATATAATAGATCCTATATATTCTGGGCTCTAATGTGTGCACGTTTGTGTGATAAATGTGTCTTTTTACTCTGTGCAAGTCACTTGAAGACTTCTTATGTGATAGAAAATATAGTGCTACATATACAAGTATTTTTCATCTAGGTAGGGTTTTTCAAAGAATCTTTAAAATGTGCACCTTGTCTAAAGAAATTTCATTTGCCTAAAGTTTAAGGTTATGCAAAAAAAAAGAAAAGAAAAGAAAAGATGACATTATTTTCAGTAAATAAAAAAATTATATAACCTTCAAGATGTGAAATTGTAACAGTGAACCCTAAAATACAGAGACAAAATGGAATCATACCCATAGTTCTGTTAAATTTGTTACTATCTACTTCTTGAAAGCCCGGCCGTGCCTTCTCTAGCATGTGTGTTTCTCCATATTACTTAAAATGCGGACAAAATATATTTTGGAAATATTAATTTAGCATATACAAACAGATGAACAGGGAATTGAAAATTACTTCGGTTTTCCCATTTCTGTTTAAAAGCAAAAGCAAGCCCCAACAAAGTTGTCTGATCGATGTCTTAAGTACACGAATAAGTAGAAGACCCAGCATTGTCACCTGACACAAAGCCCACTGCGGTATGGTCACCCTATTTAAGGTTATTTCTGCAAAACAAAAAAGCTTCTAAAGCACAAGGGAAGAAGAATATGGAGAAAAAAACCTGGAAGAGCACAGTGTTCATTTTGACTGTGATAAATCTCTTTAATGTTTTCACATGGCTTGGGTCACTAATACACTAACATAACTAATATCCCCAAATAAATTACCGTGTGGTTAGTGCTGTTCTCATTATCAGAATTTAATAGATTAGAAAATGTGAAGTTGAAAGGTTGTGAGCCACTCAGAATCCGTTAGCTAGCAAGTGAAACAGCCACGGTAAGAACATTGGTTATTTAGTTTTTTCTTTATTCCAAATCCAGCATTCTTCCATGAGATATTTATACCTTTTACCTGAATTTATAAATAAATGCCTTGAATATTTATTTTGTTTCTAAAACAACAAGGCATATTCATTTTATACACGGAGGTCTAAAACCACTCAAATATTTTCTTATTTCAAAATATGTTTTATTGGAAAACTCCTAAATATTGTATATGGATGTTTAATTTTTGCATGACCAATTCTGTATATTATTCTGTTTTATTTGGCTAAAATATCCATCAGAGAAATTATTACCTGTAATCATTATTAGATACTCTTAAGTACTTAAAATATTTACCTTTTTGCAATTAACCAATAAATATGTTTATTTGATATGAATGATAAAATCCTAAGACATTTGTTATAACCCCTCTTTATTAATAAGAATTTATATTGTAACAATCCATATTAAGACTTTTTATCTGATATAGAAACTTATGTCCACATAAGCCATATAAAAACCCAAGTTTTAGTTGACTTGCTTAACTAGCATGCAGTAATGAACAAACTAAACAAAAGTTGATAAATAACAGCAAAAAGAATCTTAAATTTACTGTTGATGGCAAAGACCAAGAGAACAGTAAAACAAACTTCACCACAGGTTTCACAGCAGAGGTTCCGTGAGCCTTTCACCATGCAGAGAGGTGGTCCTCAGGCATGGGCCCTCTGATAGAACTGATCATTAGTCCCAGACTTCACTTAGTTTCTTCTACAAAATCACAAAAGTATTTCCTAATTTCATAGATTCAAAGCGAAGGAGTAATAGGAGAACTAACTATAAATAGTAATAAAAGCTTGTGTTGCATTTCCTAAAGAGAATGGCAAATCTTTCAAAGGCAGGATAAAATATTCACCACCTGGCCAGAACTCTCGGGGATGACGGTCCACGGTGACAAGGACCAGAACCAGGAATGGACGATTCTATCCAGGCCAGCTGCCCTCCACGAACTATCAGCAGCTCTGATTCTAGGCCACCCATTCTGGTCCCCGTGGCCCTGTTTCAACTGCATTTCCCCTGACCTTGGCATAGCTGCTTGCTTTCTCCTCACCACTTTTCTTCCTAACCTAAGGAAAGGGGTTACACCGCTAGACTACACAAGTACACACGCACACCCCATATCTGGGTTAGTGCTAATTCCCAGGTGATCTGTATATGGTTGTTTCTGTCACAGAAACTAATTTCCCACATCAATATGGAGCTGGATGTTTCTAGCAAAGTTGTTTCTGAGAAAACATTTACATTTCAAATTGAGGTGAATTTTGACGATGGAAAAGCATGACTGCCTATGTTTTGATTAGTTTCAACATCAACTGATGACCAAGAGACATGGCCTGTTATCCTCTAAAAGCCCTTTCAGCCATAGGACCCGTGATTGAAGATCCTATGAGAACTGTAGGCTCATGGATATCGTTCGTATTAAAGGCCAAGTCAGGTTCTCACAAGGAGGAAATGCGGGTGGGGCTCATCTTCGTCGGTGGCTAATGGTAACGGCAACAGAAATCAGTACAAAGACACTTTCCCTGTTTTATTCTGTGGCTTTGGGATGGAGAAAAGGTGTTAAAACGTCCAAAGACCAAAGTGCACAAAAACGAGGAAGAAGCCATGAGAAGTCAAGGACAGACCTGAATAATCATCTACATTCGCAGATTCTGTGCTGTGATTTCCTCTTCTCCCAAGTGCCGTCACAATATTAGCATCACAGTCCTGAGAGTCATGGAAGCCAGCAAACCAAAATGTTATCTTAGGTAACATGTAAAATACTTTACAGGCAATTAAAATAAAATTCTGAGAGCTCTTCAGAGTTATCTTGTCAGTTACTGAGACGGCTTAGAGAGTTAGGCCAAGAATCCAAGTTCAAGGTCCTTTCTATGATGACAAAGTCTTTCCATGTAATTCAAGCCAATTTAAATTTTTAAAAATCTATTTCATTCACTAATAATTATCTTGATTTAATTTTATCTGTAATGGGAAGAGTATTTTTTGGAAGAAATATAAATTTGGTTTTAGGTATCTTCATTGTGAGATTTTTCCATGCAGAAATAGTAAATAGGAATTTGAATGATCACTTGAATTTCAGAATTGAGATCTATCCCCAAAGTCCTTAACACATGATTTTGAAAGCCACAGATACTAATGAGGGTGTTGGGGATAGAATTAGCGTCAAGAGAGGGACCAGAAGAGTCCTAAGAAACACTTCTTTATTTCATTGTAAAATTTCTTGGGGTGGCATTGGTTAGGAAATATTACATAGGTTCCAGGGGTACAATTCTAAAGTACATTGTCTATGTGTTGCATGGTGTATGCATCACACATAGTCAGAAATATTTCTTTTTATGATTATTTGAGGCCTCTAAATCCCTAGGACCTTGAAGGATGCCTGGGAGAACGTTGGACCAATGGATGAAGTATCTACTGAAAGGGGAAGAACCAGAACATAAGTGGAAGAGACAGATGAGGACCAAGCACCAGGAAAGTCCAGTGCCACAGAATCCGAAGAAAGTAATTCAAAGGTGAAAGAGCAGGTTACAATGCTACTGAAACCAAGCTGAGTGAGCTCGAACAAATCGCCCTGGGTATGCACATGCACCTCCAAAATCCTTAGTATAATAATATGGATTTGGGTAAAATGGAGGGGGTAACGAAAAGATTATAGAAATATCATAATCCTACTCTGAAGGCTTTCAGTGTCTAATGGAGCTAGGAAAACAAAACAGAAAAATAAGTGGAGTATGACACGATAGATTGAGACAGCGCTACAACAGAAACAGTGCGGGCACAAGAGGAGTTCTAGAAGGACTTCTGGGAGGAAGTGATGTCTGACGTGGGTCTTCAGGGTTAGAAGGATAAATCACTCAGAGGAGCGCCATTATAGATGAGCAGTGGGGATGGTTATTGTGCCTTTCAGGTCACAGAAGTGCACACACAGAAACAGAATTATGACGGTAGACTTCATGAGCTCAAGTGGTTCTGCTAAAGTTCAGGTTTGCATGGTCCATCACAGTGCCAAGGACTGTCTGTCTGGCTTTCCACTATTTCAGTCTAGTCAGATATGTCTGACTGAAAATAAAAATGCGACTTTATTCCAAAAGCTTCTGACTAACTTTCAGCAGTGGCTAATTCCTTTACAACGTGTATATTAACATTTTCTTAAATAGAAAAGCAATCACATTAAGAAGATCAGTGTCTTCCCAACTTACAAAAATACGTGAAAAGGAAGACGTGCAATTCTCAGGCCCTTAATACACGGATACATAAAATCAAGCAAAGATAATGGTCATAATGGTAGAAAAGAAATGTGTACCAAGTAACAGTTACACATTATAGAAACAGTTTCCCTGAAAATTACTGTATTTTTACCCACCTATTAAAGTTTGTGTTAAATGGTTTTCGCAGGAGTTTATAGTAACTGGTTAATAAAAGAAATTTTGAGAGCGACTCATGGTTATGAGAAAGAAAGCTATCTTAGTAATGTTATCATTATTATAGAATTGTGGGATACAACAGTGGAATGATCTTGCATTTATTCTGTGGTGAAATAGTAAAAAAATTCATGTAAAACCATAAGGTGTTAATGGGTATATTAATAGAAAAATGGACAAATACATCTCTAATGGAAAATAACAGAAATGTAAGTGCTACTTGAGAATCAAATCAGCAAATATCATTGAAGAAGAGTACTTATAAAAATATGTAGCTTGTCAAAAAAGATATTATACAGCTAAATCTCTTTATAAGTGTTTACTTCATATATTGAATTTGATACCAGAGTGCCTTACAACTGTGACTTTGAAAGTGGAATACTTTACATGAATTCAATAAGAATATATAATTTTCTTCCATCAGCTGTGCATTGTTTAAGGAAAGTAACTATTCACCTGAATGTGCAAGGGAATCTCTATATGAAAATTCAAGAGATATAGAAATGAGTATCTCTAAATAGCTAAGCACAGAGATGAGAAATTATGCCACCCATGTCTTAAATCAGTCACAAATCACTATATTATTTCCAACTCCAATCTGACATTTACCAAAAATCCAATATTCTAAGATCAAACATTTGTTTTAGAATACCTGATGTATATAGCCCTTTACAAAGCCAAATCCCAGAAGTCAGACTCTATGCTCTGAGAAATTTTCATATGACCAATGAAAGGGAATACTCATCTCTAATAGACTAGTTGTCTGCAGGTAATAGGTTTGGGTTGCAACTTTTGAAAGATAAACGCAAGGCTTAAAACATAGAAGCATTTGATGGATAACAAAAGAAAATAAAACAGAAAGTTGTTGTACTATAAAAACCAAGGACAAACACTACATAGAGATGACTGGGTGGTATTGAACTTAATTTTTAGAAAATTGAGAAACATATGAAGAAAAGACATGGAAAAAATCATGGAAACAAAGTCTGAAAATCTTAGTTAACTCCAAATAATGTACCATGAGCTTTAAAAATACTAAAAATCCTACAGATGCATATTACCTTATATCAGTGAAATGAGTTATACAATAGTACCATGCAGTGGTCAGATCTTAAAGAGAGTATCTTGTCCACTTCCAGGCAGCCGATGTTGAAAATGACATCAAATAATACAAAAGTGTTAAAATTAAATTTAATAATGGACTTAACTATCCGCATTTCAATTAGCTAGATTCACTGTATTAGTTACAAAGATATACAAAATAGAATCCTTATCCTTTTAGAACTTTCACGATGTGAGATGACAGATCTACACACAAATAACTCTTAAGCATGGGACCGATGCTGTAAGGAATGTATGCACCAAGCGTGAATGTAGCTGACACAGGAAAACACAATACACACCAAGTAGCTGAGGGTGTTACTACTACTACACTCGTCCCTTCAGTCCCTGTATCACTGACCTCCCTGAAGTCCTGGAATCCTGTCAGGAGGAAACAAGTCAGTCGGATTTACAAAGTCTTGGCCAGTGCCGTGACTATCATGCTGGTGGCACTAAGGGAGCAGGCAACACCTCACACCTACTCAAAGGAACAACTTTCACAAACTTTGCACAGGTGTTTTTGAGGCCACTGAGTTATTTTTCTCAGTTCAAAACTACTTTCCTTCCATTTGCATACTAAAAAAAAGAAATCATCATCATCATCATCATCATCATCAGGCGTGAACAGAAGTGTGGTCCTTCAAATGCAAGCGTTGTCTTTGGTTTGGAACTGTTTATTGTCAGTAACTTCATCCATTCAGTAACTTAGAATCTTGTGGGATCTCAGGATCTGGAGGCATAGTACCTAAACATGAGAACTCTAAAAATCCTATTTTTTTTTTCAGATCTTGTCATGAAAACATAATGCCTCCTTCATGCACAATGTCAGTGAAATATAACTATTTCTTAAAAATATATAAATTTCAGTTTTACATAGCTATATACAGAACATAAAGGTACTTAAAATAAAAGACCAGCCGTTTACTGGGAAAAGGAAGGAAGGCGGGACGGAAGTGAACGAAAACAAAAGAGACGTCATTTCTCGCTGAAATAGGAGGCACGTCCTCCATGGAGACCTCCCAGCAGAACTGTGTTCTCAACAGTGTTTTGATAATTATAATTCTTACATTATTTTGTTATTTTTTTCAATAAAGTTAGCCCTAGTTTAAAAGAAAAAAGAGGAAATTCAAAAAGATAAGTGATAAGAGCACTCCAGTGGAAGCACGGAAGTAGCATAGAGGTGAAGCCCACGTTGTCCCTAACACTGTCCTCTTGGGGGGCAGGCGCCCTAGTGTAACTCACTTTGACCGTTTGCATATCTATTTTAGAATCTTTGCCCACGGAGGGAATTGTGTATATTCAAATTATGAAACATTTGGTCAAAATTCAACACTTTTCTTCAACTAGTTGAAGATGTTTATCTTAAAAACAGATGTTGGCATATTTCGTGATGTTGTATAGGCTTAAAAAAGATTCACAAAATATTGCTTCGAGACAAATGTCAGTTTTTAATAAGGTAGACTCCACTAATGAGGATAGCTGTTACACCGGATATATTTTTTTCCTGGAAACCATCAGCTCCTGATCACTGGAAGAATTCAAACCCACACACACGCTTGCATTTCAGAATGGTGTTTAGCAGGCATGTCCCACTTGCAGCCCAGGATGACTTTGAATGCAGCCCAAACACAGACACTTAAAACATCATGAGGATTTTGTTGCGATCTTTTAGTTTTGTTCTGTTTTTAGCTCATCAGCTATCATTAGTGTTAGTGTATTTTACGCGTGGCCCATGACAATTTTTCTTCCAATGTGTCCCAGGGAAGCTAAAAGTTTGGACATCGGTGGCATAAAGATATTTCCAAATTGGGTCAAAAGGCAGATATGCTTCTAGATAGCACTCATACATACGTACATAACTAACTAACTAACTAAATAAATAAATAATGAGTCCTTAAACAGCGGGTGATGAAATAAAATAAAGCATGAACTTTCTTTACCCACTCCTCACTGTTTTCAGAAATATTGTTGTTCTTTTTAAAATAGGATGAAACAGTCATTCAGCCTGATTCGAATTTGTTTCAACTCAGTAAGGTTAGAGTAAGAATTATATAGAAGCGATGAATAAGGTGTTGTTAGAAAACACAATGAATGCCAGCACAGACTGCAAGGAAATAGTGCCGTCCGGTGAGAGGGGGAGTGGCGAGGGTGCTGTGGTAATGGTTAGCACCACGTCACAGAAGGAGCCCCGGACCCTCCCCAGGAACCAGCTGGGAGGCCCCGGACAAGCCTCGGAGCCCCTCGTAGGCTCCAGCCTTCCTGCTGTGGCCGAAAAGACTTCGTCACGATGATCTCTTAGATTATTCCCGTCTCTTGGCTTCTGATTTCAGGTACCACATAGAACCAGAGCAAGAAGAGAATATCATTGATGGATTTTGGCAGCCTTATCTTAAATAATGAATTATATTAAAAACTTCTCTGGAAGTCATCTTTTTCATATTATCAAAAATAGCTGAAAATACAACTTTGGAAATGATGGCGTTTTTTCTTTTCAGTTTTGTTTATAGGCTTTAGTGAGGGGGAAAAAGTAGTTCATGACAAGAGGTTATAAGCAATACAGCCATTTTTAGAGAAATGTAGATCTAAAGTTATATATTTTTAGATATTCCCCATCCAATATCAGCTATAAATGTCTTTATCACCTACAGTTATCTTTGGAATTAAATCTCTGGGAAGATGAATGCTGTAGACTACTGCTTCAGCAGGTTTAGATGCTTATACCTGGTGAAAAGTAAAAATGTTTTTCCTTTTCTTTCACCTCCATTCTAAAGCTTCATTGTTGCTTTTGAAACAGGTATTTTTAGAAACAAAAGGAATGTTCATGATCATCTAGTGGCCCAATTTTGGCATTTTTAGAACCAGTACCACAAAGTCTTTGCATCCCTCCCATCACGAGGTGATGGCCAGAACCCTTGACCGTGAAGCCCTAAGGCACCTCGTGAGAAGTTGCACCACGTGGAGATGGCACCTTTCTGTTAACCTTTGGTTTTTTTTCTTGGAACCTTGAAACAATTAGCCATGAGCATCTGTCACGCCTTTCTTCATTGGGCTAGCAACATTGCTTGAGTTCTGAGATACGTTCCAAGAATCAGTTAAATAACCTTGAAGGTGTAAGAAATAATGGTGAGCCACCTTATTCGTGTTTTAAAAAACACTGGGCCTAGTTGTCAACGTAATTTGACCTCATTTTCCAGGTGAATTGGAACATCTCAGGAAGGTGTCACAGTGTTCAAAATTTGTATACGTGTGTGTGTGTGTGTGTGTGTGTGTAAAGTATATACTTCTATACTGATTCCCAGTAAGCATTTCATTATTTAAGTGTTGTCAGAAGCAAGCTTGAAAGGGACACATTCTATTTCCACTTTTACCTTTTTTAATAAAAGTTATGAAAAGCTCTTTAAACATCACTGCTACCTTTGCATTAATATTTTTCCCTCAGGGAGCATTTTAAATGGCGTGTTCTCTTCACTCCCTCTCCCATTTAGATTTGTTCCTCCAGGGTATTCTTCTTTTCAGTTGTGTTTTACACAAGAAACTGACAGCTCTGGCCTTGCTAAAAGGATCAGTGTCTGTTTTTCTCTGATGGAAATACTCTCCCAATGCTCCGCTGACCTTTTGAATTTTCCCTCTTACCTCTACCGTATCCTGGCTGCAACATGAGTTTTCTTTTTCCCATAACCCATAAGAGAATAGACGTATGGTATAGTAATAGAGAAAAATCCCGGAAACACGGAAACCAGGTACTGTGATTTGGGTCTGTAGTACTGTGAAAGTCTAATCCGTGGTGTCCTGAGAACAAAAAATGTACGTCGTGACTTCCAGAAAAATTGAAAAGAAAACATTTCAGTTATTTATTGAAATATTAGGAATGGTCTCATCAATATCTTTAGTGATATCACAGAAAGATTAGCAATGCCTATGTATTTGAGGGGCAAGATCTAGTTATGAATGAGACCGAAGAGCCACATGACAAAAATCATGGGGTGATGCCTGCCATTTATGGGTTCGAGTGATTTATACAAGGACCCTCTAGTGGCAGAGCTGAAAAGGGGGAAGGCCTTTGATACCATGTTGTAGGCTCTCTCTGAGCCGCCATAGCTGCCTCATTTAAGAAACTGGCTCCCCTGTTTGCCTTCCAAGTTTCTTTTTTGTTCATTTTGTCTTTATTTTTACAGAGACACCCTCTGTGGTAGTACTTAAAGCATCAAGAAACTTGATGAGATGGATAGAAACCCTATTAATCTTCACCATCATGATTTACTTTCTGAACCTGTAATTTTAGTTGGATCAGTTGTGAATAAAGAAATAAACACAGTGATAATACAAAAGGATTTTCAGGGTATGGTTCAATGACATGTTACAAGGAGATCATTAAGTGGCTTCTATCACAGCTTCCTGACTTACAAAGCTTCTGAGAAATGAGAACTGTATCAATAAGTACACTCTCAAAAACACTGTACTAAAATCGGTCATCTGATGCCATTTGCAAATCAATGCTTTTACCACCATGTCCATGAAACAAGACACATCCCTCACCAAGAGGAAGTCAGGGGTGGGTTTCATCAAAACTTTGGCTTGGCGTTTATATGACTCTTTTTACTATTGATATAAATAAACAGAAATTAGTTAATTAAATTAAGCAGGCATGTGTGACACGCTAGTTATGGAAGGTCAATAGTGAGAATCCTCAGTAGTAATGCAGCCGTGGGAATGAAGAACGCGAGACGGAAGCAGGGTCACAGGGCTGTGCGTGTCCACGTTTATGAGTTTCTGGTGAGAACCTTCTACGATGAACTCCCCTGAGGAAAGTTTACCTTCCCACCAAAACCATAATGGAATCATGAAATATAATCGCCTCGTGGATACAAAGATCACACAAATAAGGAGAACGCGATGGAATTGTGCTTTGTTTTAAATAATCAGAGTATAATTAAATAATATATTTCCGGAGTTTCACTTAAAGGTCACCTATTATAGCTTCCTGATTGCATAAAAGATTATGAAAAGTAGAGACTATGGATACGTTTTCTGGTCTAAACCTGCCATTTACAGGTGTCAAGTGAGTAGATCTTGACCATTGCCCAGGCCGGCTGGCACTATGAAGAATCTTGAAGGAATCTCAGACTGAGAATTTTAATTATTAACAAATTCTCTAAAATGAGGGATCTTTCATCCTATTGGAGACCGGCATGGAACTGGCCAGAGGTTCAGCAGAACCTGAGAAGACCAAGGAAAAGGCTGCTTAGAGCTAATAGTTAGACATACCTCATGGTACACTGAAAATATCCAGAACAAGGTGTCTTCAGTAACAGACTGCACTGTCTACTTCAGGCGTCTCCCACCTGTGGCCCCGATTGGCTCCGCATCTGGCCCAAAACAAATTGTTAAAACATCATGAGATTATTTTGGGACTTTTGTTTTTAGCTCATCAGTTGTCGTTAGTGTTAGTGGGGGGGAGGAGCAGGAGGTGCTGGTCTTCTTTGTCCCTGTCCCATTTTGTCTACTTCCTCATCAATTAAGTGATAATTGCACTTCATTCTGGTGAAATCCCAAATATTAAATAGGATCCAGTGAATTTGATGCTATTCAAGCAGTTATGTGTGATTCAACTTCCAGTTTTTCACATCGGTGTACAGGCAAATATCCTGAAGCCTTGCAAATGTGGGGAACAGAGATGAAATCATGACCTTTGGTGAGGAAAACAGCGTGGATAAATGAGGACATAGCTACTATCTGGGGTGTAGTTGGTCGTCTCCTAAAATATCGAAAATCAATCACATTTGCCACAGCAAAGCAATACCATGGTTTTGAAGATACACATCCGATCTACATGGGAAATTTCTTTACATTTTAGTGTCAAACCCTGACGCATTTCCTACAAAATAATCTTGGTCTTATAGAGTGCATTTGCTTCCTCCTTACTCTAGGTTACGTTATAAACTTTTATACAGAAAAAGATGAGTGGCAGTATGCCCGAAATTCTTTTATTTCATCCACACATTTCTTTTCTCATTGAGGTGTGAAGAATAAAAGTTGCAGTTCTCCAACATTCATATAATATGATCTTATACATTAATTCACGGTTATGTTAGCTGTTTGTGTTTGTTTCTTAGGACAAAGTTAGGGTGTCTCTCTTTTCTGGGGGAAGCTGTACTTTGAATCTTTTAATTATCATGAAAGGAACATTTAAGGGTACTAAGAGTCATAAGCCTGTCAAAAGGATTGCATTTGCCCTTTCATTTTCTTTTGATTTCAACAGACAGAATATATTTAAATAAAATCTACACCGTTTTCATCACTCTGTATGACAGGAGAGCATTTCACTTGTCGGAGGATCGTCAACTCCCAACCCAGCGTTGTTCCTTTGTAATTAGGGGCTGACAAGAAGAGAGCACTGAAGTATTTGCACAGACTATCTGGGCTACTGCACTAGCAAAATAGAGAGGGTGTCTTGTTTGCTTTCAGTTTGTATCTCAGAGAAATTATAGCCATCACTTAACTCTACCCACAACCTAAACCAATGGACTAATTCTATGAACCCCTCTCAGGCAATATCCTTTCTCTTACTAAGGGACTTGTCTCCCAAAGTAGATTAAAGAGATAAACATTCAAGCAGGACATTTGTGTATACATTATTTACTTTCCTTTGGTGCCTGTAACCTATAAGGAATGACATGATGAATTTCACTTGGAATAATGGCCATAATTGAGTAGTGATTTCTGTTCTCTCATAAAGGACACACCTTTAAATGTGGGTGCTAGGAACATAAAGCCTTCGGAGCCATTCTCTGAGGACCTACTTAACAAACCCTCAGTTAACTGAAGGTCTACTACACCCACGCTGGATAAATGTAGTGTTATTTATTCGATTTTGTCACCAGTTGCTTGAAAGTGCAGGTTGCTTGAGTTCTGGGAAACAGAGAGTTTACTGTACTTAGTTTTAGCTGTATAGTACTAATTATGTTCTTTCAATCAATGATTTGATTTTGTTTATGCCCTGAGATTTTTAAATGGCCTTGGAGTTTCACTCTAGACAGACTCTAAAGCAAGCAGATCTCTACCATTTATGCCCCAAATTCTAATGTTCCATGTTCCCAGTTCTGCATGACCCCTCAAACAATGATTTTTTTTCATATGGTGGCATTACGTTTTTCCTAAGACCCTACACTAATGACTGCAGGGATTATAAAATGACCAAGACACCAGCTTTATACCCACCTAGCTCTGAATCTAAGGGAAATTAGATGAGTATACAAATGACTTTAATAATGTTTAGAATCAGTAAGATCTATCAGTGAGTGTTCTATAAGCAATAAAGATCTACACACACACACACACACACACACACACACACACACGCAACACGGTTGTTGTTGTATTACTCTTCAAAAAGGAGAGAAAGAACACTCTACTGATATTTGAGGCAAGCAACAAATTTTCCTGAGAGGATAGTTAGTTAATTAGTTAGCTAGTTAAATTTCTCATGTGTTTGGGGACTTAAAGAATAATAGATGGTTTTCATTAGGAGTGATTTGATGGGAACTGCATTCTAATTTAAAGGAAAGAGTAGCCAAAAGATAGAGGGGCAGAAAAGCATAGGGTTTGTTTTGAGAAAAGAAGTAAGCCAGTTTAGCTAGAGTTTAGAGTTATAGAAGAAAACACTCAGAAAAAAAAGCATGACTCCTGAAATGAGGGAATGTCATTAAATACTGAGAGGAGGTATTTATGCAACATTTCAGCAGCTTTGGTTAATTATGAATATTGTTAAGCAAGAAAGTTACAAAAGTAAACTATGCATAATGAATATATTCTGACACCACAGTAGTGAGGGTATACCAAAGTGGCAAGTACGCTGAGAAGTGTTCTGGATTGAATAAGTGTCCCAATAAATTATCTCCTTCCCAATTCTCAAATGGGACCTGGTTTAGAAGGTGCTATTAGTTAAGGATCTCAAAATGAACTGATCTTGGATTTAGAGTAAGTCCTAAATGCCATGACCAGACTCCTAATAAGAAGAGGGGACACAGAGAAGGTGGTAATGTGAAAATGGAGGTAGATATCCACAAGCCAAGGAGTGTGAAGGAATGTGGGACTTCCCCCACCCCTCAGAGTCTTCAGAAGGAACCAACCCTGTTGACACCTTGATTTCAAGCCCCTGTCCTGAAATAATAGAGAAAAAGTTCTGTTTGAAGCCACCCAAATTTGGCAATTTGTCATGGCAGCCCCAGAAGACCAATGTGAGATGCTATAGCAGACATCGAAGTGAAGAATAATGAAGGTCTGAACCAGAGAGGGAGAAAGTGGAAAACAGAAAATAACATCTGGACACAGGATTTATCATCAAGTTTGTGCCAGAAACCGTCCCTGCACAGCCTCCTCCAAGCCCGATACCGAATTGGGTATGGATAATTTGGAAGTCTTTATTTTTAAAAAGCCCCCATATCATATAAATCACTGATTAGATAAAGCCTAGATAGGATACAGCAACTCACCTATTCAAGTAAGTCGCAGTTTAACGGAGAACCCAATGTTCGTCACCTAACAACGTCAGAGAGCAGTGGTATTCTTTGTAAGAGATGGCAAATTTAAATTTACAGGAGGAATTCTGCTGCAAGTAAATAAAAATCATGCTTCTTCACAACTTGTAATCTACTTATCCTTCAAGGCCCAGTCCACTGCTGGATTTGGCTACAGTCTGTAGTTTGCTGAGCCCTGATACAAAGAAATAGCTATAATGAAACATGATGCAAATGATGTGGTAGGTGCACCTGTATGGTGTGGAATGGGCACAAAGTGAGATGGAAGAAGTTTACTGGCCCTGTGTGTTGTGAGAGCCTTTCTAGCTTCTGTTGAGAAATGAGCCTCTTTGACCCTTTTCGGAAATAAATAAATAGATAAAAACACAAACAGATAAACAAATAAATGAAGATAAAGTGTGTTGGCCTGTGGTTGAGACCACAAGCTCCCTCAGGAAAATGCGCCATTGTGTTATCACCTTGGTACCCACAGTGCTGAGTACAATGCACATCAAATAACAGCTGCTAATTCATCTCGAAAAATGGAGAACCGGAGTCTGGTGTACTGATAGGCTATCCAAATGCAGCTATAAAGCAGGTATTAAAAATATGGGTTTTGATTTCAGAGAAAATATTAAGACTGGCAACATGGATCTAAGTAATCCACACAAAGGCAATGGCTGAAACTCTGGAGTTGACTGAGAGCCCTGTGACAACCAAAAAGACTTGAGGATGAATTTCAGTACATACAAGTACCATGATGGTTGTTGCTGTGATGAGTACAGATAAATATTTTAGATTTACCAACTGTAGAGCCAGAGAAATAGTTTAAATGAGTACAGCCAATAAACCGGTGAGATGGAACTTGGTAACTCTGATTTTCCCTGGATTTTCCTTGTTTGGCCCATCACTTACAGGAAATGTCAAGTGATTCCGAAGACCACCTGGAGTTGTGTTAACTTCAACCCCCTGAGAAGTTGCAAAAGGTCAAGTACCACCTCCTGCTGCTTCTCAGATGTCTTTACACGGCGCTGAGTTCCTGGGCACTCTTCCCCGGTCCTGTAGATTCACACGTGCCCGTGCTCTAGGCGGAAATGACACTTCCTTTCCCTTTTGGAAACTGAGCTTTTTCTCATAAACTCAAGGGGATAATCCCACATTTTAAAGATAGATTTAAAAATAGCGAAAGCTATAAAGATTGGAATAGCTCTTTCAAAATTCCCTAACAGCATATTATGCAGTAGTAATGTACACTGTCTTTAAAAATAAATGAATTTAAATTTCAAAAATAAAGTAAGGAATCATTGTAAGTGAATCTAGAGATGCATATTAATCCTGACACTATAGAATTTAAAAATCCGTGCACACACATGAATGTTTACATCTAGAGACCTAAATGCACACATATACATAAGTACTATGTACGTTGATTGCTGATAACAGCTCAACAAAAGTCATAGAAGCTTTAATTGAGACGTTGCTGCATGCCGAGGATGAATTAAATCCATTACTAGCTCCTTTATATCCCCAATAACCCTATGAGGTAGCTAATATTATTTTTACATCTTTCAATCACTGCTTTATATAGTCAACCCAAGTAAGATCCCAAAGGAGACTCGAAATAAACCGAAAGCTTATTCTTCAGTTTAATTCATGAAATTGTATGTTTAGCACCTTCTACCTGCTTGTCAGTATGCCTCATGCTTAGACAAATGCCTAAGAAGAGATAACTAAGCAGCGATGGACAGCAAAGGGGCTGTTTGCCCCCAAGGTACACACCAGTCTCCATGCTCAAAGACGGAAAGCAACTTACACAATTTTGCAAGAGAGATTTTCAACTTCTTAAAAATAATGACAACCAGTTACCAGTAGAGCACTGTTATTTTTCTTATTCTTCTCCTTGTCTTCCTCCTCCTTGCTTTCACTGAGAACTTGGTCCTCTCTTTTCTATTTCAAATATGCCTTGGCTCACTTCAAAATGGAATCAAGGGAGGCAGGGACCCCTTCAAACATGTCCCGTGCTATTCCCCACAACATGCTCTTCACTCCTGCTTAATTCCAAGGGCCTGGCTGCTAATCCTTTTGAGGGGGGAAGAAAAGGAGAGAAAGGATGGGGGGCTGTGAGGCCCTGGGGGTGGGCAAGCTCATGGCCACCTGCCTGCTTGGCCTTCAGGGCCCAATTCCCCCAGATTCCTGGGGCAGCTCCACCATCCACCATCCGCAGCTGGGCCCAGGCTGGGCAGGAAGGGTGGGTTCCAGGGTCCGAATCCCAGCAGGCCACCACCCTGGGCTGCTAGGATGGCCAGTCATGAGTGAATCTCTTTGGGACGTTCACCGTGATGACCTGGTGGGTTCCTGGAAATAAGGGAGCCCCCCGAGACTTCATCTGCAGAGAATTCATCTTTTCTTACATCTGTGACCTGGACAGTTTTGCTTTTCATGAAGTGACTCAAGTTGCCTAAGAATGTACCCATCAAAGGTGTCTGGGCCCCATGGGCCACTCTCCCCAAAATCCTGTCCTGGTTTCACTGAAGCTCCACATCCAGTATTAGAATCTTAGTTTAAAGCAAACAAAGTTGTGATGTGATAGGTAATCATACTGAAGATCCAGAAAAAGGCAACGCGGAATGCTCCTCTGAATTGCATATGATTTGTAATGAAAGTGTACAGGGACTTAGAGACCTGGAGCATCAGAAACACGCCTTGTATGTGTACTGGTACCCATGTGAGCCCATAAGGACTTGCCAGAGACAGGAGTGTAACATGTTAAGGAAAGTCTCGGGGACGTCACCGGCGAGCCGCTAGTGTTGTCGCTTGTTTCTACGATGCAGCTTTGGCTGCCTTCCTTAGGACCATGGACAGAGTCCGCCCACAGCCCAGCACGTGGTCCTCACGAAAGCGGCTTTGTGGAGACGACAGCAGCTTCAATGATTTCAAAGGAGAGCTAGACAACCATGTCCACCAGTACCTCGCTGCAACAGTTAAAACAATAAGAATTGCAAAGCATAAGGAATTGATTTGAGAAAGAACGATTAGAGCAGCCCGTGCTACGGGAAGGACTCGTCTTCCTGGACAGCCGCCGGGCCGCCTGTCATCCAGGAGGACCCACAAACCACACCCGATGGCTGGCCCCCTGTGTTACAGGGAGGGTTCAGCTGGGGGTTGCACTTCAAATGGGACCTTGTGCCCCCTTTAGGAGCTAGAAGGACCAGAAGGAACTACTGTACCAATAAAGTAACCTACAATGGCTACAGGATTGTTCACCACGAACAGACACTATTTCAGCGAATTGGGGCGTGTGACTGTGGGACGGGCATCTGGGGGGGAGAAACTTCAGACGTATTTAGGATCTGAGAGTGTGGAGATGAGCACCTGCTCTAGAGCAGGACATGTTTTCCAGAAAAGGAAACTAAGGATGACTCCCAAAGCCGGAAGTAAAAACCGATTTCACCGAAGATGTCAGACGAGGTGGAATAGCACAGCTGGCAAGACACACAAGAAATTAAAAACGTGGAAGTCAAATTACAAATTTTGTAGTGCATGGAAAATAATGTTGGGAAGAAATGAATACATCTAGAAGATTCTTAGAGCAATAGGTTTGCAGCTAGGAAAGGTACCAAAGGTGAAAATACAGACTTCCCTGTCATAAATCTGGTGGAAAGACATTAGATCACAAGGCAGGATAAAGCAATAGATAAATAAGTAGCCCACACCGTGTAGGGTTCTCAGTGCCATGAGGGCTGAGCTAGTGCGATGTATGACCTTGCATAAGTCACTTTACTTGTGGTTCCCAATTTGCTCCTCAGTAAAATTAGAAAATGAGGCTAAGAATTATTCCAACACTAATATGAATTCTGAATGGATTCGATTCCATCCCCCCTGTGCCCATCCCCCAGCTCCATCAAACCTGGAGCACATTCTTGTAATACACAATAACAGAACCAGCAAGGCCAATATAATGGGGATTTTTTTAAATGTCAATTTGCTATGAAATTGCTCACTGATGGATCGTGCTACATTGGAAAAAGGTCATCACTAAACAATCTCAAAAGCTGCTCCTCAAAGCTGGAAAAGTCATCTTATTTCCATTTCCCCTACAGTGAGGTGACATTTGTGTGGCTGGAAGGCCAAGGGACAGCCCCCCACGAAAGCCCCATTGGTCGCGTCAGAATCACTCTGCATTCCCACTCAAAGTTACCGAGTTTGCTTTGCTCAGTGAGAGCGTGTGACAGTATCAAGTGACGATAAACAGGACTCTGCCCTACACCGAGCAGGTGCTAGCAAATTGTTTTGAAGGTTCAAATTCATTTGTTTATGCTAAAAGTCCCAGTTTATTTTTGCAGCGAGTACCAAAGCCCCTCAGGGTGTTGCTCACATCATTTCTGATTTGAAGAATAAACACTTTGAGATTGAATAAGACCTCCAGGTAAGCACGAATCAGGAAAACGACAGCCGGTTCTTGGTGTCTTTTTATCAAATTTTCAAAGTAGAGGAGGATGGGTTACTGATGAGAAGGGTGTGTTAATGTGTCTCTCATCTCCTAATTACATAACACTGCGGTAGTTTAAGTCCCCACTTGCCAATTCAGAATAATGCATTTTAGGGCATGGCAGTAGATTATAATAGAAAAAGATGGGGCAAATCACATTTGAGAACCAGGAGAGTGAAGCTGAATATAGGTGAACTTTTTTGAATGAGATGGATGAACATCTCTGAATGAAATATTCAAGACTATGCAGCAAACTGCCTCCCGAGGGAAATAAGAAAATTCAATTTCATGAGCAAATTAAAATTAGAATCAAACGTCTCTAAGGGCACATGCACACATGCACATACATATACAAACTTATATATTTGTGTTTGGCCAAAAGAATGAAAATTAAAAAAAAAAATTACCAGTTAAGCCAACAGATCTTCTTCATCTATGTTTAGAGCTTCCTTTGTTTCCATAAATAATCATTGTCTCAGTCATTATTTGTGGACGAACATTGTTTTTCTTCTGTTAAATTCAGACACCTTATCTCCTTATCTCCTCCCACCTAAAGTAAGAGTAGACATTGTATATTTTTGAATAATTTATCACGTTGAGTGGCTGCACAAGGTTAGGTAACAGATTTAAAACCACGACTGACAGAGAGGACACGCTGCAGTGACAGGACCTGGGGTCCAGAATTTTAAAGAGTTGCATTCAATTCCAGAAACCTTTCCTTTTTTCCGGTTAAACCAACTCACGTAAACAATTCCGTCTTTGTTTTGAATGCTGCTAACACTAATTAAGTCGTGATGAGATACTACTGTACTGAGCACATACCTAATTTTAGGTCATCCTACACCATTCTCGTGAGACAGATTTTATGATGATCTCCACCTTAGATAGGAAGGGCCTGGGGTAGACAGGAGAAGGTAACTTGTCTAAGTTTACACAGACAATCAAAAGAGCAAAGATGAAAAATTTTGACTCTTATGCCATCCTCTCAATCACTATTCCAAAAACTTGCCTTCAATTCTTAAATTTTCAAACATTACCTGCATATCTTAGCTAAATTATACATTTTTCTCTCAAAAATGGTACTAGAATTTCATACATGATACCTACAGGTATCAGAAAATTATGGTGGGTTTAAATTCATTTCAGGGTGATAATTTTATGACAAGAAAAATAGGAAAACATTACAATTGATGTATCTAATAAACTGAATACTAATGAAACATAAACTTTTACTGTTGATGAAGACTCTCCTTGACTAAACTTCAGTCAGACTCCCCTGAACCGCCTTCTTGACGAGGCCTCGAACTTGGCCCTGTTCTCGCTGGGCCTGCATAGCCCAGTTTTGTCAAGCATTCTGCTAAGTCACTTCAGAGAGAACCTCCTACTCCTGACCCCTGATCAGCCTTGATAGCTGATCAAATTCCTCGTCTCTGACCCATTGCCCAAGTGATATTGGATCACCCTGGCCTGCCTTCAGCAAGAATCCTGTTAGATCAGTGTAGTGAGAAATTCCTCTACCCTTGATGTCTCCTCTTAGTAATTTCCCAGGCACCAATGCCCCACACCCACCCACCCACCGGGCTCCTTGACTAAAATTCCCCGCTGTCCCTGTATTCAGAATTGAGCCTGCTTCTATACTAAACTCTCCTTTCCCCCATTGCAGTAGTTCCTGAGTAAAATCCATCGTTACCCCTTTAACTGCTCTCAGGCTCTGGCTGTTGTGTTTTCTATTTTTTTCCTCCTTCTTTAACACTGCACACATGCAGAGCTGAGAAGCAGGAGGAAAGGAATGAGTTTTGAAGATAATGACATTTTACACCCCACAGTCTTTTCTGCTTATATTTAAAGGACACTTTGCACAGAGGTTTTTAGAATGTAATCATTTGGTTCGAACATGAGCACGAAAGTTGTGTTTATTTGCTTTGGCAATATTCCTAAACTCAGTGGAGGAACGTGATTGTTTATTTAACTTCTTCAAAATATGAACTCGGCCAGGCAGTGATGGACGGCGTCTTCTCATCTACGAGGGGGCTCTCTCGTACTGCAGACTTACAGAACCAACCCGAAGCATGACTGGCAGCCACTATTCCCCACCGGTATTTGGCAACTTTGATTAGGATTCACTGTGGCTCAAATAATACCCTTACCTGCCTGTTTGCTGGCTTTTATAAGCAGAAGATATCTTTGGAGGACAAAAAACAAAAACAAAACCAGTTTGATCCACGACCCCTTCTCCACAGGGTAAACCACGGCTACCATCCGTAGTGTCCATACGGAGTGAGACTGTGTTGTTCAAAACCGCATTTCTTGAAACAGTTATAAGAGATTTTCAAATACTATGAAGTGAGCACTTTAAAATACTAGAATAGCAAAAGCGGCGTTTACCTTTCATTTGATAACAAGTCTTTTGCGATTTCTCTTGGGTACTAAGAAAACGTGCCCATCTAAGGCAGTAAAACAAAAACAACAAAACACCACTTAGCAACAGGGATTGGATGGACACGTTTCCTGCAGCAAACTCAGCCCTTGTAAAGAGCAAAATTAATAACTGGTGACTTCATGGTTGTTGAATTTTCATAATGCGTGATTTGGTTATAACTTGGCAGGCGTGGGGACGCCCTTTCACTCCTACTAAAATGCTCTTAAAATAAGTCGCTGAGTTATTTTCAGTGATTATGAAATGTATTCTACTGCCCAAGGTCCTACAGCGGAAGTTTTCCCATTATTTTCTACAAGATCCAACAGAGCATCCTTGATTTCAATCAGGTCAGACACCCTGTCAGAGTCCAATCTTGACACATCAACGACAAGGCCTATCAGAGCAGTCAAAAGTTTACAGCATGTAATCAAAACTGAACTAAAGTCAAGCAAGCTATCGTCTTGTAGGCCCAGGGAGATGCTAGGCAACCCGTGATTTGTAGGCTCCATTACATCCCAAATGTTCGATGCATCTAGCCCCTGGCAGGGTGTCAAGGAGAAGAAATAATCAGTCTTTAGAGATCGCTTTTAAAATGCTATGCCCTCTGCTTACTTCAGGTGAATCATTCCTTCCGTGTTGTCAGGACCCACGGATGAAGGCGGACGACTTTCGATCCTGACAAGTGAGGCATCCCGCCCCCCTGCGTGTGGAGAAAATGAGACTGTGCAATCAGCTTCGGCCAGGCGGGCCTTGAGTGATGGGCCGCTGCGCTCGCCATGAAGTCCTTGCCCTGAGTCTAAAGTAAAAACCGAGACGAGGTGCGTGATCTTCTAACAGCAGCAGGAGCACCTGGGCAGGTGACGGGGAGGCCGTGTGAAAGTTTATTTACAGATACTTCAGGTCTAGAAACCAAATTCGGTCTTCAGGCTGACTCTCCAGATGCAAAACAGTGGACTCACGTCGGGTCGGCGGAAATAAGGTGAAGGTGAATGATGCACCTCGGTGGCACGGCCCCGTGGCAGGGTCCAGGCATTCTTGTCTCCGCGTGACTCCCAGTGCCGTTAAGAACATTAACAGCGAACAGCCACAGGGAGTTGTCACCGGTTTCCAGGTAGCAACTTTCCTTCCCTTGAGAGGCTTAGGTTCTTTTCACTCTCTAGAATTCTATTCCAACCATAAAAACCACAACCACCTAAGTTTCTCCTAGCAATACTCTATACCCATCCTATTTATTGTAAAAATACGAATGTTTAAGAACCCATGCTCTATTTTCTAGTTAATTTAGACCTCTAATTTCAGCTTCTCTCTTTAGCTTCTTCCTAGTCCAGATTTGGTCCAATCGCTGTAATTTGAGATTAGAGACCATCTAATGTAATTAAGGATAATGAAAAGTGTAAATAGAGCCCCAAATTTCCATTCTGGAGAAAATGTGTGGAATGATGTGCTGATGAGGGAGACAGAACAGAAGAATTCAAATATATCAGAATCCAGCAGATGATTTCTGATTTTATTTTAAAGCAAATGTGGTAATGTGAGACTATGACAGATTCAGTTTATGTTCCAAAGATTCTGGTTTTCAAAAATTGTGTAGATTCTAAAGTATTGAGTATGAAACCTAATTAATTTAATAATTGATATATATATATATATATATATATATATATATATTCCCAATAACCATGAAAAATATACATGTATACAGATATGAATAATCTTATATTAATATAAAATTGTAATTAAAATATGTTTACGTCCTTACTGCATAAATTTAGTATATATTTTATAAAACATTTCAGATTGTAGCACAGTACTGTATTTTTCATGTCGGAAAAATGTTTTTAAAGTGTAAGAGTCACTTTGAAAAGCAAAGAAACTCCAAGGAAATTCTTTCTCCTAATGAATCATCTTATTATTTATTTTCAGGAACATAAAAATCTATCTTTTCTTGTTAAATGCTCAATGAGTCTTTAAAAAAAAATTCCTCTGTGCCTTTTAACATTTTATTTTAAATGCAATTGGGCCTTCATGTCATAGTTGTTTTAAGTTACATGTGAAATATAATTGCAAAATTTTTGTTAGTATACGTGATTTCTTTAAAAATCTTATTCAACTATAAAATATATAAATATATATGTGTATGTATATAAATATAAATTTACACTTATCTGTGTACTTTCTATATAAAAAGAGACAAAGATATAGTTAGCTATACCATGAAACTTATCGTAAGTCTAAGTATTCTTTTGGGATTCACCGCCCCTTTTACATCTATCACTGTGAAAAGGGATTTTTTAAACTTTCTATCAGGCACTCTGAAATGTCACTGAGGTTTATTTCCCGGTCTCAGTCTCTCCTGTTCTTCCTTTCCTACTTTTTTCTCTTATTCAAATCCCTGATTCCCCCACCCACCTGACACACACAAAGGGAATCTTTCAATTTCTCCATTACTTGAAATATTACAATCAGGGGTTTCCCTGGTGGCGTAGTGGCTAAGGCTTCGGCACTCTCAATGCCGCGGCCTGGGTTCGATACCCAGCCAGGGAACTACTCCCCACCAAAAAAATAAATAAATAAATAAATAAAAATGACAAAACCCTACAATTACATCTTACTGATCTGACCAAAAAAAAAAAAAAAATCAATATAGTCCAAAGAAAGACTTTGTGGCAGATATGTCAATTCATATCCTATTATAACATAAAAATACAAATGAGTAATATTTCTCAAATGTGTTAAAACATTAATTTTTTCTTTGAATTGAAACATCACAGATTGAGAAAGTGTTTATGTACAATTCTTCCTCAAGTCTAAAAAAATCAGTTAAATATGTGTGTGTGTGTGTGTGTGTGTGTGTGTGTGTGTATATATCTCCACCAGCACACAAGTAAATAGGAGAAAAGAGTGCAAAACAAATGTCACCCATATTTGGAAGACCTCAAACTGACATGCAAAAAGGAAAAGGATGATATCTACAGGACCACAGAGGAGAACCAACACAAACAGAGCCGGGAATTTGAGCAACAGCCAGCTCTCAACAAAGACTTTAGAAGAAGCAGCTGGACCTCCAAAAGCCTGGAGCCCTTGCATGTGGCACCTGCCTCTGCCAACAGTGAAGGAAAAGAGCAAGTCCTCCATCTAGAAAAAGTCAGCTGGAGACACCCTGCACTTGGAGTTCAAGGTGAGGCTCACTGCTGAATCACACAGCAAGTCGCGGTAAAGGTCTCTATATGCACTCAGAACTCACTGCTCCAACCAAGAATACCAGAGACTCCCAAGGATTTATAGTTCCTGCATTTAGAGGAAGGCCAGTAGGTCAGCCATGTCTCTGATTTACCACCCTAGAGTGATGTCGATAGAAATAAACCTTGTCCACACACAAAGAACTTAAAATCATCTCTTCCATGCCTCACACTTCAATGTAAATGGCAGATAATGATGAGCAGACACTGGAGGAAAGACACGGGTATGAAAGAGCCAAACCAAAGGATAATGTCACGTGCCTGCAGACAGAAATGGACACAAGAAACACAGAGCAACTCGGAGGACACAGGGCCCATGTAGGGAGTCATGGGAAATTCCATGTCTATTAATCGTCAGAGAGTTACGAGATGGCGTTGCCTAACTATTTACTGGAAGAGGCGTTCCAGGAAAAAGAAATCCAGACACCAAGCCAGAGCTCCTGGGAATTATGAAGAGGAAGATAAACCTGGTAACCACACCTCCACCTCCACCCAAAACTTAGAGAAGGACGGACCGTACGGCGGAGACAGACTTCGGAAAGTTAGCAAAACAGTGGTACGAGTTACATGAAAATATACGAAGAAAATAACTTTTTTCAAAATAATCACTTCACAAGTTTCAACATTCAGATAATATAGACGTGAACAAGAGAAAAAATAAAGGGGAATTCTTCAAGGAAATTACGTAAGAACATTCCCTTAAACTAAAGGATGTAAATTTACATTGGAAAAAAAAGCCACACTGGGTGGCTAGCATAATAAATTAAATGAGACCCACACAAAAAGGTATTTTTTAATTAAAATTCAGAATTACAGGAGAAAAAGTAAGACTATAATCTTACAGACAGAAAAAATACATGCATATATTTGGGATCTAAAATGAGAAGAGCATCCGAAATTTTAATAGTACGGCATCTGGATGACAATGGAACAATGTCTTCCTAATTATGAGAAAAAAAATGACTTTCAATCTAACATTTGACATTAAAACCAACTGTCTCTCAAGAGTGAGACACATCATATTTCAAAAACAGTTTCAGAAGACCAGCCAAGTAACTTTTTAAAGGAACAGACCAAGAAGATCTCAACAGTCTCCTCAGGGACACTAAAATTTAGACAAGCTTTGTCCTTACTCTAGGTCCCCTAGAGCATTTACTTAAAACAAACAAACAAACAAACAAACAAACAAAAAAACCTTGTCATTGTGCATTATTTCTCTGCCTCTTTGAGAAGGAACTCTCTTGGCCATGTACAATGCAGGCAGGTCTCTCTCTAGGACCTGGGAGCCATCCCTTTGCACAGCAGAGTAATAGCCTAACTTAGGAGGCACCTTCCTCCAAGTTGCAAATGTCCCTTTTGTCACAAAGACGTGGGGAGTTGATTTTCCTTTGGATAAAGCTAGTTAGCATGCACAAGGGCCTATGAGTCCTCCCACCTGCCCACCGAACCAATGAAAAACTTCCCAGCTCTTTGTCTTAGTGGAGTTGAACATAGAAAGTTCTGGTCTCTCTCCTATGGCAACAGCCTTGACATTAAGTCTTCCTTGCCTGTTTAAATTGGCCCAGTGCAATTTTTGCTTTGACACAGCTACGAGGTTGTGTTGCAATGGAAGGTATAAGAGGCGGCAGCCAAAATAAAATATGTAACAGGAAAGAAACAAACAGAATCTCCAAGCTGCTTATGAGAGAAATCCAAACGGGAGTTGTCGGAGTTCAAGTTCATCAGAATATATTGGGAGAGAAAGGTGGAGAGTTTGAGGAGGGGAGAAGCACACAAACGGAGCTATGAAACTCCCCGTTGAGAGCAAATGCACACTTCTAACAGAAATTTGGGACTGCATTGGTGCTAGAAAGTTCAGCCAAAGAAGTATCCAGCCAATTAGCTCCAGTAAAAGAAAAAAAGTTAGACACAGGGAAAAAAGTTATTTTTGCTCTGAACAATATTTACATAGTCAACATAATTGAATAAAAGTTGATATAACAAATATGGTGACAGAATTATGTCAGAAAAGGAGTGGGCGGTGTACCTGTGAGCCGCTGGCCCGAGAGGGTGAAATCCTGAACTCTAATCCAGCAGCAGGGCTTCGCACAGGTGAGGAGGCTGATTGTTAAGGGACCTGGCGCGAGGATGGCCAGTCCAGAAGATAAAATCGCCTTCTCCTTATTAATCCATTTGCAAATACTATTTGACGTTTTGAAATGGCAAACATGTACATTTAAAGTATTAATATCTAAAAGCAGGCGACAAGAGGTAAAAGCATCATATGCTTGCTGGAAAAATTAAAAAGTAAAATATAATTAAGTGAAGGACAAAAAGAGTTAAGACGAAGGAAGAAAACTGAAAACAGAAGAAGTGTAAAGAGAGAGAGAGAGAGAATCGCGAAGGCCTTTTGCAAACGGGACCGTTTCGGGGTGGGCGTTTCCTCAGCAGCACGGTGCTCGCTCGCGGACCGCGAGGGGCCCAGACTAAGGCAGCCGCCGGCCACCAAGCTCATCCTGTGCTGGGTCGCACCCTCGCCCTAACCCGCACAGTGTGCCGGGATGCACGGCCACCTCCGGGCCCCGCCAGCAACCACCCCACTTCTGAGAGAACGCACTACGGACTTGGGACGAGGTCTTCCGAATGGCAAGGTAACGTTCTACCTGTCAACCTGTGTGTCGAAATGAGCTGTTTTAGGAACTCACTGACCTCCTTGAGTCCTCTGACGGCTCCCACCCTCCTCACTCTGAGCCATGAACCTCCCCTCTTATCTCACAGGAAATTAGACGCCAACAGACCCCATCTCTCCTCTGACTCTTAAATCCTGCACCTCCGAATGAATCCGAATTTTCGCCTGTGTTTTCGCCTTCTCTCTCTTCCCAGCAGACGTCTGCAAACTGGCCGCGCCTCCCCCTCTGCCCCGGTGAGCTGGGTCACTGTCTGGATGAAGGGGTGAGTGGGGAGCCAGCCCAGCTCGGGCGGTGTAAAACCCGCGTGCCCTGGGAATAGGTGATGACACACCGCAAGACCGGCTGTTAGAAAAGCCATTGGAAAGGTGTACACAGCTATTTCTACTATTGGAGCACCTTCATGTTGCAAATTTTTTGCAGGCCTCACAGTCTGGTGTCATCAGTCACCTCCACTCTGAAGTGATACTGCTGAGCAGAGATATGGGGCAGCTTTCGATGCTCCACCTGAGGATCTGATCGTGTTGAGGATGCCTGCGGTCGTTTATGTACGTACTGTCACTTGGCACGTTCGAGAACCATTCTGGATATTGGGGTGCCTCGTTGGTTCATAATGAATCTTTACAACAAACCTGTTTTCTGAATCTGATTTCCTACTGCTCATGAATGGCATTCAGCTTTGTTTTTACTCTATCCATGTTTACTGTTCTTTTCTCTTATTTTTTTTTAATTGTTAAATGTACTGAGGTGACATTGGTTAGTAAAAATCACATAGGTTCCAGGTGTACAATTGTATAGCACATCATCTTTGTGTCACATTACGTGTCTACCACCCAGAGTCAGTTCTCTGAGCATACACACATGCATATTCAAGTCTTCCCCCAAATAAGTCTTTCCACGTGTCCCTCTAAAAAGGTTCCTCTCTCCAGTCAGTCCTGCATATTGCACTTTGTGACTATATCTTTTCATCTCTGCTCTCATCTAATTCCTCATCACAACTACCACTTCCCACGTATCATTTTAGTTCCTACACTAATCTTCAAATTGTTTGCCTGATCAATGGCCCCTCCAACTCTGTTTCACAAGTGTCTCTCCTCTGAGCCTCAGACTCACACATCCAAGTGTTCCTTAGACACATCTTCCCTTGCATGTCCTGCGTACCTCTCGACTTAATACACCAGCTCTCCCTCCCACACCTGCTCATTCCGTCCTTGGCTCTAAATCAGTGAACGTAATGGCCCACAGCTGTCCCAGCAGACGCCTGGTCATCCTTGATCTCATTCTTTCCCTTACTCTCTACGTCCTAAGACTCATCAAACTGTAAAACTTCTATTTCGTCCATGTCTCTCAAATCTCCATCTCTCCATTCCCACTGGCTGCCTCCTTATTTAGAGCACGGTTACTATTCTTCTGCTTTCTAGAAAAATCTCATGACTCGTATTTGTGCCATCAGATTGTCCCTCTTCTGCCCATTCTCCCTGTGCAACATACTTGCAGTGATTTTTACAGCTGTGGGGATTATTTTATGCTTCCTGTTTAAGATTATGTGATGACCCCTTGCAAAACGAAGTTCTAACACCTGAACTTGACTCACAAGCATGTTCATGTCCAGTTCCTGCGTTCCTCCCTAGATCACTCCCTTGATCGCACATAGCAATATTTCATCTTATAAAAATTACTTTAGTTATTCAAGTGCAAAATCTTCTCCCTCTCTTCCAGATATTTATGCAGGTCCTTTCGTTTTGCTTGAAATATTTCCCCTCTTTACCAACCATTCTCTTCAACTTCCCTCGGGTTAGAGTCAGATGCCCTCTTAGATGCCTAGATCTGCACTAACAAAACGCCAGAAATGGATGGTTTACAACAGAGAAATCTGTTCTCTCACCGTTCGAGAGGTTAGAGTCCGAAATCAAGCTGCCACAGGGCCATGGTCCCTCTGAAGGTTCCAGGCAGAAAGTGCTCCATAGTAGGGAGCTGCCTGCAATCCGAGACGTTCTTGACTTGTGGAGGGATCACTCCCACCCTTGTGTCCCTCATCACAGGGACTTCTCCCCTTTGAGGGTGTCTGTGTTCTTACACGGCCCTCTTCTCAGGAGACCGGTCTCTAAACTAACTGATTACACCTGCAAAGACCTTCTTTCCAAATACAGTCACATTCTGAGGTTACAGTTGGGCATGAATTTGGGGGGACCCCATTCCACCCAGTATTGCTGCCCTTATTACATCTTCCTATTCCAACCCGAGCAGCCCTTAGCATGCCAGACGTGACATTACATTGGAAACTCCTACTGATCTGTCTTTTCCCTAATTGCACGAGGACAGCAAACACGCAGAGCCCGTTCACCACTTTATCTGTAGCACCTGGTACTGTCTGACACACACAAGAGCATCACACATATTTGGGGGGAAACGATGAATGCAGAATTTAAAAAGAGCTCTTCTCGCAGCCTTCTCATAATTCCCAGGATAACTTGCTAAACAAACACAGAATGTGAAAGGAAGGCCTGTGTTCAAATTTAAATATTCATAATGCCGTCGGAACGGACTTCTGTCGCGACCCCTGACAGAGCGAACGCAAACATGAAACGAAACAAAATCTTAAGTGAAGGTAGCGTGCCGCACGTCATTTGCCACTTCTTTCGTATTGCCCTACTTCGTGTTTCTTCCTGCAAACTCCTATTAGCTTTCAAAACTCAGATCATTTCATTTTCCAATTGGCAGGGGCATCGGTTCTCCTCTGACCCCGTGATTCTTTTGGGGTGCACGCATTTCTGCACAGCACCGTCACTACCCGCCCATGCCCCTACCTCTCTCCTAGTCCCTGTGCCATCTGGCTGTGACGTATTGCTGCACCTACGGAAATGCCACACAGCTGAAGTCCTGGAGGTGCCCTCAGCAGGACGAATACCAGCCCTGGGATGAGAGAGCTTACGCATGTCACACAATCTCTCAGGTTTCAGTTCACCAAAACCACACGTGGCTCTTTAACCAAGCCCATGTGCTCTTCCCTCCCATCTCTGTTTCCTTGCCTCCCTGCCCTACTGGTGTTCCTTAGGACCGCTCACCAAACAAGCTACCAGCACACCAGTCCTCACTCAGGAACTGTCTGTGGTGAGACGGTCCCTAACGCCCTTCTAGTTCCACCTGCCACACTCCATGATGTGTCGTTTGCTGCCACTACGCTTCTGTGTAATAGGCCTTCATTACTTACTGCCCAGCGTAGCAGTTGTCGTATGGTAGGGATGAGCAAACACCTTCAGTTCTTTTTGTCTTTTGATGTATGTACAATTTCACAATTTCACTATGATGTGGCTAAACTGAACGAAAATGTAGAGACATTAGGGAAGGCATTTGATGTTAATAAATATCATTTGTAACTTTAGATTAAAATGCACTCATTTCTATACGCAAAACACATGAAGTATTTAAATGCAGAAAATTTTAAATGTAGTCTATGGTACTCTTCAGCTCTGTAGACACTTGTCACTTGTCTGAATTTTTTCCTGATTCACTTTTAAGCTTATTTTAAACTCTTGAATATGCTTTTCAAGTGTGTTCCCATGTGCATGGCTAAGATATTCATTGCTTGATAAGCTACTCATAATTGACACAACAATCTTATCACAGATTCTAGCTTAAAATAATGTCAACATGCACTCTTCGAAGTTATGAGTTTTATGAAAATGCAGTCAAATGCACAAATGGACCCATTTAATACTGATGGATTTCATTCCAGTGTTTTGACAAGCAAACATATAGCCTGTGTTTCTCTTACTTGTTTTCTGAACATTCAAAATGCAGTCTGAACAGACTTTTTTTTATTTAAAGCATAAACCCTATCTTGTTTTTTATTTCTTGATGTTTACCCCTTTCAAGACTTTCCACTTTTATTACTGAATTGCTTTTCCCTCCTAGAGTAGCTAGCACTGCATCAAAAGTATGCATTGTTCTGAGATCGCATTTACCTGGTTTTATTTACAATGTAATACAAAGCCTGGTGTTTCCTGCCCCCCACTGTCTTCTGTTTTCTTACTCTGTCGACTGCTGTGAGGGAGAGTGGGGCTCACAGCCTGATTCAGTCAGTCTTAGCAACAAGAAATGACATATTCAAGTTTGCATTGCGGGCATATTTACGAAAATGCCCTACCCGAAATATTCTAATGTACCTGCTGCTAAAATTAGAGCATGCTTTGAAGAAAAGCCATCTTTTCTAGTGGGAAAAAATAACCAGAAAATGGAAAACATTGCTTTACTCTTCAGTTATTAAAACATTAAAAGAAAGATTCTTTTTTTAAAAATTTCCTCTAAATTGGCATTTTGAAAGACTTTTGGTACTTCTTCCATAGGATACAATATCTTATAGAAAGCAATCCGAAAATACAAATGATTTAAGTTCTGAAAAAGTTTTGAATCTGTGTCCAATATTGCCTTAATGCTTCTCCAATTAGAGGAGAGCACAGATAGAAATAATATATTTATTCTCAGGTTACATAGATTGGAGATAATAATTACCAATAACTACTAGATAATATGATGCATTTCCTTAGTGGTTCAGGAAGAATTAGACAATCAAATAGATATGAAATCAATTCACTTTTTGAGAGAAGTATACAGACAAGCAAACCATAAACTGAAAATAATCGTTTGAGACTTAAAACAAAGGCTGGACCCTCAAAATTCTATAGAAAAGAAAGAGACAGATAATCAGCTATAAAAAGAAGTTCGTAAATATCAATAAAATGCCTCTCTGCCTTCTTACTGGCAAAAATAAATTATCCTAGGAAATTATCAATTAAAAACACATTCTTATTTTAGGCATAAATTTTGAGGTGACGGTCATAACTCTTGGCGCCTTATTTTGGAGAAAACTAAGCTAAGCCAGGGTGAGTCACCGAGATGGTCTACTGACTCAAGTAAACGGAGTTCACAAAAGCCCACCGTATTACATTGTATTTGAAAAAACACAAAATATTTCCATTTTGAGAGATTTTGTTTGGTCTTTGTATAACTAAACCAAGCATTCTGAGAGTAAACAAATTCAACAAATACGCTTGCTGCTTGCCTTTTTGTTCTGTGTCAGGGAGTCGGTTGTCTCATTAGGAAGCAAGAAATGCAACCTCTGAATTATCTGTGGTTCTATTTCTGAATTATAATACGCTCATTTTTATAATACTGGTTCTTATCAAAATACGAGTGTTTGTTTTGCTGTAAAAACACAATTAAAAAAATGAAAACCCAAAACCTTAGAGACGGGGAAATCAGTCCATCTTAGAATTTTGCAGTTTAAATAACCAACTGACTCTAATCAAACTTTCATCCCATCTGCCATGGTAGTAGGTCCAAAATGATCATTTTAGGGGACCAAATTCTATGAGCATTATTTCTTTGGAGCAGCTCCTCCAAAAAGCAATACAATATGATAGAATGTCCATGTTTCAGTTGGGAAAATAGCACATGGGCAATTACTATATTTATCCTTCCATTTCTCACTAATCAGGGTTGAGCTTATTAAGCTTACCACCACAGAGGTAGTACTTGGAGAATGCAATTGTAGAACTTAATATTTCCCATTAATGTCAGTACCCAGTACAAACCCCAATAAATCAGTCACACAATCATAAATGGCCTATTTTGTCACACAGACCTCGATACAAGAAATGAGCAAGACTGCAGTGATAGAGTGGAGAGGATTTCGTTTTCAACGGACCTACCGTTAGGGCAGAGTACAAAGAGGGAGGATTCAATCAGAGACCAGAAGATGAGACCATTCGAAGGGGACTGGAAATGCATTATGAATTATGGAAAAAGTTTCTTAGGAATTTTATCAGGAAATTTTAAAAAGCTTAGGGAATAAAAACAGTTTGGCTCTTGGGTACTGGGAAATTTTTAAGATAATAATCAGAATTGGGGAAGGTAAGTGCATTTGTGAGACATATTTTATGCAAAGCCCATTAGGTAGATCCAGAGAATGCTGTATCTGTGTAAAGATAAAATCAACGAGAGAGTTTTAAGACATAGAGGAATCATAAGGTCAAGGATGGGTGTCTTTTAGAAATGGGTCACAGAACTGGGGCAGTCAGGTTGAAGGGAAAAGATGGGAAACACATCAGTGGGTGACAGAACGAGCTAGTAGTTCTACTGCTCTGCCCACTAGTGCCCACTAGTGTCCACTCTATAGTCTGGCTGGGGTTTTCTTTTCAAGACAAGCTGTTGGGTTTGGTTCTCATTGGCTTGAGTTACTCTTGGTGACACCTGTTGTCCCTTCAAACTCTGTTCCAAGGGAAGATGCTCAGCTGATTGAACTTGACCAGGCTAAATTTCGGATTAACAGGACAAGATTTGGGGAAATTTCGTATGAAACACTTTTGAGAGGAAAGGAGAAATCAAATGTTCTGAATAAATCAAGAGGGACAGAAATTTGAAAAGCCATCTTAATTCAAACCATTTCCAAAAGTATTGGCCCCCGTGACTTCCATTGCTAAACAGGAAAAGGCTCTTCAAATGACTTTTTATACTCAAAATTACATTTTCTTTGGTTTATTATACTTTTACATTTTAATATGACTCAATTTATGTTGGTCATGAGAGCTTCTTGTTTCCATTAAGTATAAATATTATTCTCAAACTCATTTAATTTGTGGCGAATACACGAGGTCTGTTCGGAAAATATTCAGCCATGTAACATGAAAAATAGAGACATTTATGGCTGGATTTTTGCCTGGACAGCCCTCATATGTACATGTGTGTTTATGAGATTTGTACAAATATGCAGAGAGAAGTGTAGTGATACTTAAAGTATCTGAAAAACATTTGTGTAGCAGCCTACTCATGCATGAATCCAAAGACTTAAAATTAAGAAGTAACTGAATAAGAACCTGAAAGATGAAAAGATGAAAACGTCATTTAAGAAGGTATGCCCTTACACTTATACACTAATTTTTTTCAAATAATTTTGTGACAGTGCTGTCAAACGAGTTCTTTGTCGGACTCGCATGAAAGATGCGGGCGGGGGCTCTGTGGTCCACGGGAGCAGGAAGGTAAAACATCTCAACTCCGCTCGTCTTCTAACGGCGCGCGTGTGTGTTGAGGTCTGAAAAATGCCAAGTTCAAGCTTCCCTTTCAAAATGTCTCAGCTGCATGATTGGGGGGAATTTATCTAACCCCATCTGAGCATCTTCCTAGTCTGAAAATGGGGATATTTTCTACCCACCAAGTCCTTTTGAGTATTACAAAAGGTAATCAATATCAAGTGCTTATCACAGACGTGAGCCTATAATAAGCACAAGTAAATATCGATTATTATTGATCTCCTGTAAAAATAAACTCACAACGGCATCGAGGCGAAGACCCCGGAGCCTGATATAAATAAACAGATTGCAAAGAAGACCTAGCTGCTCCATGGAGCTGCAGCGCACGGGTGGCACGTGCACGTTTAAGAAACTCAGTGTCGCACTCAGGTGAAGAGCTCTGCTAGACACGAACGAAGCGCTGTGTGTGTGAGGCTGTGCCTAACGCCAGTCCCATCGATGCCAACGAGGAGAACACACAGCGCCCAACCTTCCAGAGGCTGGTGTTTTAGAACCGGCTATGGAAGGCCCAGCATGCCCTAAGTTAGGGGGAACCACCATTAGGAACGCACCAACGCCGCTGACCCCAGAAGCGGAGGGGCGTCTCTACACACGTCAGGGTTGTTCACGAATGGAGCAGCATGCCCTGCGTGAGTTCCTGAGCCTTTCTCTTTCCCTGCATTAGCCACCAAGACGCCGGACAGTCGTCCTCTGATCTAACATTGAGTCACCACCGACAGCTGAAATGAGAGTGAGACTGGGTGCCGGGAGCTGGAGCAGAGGGTGACAACCACCCCAGCTGGCCAGGGACAACACCATATATGTACATCAGAACAGTGTTGTCCCTGACTGTGGGGCTTTGGCTGCTAAAACCAGAGTGGTCCCCACCAAACGGGGGCAGGTTGGTCGCCTCACAAGTGACAGGTAGGAAGGAGGCCCCAGAAGGTGCTTAGGGCTTCGTACCAAGGAAGCTGCGTGAACACCACCACGGTTTCTTTCCTGATGAGAAGAGGGCAAGCGGGGGGCTGATGGAGGCTCTGAGATCAAGGGGACAGCCTCCCCGCGGTGAAGCCCACGTTTTTTGTCTGTAACATCGTATTTCCCATTTCCAGTGTACCCCTAAATTGGACGGCCACCTTGAAATATTGTCCCTGTTTTACTTAGATACTAAAACTGAGGAGGAGGAATTGAGTAACCGTCCTGGGTTCCCACAACTTAGCGAAGGTGACTTTTCGCCCTTGGGGGTGGGGAGACAGCGTCTGCCCATTGGTTGTTTCACGCATTCAACCTTTCGGTGCGTGGGTCTCTAAAAAGAAAATAAGTAAACACACAGGACTCAGAAGAGAAGAAGGGGACCTGTGCTGGAGGTTTCATCCCCTCCGTTAGGAGAGGCCTGAGCAGCACCATCCCGCAGCACCCGCGGGGCGGACCGCTGGGTACAGAAAGCGCCCGCATTCTGTGTCCCAGGAGGGCTCCTCGCCCGGGCACACAGCCTTGAATTTAGTGCAGGCAAAGCCACAAGCTCACGGTCAAAACAGAGGATCCTGCTCTCGAATCTCACGGGCTAAGCCCTCCCCACCCCGCCCCCGGTCACCAGGGCCTGGGGAGGCCTGGCTTTGCCCACAGCGTGTAGGCATCTGCAGATGCCTGCAGTGCCAGGATTCCTCCTGGGGTCACAGCAAGAGATGCCACTTGCTAACGAACTCCCTGATTCGGTGAAAAGTCTGGAAGGGATGCCATTCGGAGGGCAATTGAAAAGCAGCGTTCGTCCCCTTACTGGCTTCGTGGCAGGAGGGAGATAAAACAGGCTGCGAGTCCCCTCCCGGGAACTGAACCTGCACGCTGCCCTCCCAAAGCTGAGACAGGCCGCTGGGATATGACTGCTTGGATGGGAAGAAGGGAGTCCTTAGTGGTAAAGAGATAATCTTCTTACAGAAGACTAGGGCTTAATCTGTATTATAGAGTTCAAAAGATTGTCAATAACAGATACATGCTTAAAAGAGTCAACTGTTACTTTATTATAAGTAAAAAAAAAAAAAAAAAAAAAAAAAAAAAAAAAAAAAAAAAAAAAAAAAAAAAAAAAAAAAAAAAAAAAGAAAGAAAAGAAAAGAAAAAAGAAAACAAAACACACTTATAAAAAACTTTTCGGAGCCTGAAAGAGGAAATCCTTTATCTTTGGATGTGTTCAACCTTAATCTCTACTTCTTTGATAGAGGAAAATTTCAAGTACCAGATGGGGATTAAATGGCCTTTTAATTCCGCAGATAACCAAGTTACATTACTAGGATTAGAAGGCAGGTTTTTAGCTACTTTTTCCAATATTCTTTATGTATTATTTTCTGTACTTGTCTGTAATACTTAAAATGAATCATGAAAAGTCTCTTTCATATCTCACCAGATTTAAGGTTGAAAGTCAACCCTTCAATAAGTAGATAATTTAATCTTTATAATATCTCAATGTAATCATTTTGATAATTTCCATTTTTGTTGAGAGAGTCTAATTTTAAAAAACATAACCTACAATTTTATGTTTTAGTATTCATTCCACAACATGGAGAAGCAACATTTACATCAATTTGCTAATCTTACAATACTTTGTAGATCAAGTAAATAAAATGTTAAACTAAATGTATCCTTTATCATTGATAAAGCATTTCTACTGACTATCATTAATGTAATTTTATCATCAGAATACATTTACAGCAAAAATTAGTAAAAACGTCTATATACGAAGCTTTCGGTGATTGTAACGAAGGTGATCTAAAAAAGATGATGCTTAGTATGTGGACTCTTGGGGTCTCCCTTGTGGCCTCTTGGGCCTTAATGACGAGGACTTAAGTGAACCGTAAGCAAAGGAAAAGCAACTTAGGTCATTGACCGTGGTCAGCTCTGTCATCACTGCCGGGTCACAGAGACAAATAGCCTCACAAAGGTGTGAAAAGCTATCTGGTATTTCTTTCTGATGTACCACAGTCATCTTGGGTAGCATTCGTAATGCCTTTTTTTTTTTTTTTGGTAGCTTACTGTACTATTTTTTTTTCTAATGTATTTATTTCATTCACTAAGAGCTTTCCATACATCTGTGCCCATAAGTAACGTGGCACACTAAATCTTAAATTAGTCGCCTCAGCACTACTCCCCCGGCCCATAACCCTCCATCCCAGGGCAACGAGCTCTAGGGGCACCCAGATTCTGCAGGCTGGCTTGGGTCAGCCTGTGTTCACAAAGTCTCTCCTCGTATGGTTAGGTTACTTGATTTAGCCACAGTTTTCAAAGTAAGTTGATCCAGAAATATTTTTCAAATTTAACATTTTAACTCATCTATCTAGGAAATGAATACTATAAGACGTAGCCATTGTATGTTTTAATTACTAACCAGGTAATTCATAATAACAAAAGGGAGTTCCCTGATGGTGTAGTGGCTTAAGGCTTCAGCATTGACGCTGTCAGCGCTGTGGCCTGGGTTCAATTCCCAGTCAGGGAGCTACCCACGTAACAAAAAGCAAAAAAAAAAAAAAAAAAGATCGCTATTGTGGTTGCCGAAGTCAGCAATCTGAAGTGTGGGTGTGGGATGGTCTGGGAGTGACGTAAAGTGTCCCTAAGATCCTTAGTGAGAATTGGATGTGGGCACTCTGAGCTTCAGAATCCCTGGGCCCGGCCACGGGATGCTTTCAGTCTCAAGACATTTGACTCTGGGCTTTGAGAGGCAAATCCACCCCAGCCTAGGTGAGCAGCAAACAGTAGATCATGTTCTTCTACTTTGTTTACTTGAAAAAAATGCCATTTTAGTTTTTACTATGCATGCCGAGAGAACAACTAAAATGCCATTTTCTTTTGTTTGATGCACTTGTAAATGAAAAAGATACTTACTTTATCGCATAGCCTTGAGACTACCTACATTACACGGCTTCCATCACACGAGACAATTTCAGTCAAGGAAAAGTGTACAAAGCTACTAATATTTTCCCCTCCCATCACATTTCACACAATGACATGCACAGAAGGGTTCAGGGGCTGTTCATTAATGTATCATTAACATTTATTTGCCTTTTGCATGCCAAATATAATTTGGCATGCTATTTAACATTGATTATTCTAGTGTCATTCGATGTTCTAATTTACGATGCCACCATCTAATGTATGACTAATCTTTGCAGGAGTTGAATAAAAATTCTGCCAACTTTGCTTCTTGCAACACTACTGCAGACGTGGGAACGCCCAGAAGCAAAGCAGGAGTTGGCGTGGCAGCTCATTACAGAACCGTGAGCTCGGAGTCTATTGAGTTACTGCCAGGACGTATTTGCACGCTACAGTCCGAGGCTTTATCCTTTCATCAATGAGCTTGAGAGTGGACTGCCAGAACACGGGGAGGGCTTCCCGATGAGCTTCCCTGGAATGGACGCATCCCTGTCAATCTCACTACCACGATGCCCTTTAAAAGTGTGTGCTGGGGCCAACAGAGCAGGCAGGTATTTCTCCTGAATAAATAGCTCATCAAAAGTCTGAAAACAGAAGGTCCAAACGTATCAAAGCGACTGGCACAGTTGTTCACTAGTTAATTAGAACACAAAGGCACTTACGTCAAGCGGCCCAGACCAGGGGGCCATCTGTGTGACAGCGTCACCTCTCTGGTGATGGGTACAAATAGGCTGAGCTGGAACTCTCCAGGGAGGGCTCGCTGACTTTTCTGCTTTAAAATGTATATCGAGCATATGGAAGGGATGAAAACGTGAAATATAATCATAGAATGAGGCTCATTTTCAGTGTTTAGTCTTCTGAAGAATTTCCTAGGGACTTACGGCCTTATTAATGTTAGTTTTGATAATTACTTTATTTTATGGCTACGTATTTTAGTAATAGTTGTAATTATTCCCAGTCAGTGGAGGTCAGGGCACTTCTAAAGCAATAACACATAAAGGATTATAGTTATTTTTTAAAAGTTTACTGCCTCTTCCATTGTGTTTAAGTTTGTGAAGGTAGGAACCATATCTATTTTGTTGAATTTTATGCCTCTTGTATCCTGTACAATTCAGAGATGTGGTAAATAATGTGATGATATTTGAAAAGGTTTATTTTTTTTCTTTCAAAATCATGTTTCTGGTTTACTATGACTTCCTAAAAATCATATACCTACATTCATATGCCCAAATTCAGCACTGTAAACAAGTATGTTAGTATCTGAACTTGCTTTGTTTTAATGTTTTTGTTTCCTATCACTCTCACACCCGAATGAGGGGAGAAAGCTAATGAATGTCTCCTCTATCATACTGATAGGAAAATCTGAATGAATTTTCATACAATTAACTAGTCTTTGTTAATTCTATCCTCCTTTTATTATCTGAGTTGCTCTCAGGAGAAACACCATATATTTATATCAGAAAAGTGTTGTCCGAGGCCGCTGAGTCTGGTATGATGTCCTCGTTAGCGGGTCCATCACTGACAACGAACAGCTCTCATTCCGAGGACTCTGCGCAGATCACGCACACGTTATCAACAGACAAACAGAACCAGTGCACCTGCCTCATCACCTTTTCCTCCTGGTACTCCAATTACAGATCTATGTATCTGCATAGGTTATAATTTGTCCAAAGAGAGTGAATCCTGAAGGCAAGTGCCACATCTCGTGTCTCATTGTCATATGCTTTAGTGCAGTGGTTCTCAACTTTCCTAAGGCTGCGACCCTTTAATACAGTTCCTCATGTTGGGGTGACCCCCAACCATAAAATTATTGGTAGCTGTTCTCTACACATGTGTGACTGGTCTGCATAAGTACATTATGTGTTTTCCAATGGTCTTAGGCGACCCCTGTGAAAGGGTTGTTCGACCCCCTAAGGGGTCGCGACCCACAGGTTGAGAACCGCGGCTCTAGTGGAAAGCAAACTGGCTGAGTGCACAGGAGACATGACAAAGTAGCGACACAGGTGAGACCTAAGGGACGCCTGATGAAGGCATGGTTCTCATGAATCAAACAGAGACCCAAACTTGCGGTAACGAACGTACACATATATTTTCTTAGCCGGTATTTTTGGCAACTAAGAAGTCTCTCATTCTGTTCCCAGTTAAGAACAAAGCAGGCTTTCTAGAAATGAAGTCTGGTATTCAAATAAACTCTAACATCAATCTCGTCAATCATGACTGTTACTATCTTTTGTCCTTTAGAAGTCATTCGTTCCTTTGTAAATCATTTAGAACATGGCTCACGTCCTTTCCTGTCATTAACCTTTTGCCAAGACCTATCAGAAATATAGACACCAATTCTGTTTTGTTATAACAATGCTTTATGGAAATAAATAAATAATATTAATATTAGTGGATAGATAGCTTTCCTTCTTAGTTCTCTAAATTCTTCTGAAAGTATTCACTTCTTGCCTTTGTTTGTTTGTTTGTTTTCCACGTTTTTAATGGAAACGACTAATTTCATCCTTGATCACTTGGTAGAAGGACACGCAAAAGTCAGAAAAACCCATTACACTCAAAGTTACAGTTTATTATTGCAAAAGGATACAGCCCAAAATCAGTAAAGGGGAAAACACAAAAGCCAAAACCTATGGTCAAGTTCCAGAAGAACACAGGTGCAAGCTTCCCGGTGGCCCCTCCCGGATGAGGCACGTGGCAGTGCACTTCCTTCTCAGCAATGGCGGCTACCAAAACGTGCGCAGTGTGGCCAACGCAGGAAGCTCAACTGTGCGGGGTTTTCAACAAGGGTTTGTCGCTCAGGGGTGCAGCACCCACGTGCCTGACTTCAGCTCTCTGGCTCGGACCATTCCAATCCTCAACCCCATCCAGAACACAAACAGATGCTCACGGTCAATCACATTGTTAGGTAAACTTATTTGGTCAAACTGGTACATCATGGCCCAAAGCCTCAGGGACACAAAAGCAGGCATTCATCATAACTACGACCAAGCCCAAGGTTTCTGCTATACCAAAGCTTTGTATCAGGGACACTATTCCAAGAGCCCAGAAGCTGCCCTCCAAGAATGGCCCAAGGGTCAATCCTGAAGATAGGCCTTTCCTTGGAATATGCAGGTTTGGAGTAACCCAGACATGCTGAATTTACCACTGCTGTCTAATAGTCCCAGAGCAAAATCTACAAAATGCCTACTGTTGAAGTGAGAGCTCAGTACATGTTTACATAGGTTATAACTGTGGAATCGATACCCAAATAAAGATACAGTTTAGTTTTACTTTGAACTATTAAATCCTTCTATTTCGAGTCAGTTTCTTATATATTTCATTTAGACATATTTTTAGCCACTATGGTTATCTTAATATTGTTAGTTGGTCTGAACTTAGGGTTTAGTTTAGTTTATCTATCACCTTTCTATTTTATTTTTCTATTTGCCCCAGCTACCAAATTCTTACTTCATATTTATAGCTCCTACATTTGTTCCTTATATCACAGTTCTTCATTAATTAGCCAACAATTATATTCTCCTTATTTGTCCACAGGTATAGGGCATCCAGTTAGAGATTATATTTCCCAGTTGGCCAATGTAGCTATGAGATCGATATCAAACTCATGCGAAGTTAGACAAAGTGACATGTGACATGTCTGAACTATCCCTAACTTAATTACGTACTTACAAACATACAAGTATTTTTCATGGACTTGGTTCCATTTTTCCTTCTGGCTCTAAAATATGAACAAATTATTAACCTAGATTGTTCTATATGGATGAGGGCAATGCTCCAGAGAATGGGGTGCTGCTGGTGGGAAAGTAAAATAGTACAGCCATGGTAGGAAACAATTTGGTGGTTCTTCAAGAACAACAGAATTACTATATGACCAATAATTAACTCCTAGGCATACACCCAGAAGAAATAAAGACATATGTCTACAGGAAAACTTGTACACAAATATTTATAGCAGCTTAATAGCCAAAAGGCTGAAACAACCCAATGTCCATCAGTGGATGAATGGATAAAGAAATCGTGTTATATTTGCACGATGGAATACTATTCAGCCATGAAAAGGAACAGAGTACTGACACATGCTACAACTTGGATGAACCTCAGAATTATTGAGGTTACGTGAAATGGAAGAAACCAGAAACAAAGGGTCTTATATTGTAGGGTTCCAATAAATGCAAATATAATATATTGAAAACAAGGAAATCCATAAAGATAGAATGTAGATGAGGAGTTACCGGGGGGTTGAGAAGTGATTACTTCATGGAGAGAGCTTCAGAACTGGAGAGAGCTGGTGGTCACACAACATGTGGATACACTTCATAGCATGGAAATGTACACTTTAAAATGGTTAGCTGTATTTTATGTGAATTTCAGCTGAATCAAAAAAATATACTTTAAAGACTGTTAAGAAATCGTGACTTGATTACAAGCTCCTTAAGGGAAAGTACTTTCCTGTCTCCTGCATAGAACCCCAACGAAGTGCTAGGAACAGAGCCTCTGAACACAAATCCTTACTGACTGCAAAAAGCCACAATAGACTATGTCACTGGGACAAGACCAACCTGAACTTACCACTTACTAACGCAATACCAAATGTACAGTAGCCGTTCTTACAAGCTGCTTGTATCTGCGAACTACAACTGAACCTTCAAGAGCTGGGAGGGGGTCTCAAAAGAATGCTGACAACTCCTCCCGTCTGCACTGGGCCCGCCCTCCAGACCCTGCCTGTGGCTGTGTGACTGCTCGTGGGAGGTGACAGGCGGTTGAGAGGCTCGCTAACTATACATACTGGCTGCCACCTGGCAGTGGATCTCCTGTGGGCTTCTCATGTTTGAGCAATGTTCTCCAGGTCAGCAGATGTAGCTGTGCTCCTGGTCCCCAGGAAACAGCACCTCATTTTCCGAATATCGTTACCATGGCAAGAAAATCATAAAATTAGGATACAGGAGCATCTATCCTGCTACCTGATGCAAAGCAGACTTGCTCCCTACAACATACTCTCCGGTGCCGTGGTGCCGTCTAATTTTAAATGAATCAGCTTCTGTTTACTTTTTTTACCCCTTTTTTTATTTAGTGCCTGTTATGGCACCCAGTGACTTAGTGTGTGCAGCTTTGCTGTTTCTGTTGTTTACAGGAGGTTTGCCTCAGTCAGGATAAAACAAATACTCTGGTTGTCGTAGGAATAGGCTCCCAAAGAGGGGTGGGCACCCTACCTTTGCCAACACTTCTTAAAAGAGGAACTATGTTTTGTAGTAGAAAAGCAGAGAGAGAAGAGATCGAAGAAATAGTGTAAAGTGACTCTAATTGGGACTAGGCTTCTGTCCCCATGATAGTACAATGTTTCAAACTGGGAACGGTGCGCACACGTGAGCCATTGCGTTTCAGTTAACAGGCTGTCACAGGGCTCTGCTGTCCCATCTCCTGGGATGACACACTGGTCCTCGGGCAGAGCCTAATTTTCCAAATCCATTTTTGTTATCAATATATGTCTCCTGTGCTTAGAGAAGTATTAGGAAAACACTGGGCGAGGCTGATTCGTGGCTAAAGGACAGAAGTACCAGAAGAACCAGGAAGATTACACACCATTCTGTTCAAAGTCATTCCGGAGCCGCTGCTTTCTACTTACAGAGCCAGGCGCCAGGGGGTACAGAACGTGCGACACGCGGTCCTTCTCCGGGAGCGCCTCGCCAAGAAAATGAGAAGTGTGGCCGTAACACGAGGGGGTGTCAGCAATCGAATGAGAGGTACTTGCGACAAGAAATGTGACCACCTGCGCCCCAGGGAAGGGCTAAGATCAGGGGTTTCCAAACCAAAGGACAAGGAAGGAGATAAGGAACTCTGATGAGGCCAGGGGTAGCGGGCTTTGGTACTGTGGCGATTCCCCAGAAGTGGTGACAACTGGTACATGTGCAAATTAGCAGGGACAACACTGTGCTTCCCTGAGCCATATTTCTTTAAGAGATGCTAATCTTGTTATTGATAATTTATATATATATATATATATATATATATATATATATATATAATTTATGTATATATACACACACACACACACATATACATATATATACATATGTGTGTGTGTGTGTGTGTGTGTGTGTGTGACATACACAAAGGGAACCAAAAAATGTTTACACATTTTAAGAAAGGAAAAAACTGTATTAAAATTGTAATACTCAATATATGCAGAAAACAAAAGATGAATGCAAGTCACGTTTGACTTCTGCAATGACAAGGTGCTCAAAGTGGTACCATCAGTATTTATGTAATACATAGATAACATCTCTTAAAATGTATATATACTTTTTAGCACCCCTGCTATACTAACACACCCACAGACATATATTTTTTTTTCTAAGTATATTATTACCCTTTCATCTAAGGTACACACCAAGATTCTGGATGACTGTGTTTTATTTGTTACCTAGAGTCTCTTTGGAGAGAAGAATCGCACGTGTTTAGAAAGAACTCACCACACGGTTATAGACATAGTTTATTTTATGAAAAAAGAAAACAGAAAAGCCTTGAAAAGTTGAGCTAAGCAGATTGTGTGCATGAGGCCAAACCAGCGATTGCAGGATTTTGAAGGGCCCCTTCCATCACACTCCGAAGCGAATGGGGTGGTACTGCCCGTGCCCGGAGACTCTGACCGGCCCTCTCTGCCAGATGCTCAGCTTACACTGCCAGCACTCGGGCACAGTCCATGGCTCCTGCCCAGCACACTTCTGCCTGACACCGTCTCTGTCACATTACCATACTACGCAACCTTTGTTTCATCTCCGATCACAGACCATGTGAGTTTAGAAGCACTTAGAAAAATCCAGGGTGATGACTTGCATACCTAGATTGCTACAGACAAAAACAGATTTTTATATAATGTCCAGAGTAGTTACCTTATTCTGTCCAGTGTTACCGTTTTGTACTTATCTGCAGTCTCTAACTCCAGAGATTGCAGAACAAGTATAATACCTTACCTGTTGCATACACCTTAAGATCACAGAAATGCACTCGCTTTATTTCATTAAATTATGATTTTTGAATTCAAATGCCAGCAGTCATAAAATAACATCATGAACCACCCAGATGAAAATTAAGTTTATCAGACACATGGCCAAGTTAGTATATTTAAGGCTACACATCAAATTGCATTGATGGAAAGTGGTGGGAAGGGAAAAGGAAGTGGTGGAAAGTCAACAAAAGTTCAGCAGAGTCATAGAGTTCAGCATGCTGTGACTTGCACTTGACTAAAAATGCCAATAGAACTTGCAAAAATTGAAATGCAGAGGTGAGAGTTCATTATCGTGTTGTACAGTTACAATGGTCATGAAAATGTATCCAGTGTTGGCTTTGGCATTGGAAAAGCCCTGAAAGCTGAGGAGAGTACAAATAAGGACAAGATGGGTGTGTCAAGATTTTAGAAACTGGGTAGGGCCAACTCAGGCTATGAACCAACCAAGCGAATGGTATACAAGGCAATGAAAAGGATTAGCTGCCGTAAACATAACGGGCAGTCCGGCCTGTGAACGAGGAGGTAAGTGATTACTCACTAGGTACTTGCACGTGGATAACTACGGTCGTGAGGGCACCGCAGAAGAAAAACAGACGAAGAAAGAACATGGAAGAAATGGCTGTTGATAACATCCTCTCAGGAAAACAAGCAAAGTGAAATTACGGAGTAAGGGACTGTGGAGAAATAAGATCATGATAGCCTACATTCAAGGGGCGATCTTGATTCCAGCTCCTACAGTGTTATGTCCTGTCCTTTTGGAGGGTTCCACTGGGGATCTGGTCAGAGAGGTCTGGAGCAGACGATGGCTTGAAGTGGATTCCAGCTCTGGTTCCTTGTGAAGCCCTTGGGTGAGTTCACAAAGATTTAAATTTTAGAGTTGCCTGGCTGTTTTAAGACCAGGTTTTGTGAGTGAAATAAGACCAACCCAGATATACACACCCAGATGAAATTATGGAAGTGGTTCACAGCTGTGTGACTTCTCAGAATAATTGCATTCTGGGTGTAAGATTTATAATGTGGGGAGCAGACTGTCGACTAATATTTTGCGTTCGCTGCTTCTGTAGGTCCCTACAGGCAGTAGTAAACAGCACCTTCTTTTCCAGAACTTTAGTAAGAGCCTGAAACACAGCACATAGGATCATTAGTAGCTCTGCCTTCAGCTCCGAACCTCATTTACTTGTGTGTTTGACCATTCAATAGTTTTGAATCTGCACAACTCAAATGAAACCAAGGTGCAAGGATTCCCAAGAGCTAGAATGAAAGGAAAGGAGAATGACCCAAACTTCCCTCACTCGGTGAGGGTGGGAACGGAAGAGGGTCTGGGGGGTGAAAGTGAGGGCAGAAGCGTTAACACCACTCTTCACTGCCAACGGCATGGCGGAGTGGCGCCCAGAAGGGGACAGAAGGCTGTCAGGCACGGCTGGAGGTGAGACGCTGCGCTCCGGGGTGCTCGCTCACGCTGGGCACTAACATCTGTTTACCTGCCCGCACATCCTCGGGGTTAGATGTGGCCGCTCTAGCTGGATCCTCTCCTATAACACGTTTCATAACTTTATTATTATCATTATCGTTTGTGTATGTTTTAGCAGCAAAATTCTTCCGTCAAATCAAAGATGACCTAGAACACCAATATGGACGTAAATAAAACTTGGACTGTTCGGGCTGAAGCACGTGGTTTATCTACTGTCTTGCCCAATCTATCCTTCTTGCTTTGGCGAGACCTATATTTTGTAATATTACCATTTTACATCCTGAAAGGTGAATACATTGATTCCATCCAAGGAAAGAAGCAGCCACGTCTTTCACAAACACTTCATCTCCGGGAAAGCTCTCCGTGCACCGTAATAGCACTAATACGAGTAAGAATGTCTTTCCAAGATGAAATTACTTTGTTCTTTTTTTTTTCCTGCTAATATACAGTCTTTCATAATATCCTCCCAATTTCTGTGGTCACAATCAACAAATTTAGGTATATTTTAATAGGCAATATCTTCTCAAAACGATTAGTTCTGGATGAAGACGTTGCTTTGTTTGAAGTTGCCTGCCTCCTGCCACTTCACATAATAATCAACTATCAAAAGACGCCCTCCAGGAAATGTCACAGAGATGAACAGTCAGATGGAACGAAAGCTGTCAGTACCCTCGGAATAACTGATACATTCCAATGTTCCTCACAGACTGGCGACTCGTTACCACTAGAGACGTGAATAAATCACGACTTCTCCTTCTGTGGGTGAAGGCTGGTGGTACGCCGGTGGAGTCCATAATTGAGGGAGTTTTCCTGATAATACAGGAGAAAGCAAGCAAGCTGTTTGAAGTGTACGGTTGGAAGAAATTTTTGCTTAAAATATCAACATCATAGTTTCCATCCTCCTTTTTCGCCCAGTGTGTAGAAACAGAAACAATTTGCCAAACAAGGTGGTTTGTTTTGTTTTGTTTTTCCTCAGTGGACTTGCAAAAGAGACATCAGAGTGGCTTCCCGGTACGTTACAGAAACACATAGGAACCATAAAAAAAATTGAAACTTGCAGAGTGATTTTCGGTTTTATTCACCGCTGAAGTTTGCAACCTTGGTTTTTTGCTCTACTTGAACTTAACAGAGCTAAACAATTTTCCCAGAATTTCTCACAGTCACCTTCATTTTCAAGGTGCATTCGAATCACAATTGAGGGGAAAATAATGACCTGACGGTTTGTTTAGTCCAGCGGTTCTCAGCCTGACTGCATATGAGAGTCACCTGGAGAGTCTTTAAAACCAGTGAGGCCTACGCCCCACCTGCAGAGTCTGACTTAAGGGGGCCCAGGCATCAGGATATTTTTAGAGATCCCCAGATGGTCCTACTACCAAGCTTGGATCAAGAACCATGGACCGGGTCAAGTTCCTGAAGACTTTTACTTAATTCCTAATCATGAAATTCAACCTAGTGTACTTGTTGCATCAGGACCAAATTATTGTAACAACCAAACACGCCTTTATTCAGACAGCCTCAGGACATAGACTTTGGCTTTAGAGAACCTGATGGACCTTTTTTTTTTTTTTTTGCCAGTCTGTATGTTCCCTGACCCTCCTCTCTGAAGTCTAGTTGTGGACGTATGACAAAAAAATGATGATCTGAGTAGGAAATAAGTCTGCAATCACATCTCACTATGTGGGAGGCATGGAATTAGTCTCCTTTACACAGACCTAATATTCTCTCTCCAAACCTTGATGTTCTCTTACCTCCATCACAATGACCGTTCCCCCAGTTACTGTTCAAACACGCTTCCCTACCTCTATGTCTGATTGCAGAGTTCAGGTCTCCCCAGTTCTCAGGCTAACCATGTATTCTTCATCTAATAACCAAAATGCTTTCCGTGCCATCATCACAGTCTCTCACTAGGGCCTTGTTAACAAGCAGGTCACTTACGAATAGAAGTAATTTCACAGAATCCACACACCTGTTGTATCGCTTCCTACTGTCATGTTTTCTACCTGGTGTCCAACTGCTTAAAAGGTACCTGAGCTAACCATGCCTTAGGGACATGTAACTGAACTTTGGCTGTTGTCCCTTAGCAAAGCAATATCCACCCCCCCACCCCCACTCCCACCCCACCCACCCCAGCCTATAATTTACTGTCTTGGCTTTTATCTTGCTTCCCACACTGTTTTGTTTTGCTGATACCACATCTTTCCCTATCCTTTCCTTTATCATGAATCTGAAGTTCCAGAATACTGATTTGCAAGATACAAGTAATTACCCTTTTATTTTGTTTCTTATTTTCACCAATATTTACAAATCCATACATTTATTTATTTGCCTACTATTTGCTGTTACAAGATGTACTTGCGTTATAACATGTACCATATGTGTTGACAACCTGTAATTTTAGAATCTTAAGAATAATGAAAGTTTCCAAACAAAAGAAAAAGCCTACCAAAGGGGACACTCTGGAGATAAGACAGGGCTTAGTCATTATGGCTAAGCCTGGGGCACTCCAAATGCCTTCTAGCAATCTGTTATTTCCTGTTTAAAATTAATTGAGCTTGCAAAATGTTTTGCTTGCAAATTATATACTGGGCACAATTATTTAATATTATATCATTGAATGCTAGAAGAAAATTCAAGGACAGCAAAGAAAATACATGAATCCTAACATGGGAACCTGCCTAATTTTGAGAAATATTAATACTTTGTTTTGATACAGTATAAAAATAAATTTAATTTCCAGTTATTTTTTACAACAATGTTAAAATAGAATCTTAAAAAAGATTTTCTATGGGTTACTGTAACTATTTACTGTGCTTTTTCTAATAATACACAACAGAATAAAAACCCAAAATTACCAAGATAAGTCAAGAGATTTCAATAAGGATTATGCAGATACTTACATTTCCACAAGGACGTAACATAAAGTCTGCACATTTAACTTGGTAGTAATAGTTTTATCTTATGATAATGATTCCTGTCTTTTTCCCTGGAGTTTAATAGTCCCCTCTTCTTTCAAAATAAATGTCGGACACATAATCATTCAAATGAAAGGTTGTTGGTGCACACAATTCTTCCAAATATATAGCAACCATAAATCTGAAGTACCATGCAGAATACTACCAAATACGACAGTGCCAAAATGACTCAGCAAAAAGCAAACAACGTCGCCAACACTAACCCACCACGGACTTGCAGGCTGTCCTTCATGTCTATGCATAGGAATTCTAGTTTAAAGTGATGCACTGAACACACTCCTGGACGGTCATTGTCCCCCGTGGACTCACAGCAATGATGGTAAAGGGTTAAAAACTGGGTAAGTCCATGAGGCTAAAGGGAATAGGAGAGAAAATGACAGCAGTTGAGAAATGCCAACCGAGTTCTGGAAGATGTAAAGCGGATTAACAGTGTAACTCAGCAGACGGGGGAAAGCTGAAGCTCAGTGACTGCGGGCTGACAGGTGTCACGGAGCTGGCATGCAACAGCCCCGAATGTCGCGGGAAAGCAGGACACAGCTGGCTGAAACTGCCTGCACACTCGGGGTGGAGCGCCAGCTGCCTGCCCCTAGCGCTGCACGCACCTCAGGTCTGCTCTCCGCAGGGGCTGAGAGGGAAGGTCTCCGAGCTCAAGTGCACCAGTGACAAATGAGGGAACCCTGCGTCCCCCTCAGTCGGCCCCCAGCCGCTTCCCCACATTTGACTTCTAGAAAGGTGGAAGGCAGGCTTCTATGTAAAGGGATGGAGAAGAAAACCTCATTTCATTCAAAGAGCAGGGATCCGCTGCTGGGGAAAATGGTCCAGAGGAGGCGACTGCTGGTTTGAGCAGAGAGCTCAACCCGGGCCGGGCGAAGGGACGCTCCCCACTCCCGTCCCCTCCGCGAGGAGGGTGGTCCTGCTTGCCTTCCCTGCTCCCACAATCTGCTCCCAGGACACAGCCCCGGGACAGACACGTGGTGGAGACCGAACTGGATAGTTAGCAACCCAGCTGGGGCCTCTCTCTAAATGCTAGGACATGGGGGGTGGCTGGGGAGGTCTACGGGGCGAGCAGCGGCGCCCACAGCCTCCTAGTGAGGCCCCTTGCTGTTGTACCCACCAGTCTGACCCGTTCTGTTGTGTCCTGTAGCGTTCTGCATGCCCCGTGACAACTCCCCGCCAGCCAGACCTTCGGCTGTCACTGCTCCACGCCCTCCCGGAGGCAGGACAGTGGTCCCCGCAGGTGTCTCAAGCCGAAGTGCTGGGTGCTGTCAGTATGCTACCTTGCATGACAAAAGGGACATTGCAGATGTGGTGCAAGTGAGGATCATAAATCGAGGACAAGAAAACGATCCTGCAGGAGGCAGGTGGGCCCTCAGGAGCACAGGACCTGCCCTGGCCGTCATCAGCAGAGACGCGGCTGGGACAAAACGCTCCGAGGGACGTGATGCGAGAAGAACGGGACCCACCGGCGCTGCATCTGAAGATGGAGGAGAAGGTCCCAGGGCCGAGGACTGTGGGTGGCCTCTTTCTAGAAGGTACGAAAGGGGAAGTAAGTGGATTCTCCCTTAGAACCTCCAGAGGGAACAGGGCCCGGCCAGCACCTGGATGTTAGCCCAGAGGCTCCTGGGGGCCTCCTACCCCCTTCGCATTGCTTCCGCCACCGAGGGGTCGCTGGTCAGGCGGCGAGGGGGGGCCGAGCACACCCCCTCCCCGACCCACCGTTCAGTAGCACCCACTCAGCGCGCAGCCTTCATTCCGCACTCGGCCCCCGGCCTGCAATTCTGCATGGAAGCCTTGCGGTGCCAGGCTGGTAACAAAGAAAGACAACAAAATGCACCGACAGAGGAAAGCCACACCGAGGAGACCGAGACGAGGCAGGAAGGAGAGGAAAACTCAAGAAAACTATAATTACTGTATTAGAATAAAATTTCTTATTCACGTTATAAAAGCAGAATGCTTAAACAAAATTAAAATTACATTGAGAAAACAATAAAGTTTTAAGATATATATTTTTTCTGGGAATATATATATATATATATATATTTTTTTTTCCCCCGGAACTCTCTTAGAAGGTAGAAGAAAAAGACCAGGAAACAGAAAATAGCAAAGGAAATTAGAGAATTGATCGAGGAGCTCCATTTTTCTTCTGCCCATTATCTTATTGTGTAAGAGAAGCCCCAGAGATAGGATCAGAGAAAACAAGGGAAAGAAATTGTCGAAGAAATATTGGCTAAGGAAGAACACGACTTTCTAGGTGGGAAGAGTTCAGCGAGGGCTCAGCACGCAGAATGTGGAGAGATGCACGCCGAAGCACAGCGTCAGGACATTTCCAAATGATTGAGAGAAAAGGAGATTTTGAGGACACCCACGGGAAAGAAAACAAAAGAACTCCCCCCAAAACACTCACCCTCTGAATCAAACACACAGGATTAGACTTCTCAAGAGTAAAAGGCGATAAGGGGACAGTGCCTTCAAATTTGGAGGTAATCTGAGTCCCAAACAAGCATTCAAAACCAACTTAAACTTTCAGTCAGGAGTAAGGCTAAAAGAAAAAATTTTGAAAAAATCAAGTATAAACATTAAAAATTTCTTTTCCATCACCTTTTCAAAGAAGAAACCGTGTGATGTACTCTCTAAAATAATACCAGTACTAATACTAATAATAATATAGTAATACGATCCAGCATAATAACACAATAATAGTAGGAGAGAGTAAAGTCATTCCAGGTGACAGCTGTGTGGCACACCTAGAAAACCCTGGTCCAGATAGGAGAGGATACATATGTCTCTAGAAAGGATATAGCCAACAAAATAATAAAACTGATAGATTGTGATTTTTTTAATGGATTGAATAGAAATTTATGCTTTCCTTGCAGAGACTTGGTCTGAAGACTGATAGTGACAAAGAAAATGAAGCAAATGATAACTAAGGCAATTATTACCTCCAGGGTCAACAGAAATGTGTTTGAAAAAAGCAAATATAATCACAGTGAATGACTGCATGACTTAGTGCTGAATAATACTTACATTGTGTCAACAACATAATTACTAGATACCACTTTAAGCAAAGCTGGTTAAATTATATAAGGTGTATAGGCAGAGGGGAAATGTGTGTAGCTATACAGAGCATGCTCCCCCAAAATATGTAAACACATTTTAAGGAAGGGAAAAACTGTATTAAAATTGTAATACTCAATATGTACCGATAACAAAAGATGAATACAAGTCACCTTTGACTTCTGCAATTACAAGAGGTGCTCCAAGTGGTGACCATCAGTGTTTATGTAATACATAGATAACATCGCTTTAAATGTGTATACAGGTTTTGGCACCCCGTATACAGATGTACATACACAAATGTGTATACATGCTCACTGAGTGGTACTAGAAGGTGGGGGTCTAGAATTAAATCCACAACTTCTCATAGAACAAAATTAGTGGATAACACATATTTTTAAAAAATTAAATCACAGCAGAAGAAATGCATTACTTAGAAAAAGGCAAGTAAATTTTAGAAATGAAAATAGCCCCAAAAGCTGAAAGTCATTATCAATTTCCCATGAGGTCTGGGAATTAGGGACCAGAAAGAGCAATCAAGAAACTGATTTTTTCCCCCTTAAACTTGTGAAAAAATTTTGGATTGTATCATTCAATACAACAAACTTTACATGTAACAAGTGTTGCATATGAAAAGATGCAATAAAGATCATCATAGAGAGTTATGCTGTGATTTTCCATGAAAAAGCCACTATTACATTATATATTTCAATATCAAATAACTCCAACTGAAATAAGAATTTAGTAACTAGGAACTGCTTTATAATCTACTCATAGATCATGAAATAATCAAAGAGATAATATTAAACCATTTCTTCTCCCTTGCCAATGTATTAATAATTCACTAAGAGCCTTCTGATAATAAATTAATATTGACTTTCAGATTTAATGAGACCATCACAATAGGCATTAATTCAGAGTGAAGTATAAACTCGATTTAAGTAAGATACCTGAATCGCACAATTAACCAAATACTGCTCTAGAAAGTACGCTCACACAATACAATAAATAACAGTAAATAGTTCACATCTCTCCTTCATTGCGTTTCACCGTGTTTTACTGCTGTGACCAATAGGGAGCTTCAAGTGAACTTTTTATTATTCTAAATTTTTTACAAGTGGCTTTATGGGGATTTCATTCACATATGGAGGGATTCCACCACTTTTCTATACATGCAACGTCTGAACTCTGCATAAGTAAACAGAGGTGATGCTTCGGTCCGTGCTTCACTGAAAACAGCATCCACAGGTACTTTCCTAAATCAGAACTTCTGACTACACGTTGGGTGTCCACACGAACTGAGGGAAATGATGTCTAGGCGAGAGGGGTTCAGCAGTCCCGGCATTCCGCCTTCCGGCCTTGGGAGTCTGTGTGCGCGGCTGGGAGAACTCAAGTTTCAGCTTCTTTACAGACGTCTGTAAGCCACTGTTTCCGGGTGAGCCGAAGACAGTTGTTTCTTGATCAAACCAGCAGTGCGTTTATGCCAGTACTCACTGACACATCATCTAAATCTACCTTCCTGGTTCAAAGACGGCTTCATTTGTTTCTAATTGTGGATATCCGCTTCAGTAAATCTAGAGGCGTTGGAGAAGAATGGTCTTCGATAAATTATTCGGTAATTTCACCTTAGGAGGCCCAGCTCACCCTTGACAGTGGCCAACAGATCTCCGTGGAATTTTCTAGTACTGGCATGTGTGCTGCCAGAGTCCATACAGCTTCACTTGTTTAAAACAAAAAAACCAGTCAGTACACAAGAGGCTCACCCCTCGTAGCTGCATTTTAGGTCAAGCACATGAATATTCTCAGACGATGAGACAATCGTTTCAATCCCTAAAGGATTTTGTAGTCAGTTAACTTATGGATTCCATTAAGTAAGGGGAACCTCCCAAAAGCAAACTCAACTTCTGGAGGATGGGCCCCTTATAGGACAGGCTTCCCCGGCCAGGCGGGTGCGCTGGGAGCCCGTCTGCATCCGTGCACCAGCTGGCGTTGTCATGAGAGGCTGCATTCGGCTTCAGGGAATTTTTTGGAGACTTTCTACGTGTTCGCCCAGGTCGTGATGGTGATTTACAACAACGTGCACCATGACAACGCACCTGCCCACATCGCGCTGGGTGCTCAGCAGTTTTTGACCAAAACAGTGACATGCCCCCTATGCCCCGCCCTCCTCATTCATTCGATCTCAGCCCAAATAAGCACCTTTTTTCTGTTGCCCTGGAAGAAAAATGTCCTCAAAGGGAAACATTTTGCCGACGTGGAAGAGGCGAAGCAAAAACAAAAAACACTGAAAGGCATCAAAATCGACGAGCCAAAAACTTGTGAGCCGTGGACAAAGTGTCCCGATAGGTGTATTGCATCCAAGAGAGTCCTTTAAAAGTGACTAAAGTTTAAACATGTAAGAATTTTTTGTAAATAAATACATTCCAGGGTTTTTGGTTTCCCCCTCATATTCAGGGACAGCGTTATTTAATGACTTGGCTCGGGTCCCCCAGACAAGTTAACTCTCTTCTTCAACGTGTCGGAGGCAGGATTGGAATCCAGGTCTTAACACCAGCGCCTTTCGAGTAACTGATGCTGCAAACAGAGTTGGAGATGCGGCTGGTTTCAGCAAGGAGCCTTTTGGACACCAGTTAGACCTAAATTCTTTCTTCTCTTCGGGGAGGAAGAGTGAACCATCTCTACTAGGAATATTCCAGTGCAAGACGCATTTTATCCGTGCTGTTCAAGGAGGGGAAAAGAAGTAGTGGAAGGATTTTCTTTTACCGCTCTTCCGACTGACAATTTGCTTCACCGCTACTTTTACATGTTTGTTTTAGAGACCACAGAGGACCTTGCTTTCAGTGTTTCAAAAAAGGGGAAATGTAATAACTGGATGTCATTCCTGTCAAATCATCTGGCTCTGGGACAGTTTCAGAGAACAGGAAACGTTCGTTCCCTTTTGAAGCAGTTACTACATCGTGGCCCTTAAACTTGACTTTGGCCCACCTCTTTGTCAACCCCATTTGTTTTGGGAACATTCCCAAGACGACACTTGGAAGAAAAAACTTTCAAATGATTTCCGTTCCTGAACGTTCTGAAATTTCAGCATACAGTTTTGAAACACCGAGCAATTAATTAATAGGTAGATTTGTAAAAAGGAGTGAACTCTCCCCGATTTTGGCAAGGCCCCAAAACAGCATGGGCTAGTTGTGTTAGAATGAGAGCAGAGGCCTAAGAACATTAAGTTATTTAAGCCATTATAAGTTATGACAGCTTATGTAACGTGGCTGGGTGGATGCTACCCGTTAAGGGTGACACCTAGGGCTGTGCCTGCACCGAGATGCCTGGCTGATGGCCTGCAGGTGAGGGCAGAAACCTCTCCCCCAGCAAGCTCGCTCAGCTTTGCACTTGGAAATGAACTCTGTCCTCTGGGGGATGGATGCCTTTTTCCACGCAGTCCACCCAGAAAAGACGCCTTTTGGTATGGCACGTAAAGTCACTGCATGTGCAGCAGCTGGTCCTGCTGTACAGCCACAGGGATATGGCACCCGAGGAGAATCAAAAACAGAGGAGGACTGGCCAGCCACACTCCATACATGAACTTGACTCCAGCCTCCTTTGCGAGAACGCAATACCCATGAAAGTGAGCAGTAGGGGTGGCTGAGACGGGGGGAGTCTTTTAGGGTGGAAGAGCTCAGGGCACAGCTGGGCAACCTGTGTGGGAGTGGCCATGCTGTCCCCACCCCCATGCCCAGTGCTGGTGCCCTCTGACCCACAGCCATTTCTCCTTCCGGGAGCCCTGTGCTTGCTGTAAGTTACAATGCCCATGGCGTGTGATTGCCAGGCTATTTGATAGCTGAAATTGCAATTACAAATTAACCAGTTATTATTCAGTTAAGTAGTCTATTCAGTGCATGTACATGTACACTCATGAATGTACATCACAAAAACATGGCTTGTGTATGTACATGTGTACATGTGTGTGTGCACATGTACCCTACACTTGGACTTGTCCTTTTAGCCTAAGCAACAAGACTGACTCTGGACTATGCTCTGGAATGAGGTCCTTTTGGTGTGTCAGTAAGAGTTGTCCCTGGATCTGTAATTAAACAAACTGAGATTCATGGTAAAAACCTGTAGAGCAAGACCTCAACGTGTAGATGTATAATAAATGTGGATGTGACCAAAATGTGTCAATTAAAATATGTTTTTGGACTGACAGATGAGCCCCTCGATCACACAGAGAAATTCTAGTGTCTAAAATAAAATATTATAGAGATCCTAATGAGATTCTACCTTATTTTTCAATGGGAATTGACTACAGGTAAGTACAATAGATAAAAAAAATGTGTATATATATCTATATATAGATATATAGATATATAGATATATAGATATATACAGATATATCTATATATTTATATATATGTATGTATGTATGTATGTATGTAGAGAGAGAGCGAGAGCTGACCCTTGAGCCAACACTGCACTGGGGAGCTTTACATGGATTGTCATCTAACCTTTCAAAGCGACTCCAGCAGTGGGAGAGGCATGAAAAGAACAGGGCATCTAACGCATGTAAGGTATCAGGCTGCAGTGAAATCCAATTTTATCAAAAGCCATTGCTCAGATCTTCCAATTCTCTGAATGCATTAATAGTTTATATATATATAATTTAATGGAATGCTTATTGTTATGACTTACTAGTTCATTTTAATTGGCAGAAAAGCATATATGTATGTTTGTAACCTGAGGAAAAAAGATGCTATTTATCCTAGGTGCTCCACTTTATTCTACGAAAAATAATGTGATTGCTTTAATGTATCAATCTATGAACGCAAAGAATTTGGGTAGTTTTATGGATAAAAACTAAATGTATCTAAATATAGAAAATCATACCCAATCATGCAGAGGTGAAATCTGCTACAGTCACTCGTGAACGTTAAATGTCAGCAGTGACGGATATTTATACAGGACAGGAAGAAAAGGTGGAACACTGGCATTATGGATCAAAGTTTTTCAAAATAACATTGATATATTTTGACAGAAGTGAGAAATAGTAAAATACTCTGAGAAAGATTAAAAGTGAAAAATAGAAGGAATTTGTACCATATTCTATAGGCAATAGCCTGGGGGTCAGTAAGTTCCTTATTCACGAGGGAGAATTATTTGTCAGTTACATAGAGTACTGCTTTCCAACCACAGTGCCAAGGGACCCGTGGTGGCCCTGGAGGCACCACTGTTTCCACACAGTCGTCTGTTGGGTGTTTTAGTTAATCATGGAAAACAGAAATGACTAATTTTTGACAATCTGGTGGACAGATTTTCTATTCGCAGTTACGCCTTGGGTTGAATCTTATTTGAAGGCAGGTGCAATTTCATCCCTTTTGTAATCGTTAATCAAAAAAACACTAATAAACTTATAAAATGTGATAGAAGTAAATCCTATAGTCAAAGATGATCTCAACGAGTTTTCAGAGTGAAATACAATTATGAAACTCACAATCTCCGAGTTCTATACGTAGTTCTTAGATGAAAAACACGATATTATCCCGAACAATTCTGAACTAAAATCCAGATCACCACAAACACCAAGGAGGTAAGTGTAATATATAAAATGCACTTGTCTTTTTGTCCCTAGAACAAAAGGTAGAGTTCTAACAAAGAAGACTATTTAGTGAATCCATGTCAGTTATCCTTCCTTAGTAAATGTAAATTAGGAACCTATGAATATTATATTGTTCATCCTTAATTCATAATAAATATTGAGTGATTACTTTAAACCAGATACTATTCAAAGAACTGTTCTAAAAATCCATCCATACTCGCAAAAGCCCTGTTGATTTAATATATATTAGAAATACTATACATACACATTTTATAAATGAAAAAACTCAAATTTAGTGAGTTTCAATTACTTGTCCAAAAATTCTCAGCAAACAAGTAGCGGACATGGTTTCTAGACCTGACCTGACTTAACCCCAAAGCCATCATCTTACATAGATCATTACGGCTCTAGCACAATATAGTGCTAGAACCATAACTTTTAAAAATTAATTGAGGGAAAAGCAGCAGGTTTGCACTGGAAATTTGTCTACATTTACTAAAAAAGGAAATGAATACACTACAGAACATGATAACTAAATTTAGATTTAACAGTTAAAGAGCATTAGAAAAGTATCGTGGCTACCAAATAAAGATACAGTTTGGTCTAAGAGAGAACTACAAATATTTTGGAAAAAATTAACATTGATGAATGCAACAGTAGAAAATCCCCTTTTGACAACGCAAACTGTGGTTGGACAGTTCTGTTCAGTGTCTTTCACCCTACTTAAGTTAGAGGACTTTGCTTTCATGCTGCCTTATATGTGACGCGAATGTTGTATCTGAGTAACTTCAGATCTTTTGATTAGCAGTGCAGCCCAGATGTCCTTATAATAATAAAGGCAAAATTCCCATGTAGATGCCTATGGGTATCAGCGCTGTCTGGAAAAAATCCAGCCATAATTACTTCTATTTTTCATATTTCACAGCTGGACACTTTCCAGACAGCCCTTGCATATTCAAGCATATGACAATAGTTCACTTGTGGTCACATCAGGTAGCCCTTCCAAATCCAGAAGGTGTTGTTACCCTGCACCTCGCATCTCCATGCATCTCTCACTGTTAAGATGACACCAAAGACTTACAAATATTTCCAAATGATTCAGATAGGACTGTCAACTCATCTTATTTTCATTTTGCTCTATGAAATAACTCCTTTGAGTCACATTTTCAGTGCCATCAAGGAAAAGGCAAACTCGTTTTCCATGGTGATACAAGTCACTGAGAGTATGTTGGTGTGGGAGGCAGGCATGCTGAGAACAGGAGTTGCTTAAAACCATTCCCAACAATGTGGTGTCAGAAGTAAGCCCGTGTCTTGTTGCTAAGATAACAATGACTGCAGCTCCTACCTGGTTATGAGAATGTAGCTGTCACTTAATGAAACAAGTCAGCCCTCCAGTGCTTCGCTTTTCTGTTAAACGTACATTATGACCGAGGTAGATACTGATGAGATCTCTAAGCTGCAAAACCATCAAGGATGTTACCAGTTTTCATGGGTCGCCTGGAAGCTTTATAGTCCTTTCTCACTCGGGCAAAAGAAAGTGTTTCATTATATACGTTCTGTGGACCCGTCACAGTAAGTGACTACAGCTGTGACAAGAAACCCTGAAAATGTAGCTGCTTAAAACTCAACCGAGCTTGCTGTGTGATCCATTACAATCAAAGCAAAGATCATTGAGCAACCCTTTCAAGGCGAGTACTCTTCCTCTGTTTGCCTAACATGACCTAGTTCCAGAGACGTGCCAGAGAATCTCACCTCACAGGAAACCTGGAATTAAAGCATAATTCCATATTCCCGACAATAAAACCCCTAGGAGGCAACTCAAATGGGAAAAGAGCATCACTTTGTGAAGGGAGTGCTTCTTATTTGCATCCATGGTGTGGAGAAGAAATTACGTTTTTAGCTTTGAGGTAGTGACCTTGAAATGGTTACGTAATTTCTCCATCAGCATGTACTCACCCTTAAGGCTACTTTAGGACCAACATCTCGGGTACCACTGAATGGCACGTGTACCACTCATTGAGAATTGTAGTATAGATTCTCTTGGGAGAAAGCACTTCCCAGGTTGACAATATCCAAAAACAAGCAGATGGATAGAAGAGAATAAACTGCACTATAAAGTGATGACCCTTACACTGTACAGATTCTGAAGAGACGCATGGCAGAGGGACATCATGCTGAGTTACCAGTGAATTTTGGCTGCTTTGGTTCTAGCTGAGCTGCTGGGTTAAAGAGATAAAACTGTGCTGATGATTAAGCATCTTATCTGTAAAGAAGCTTTGTTGGCCCCATTTGCCTATATTTATCAATGAGTGAAAATAAATGGGCAAGGAAGCAGGTATCATGGTGGTCGTCTTTGGAAGAAATGAGATTTGAGTAGCAGAAACGATAGATGCAAAATCAAAATTCTAACATATAAATCATGTGGATCAATTTTCTAAATTGGTGTGACATTTGAATGTCCTAATACAAACTGTTGTGATAAAATGATTACTCTGCTGCTGTGAGATGGCTCTTTGGGAAAGGAGATGCACTTTCTCAGTTCACTGGAGCTTATTTCCAAGAAAAAGGTTTCAGAATGTAATCACTCACAACCGCAACCTTTGCGCTCTCCAGGATACGCTCTCATCCATGCATGACCTGTCACTCATGGCTAACTTGTAGTTCATCTTTAGAAGAATTCCTTGCTCCTTTACCCACCCCACAATGATACTCTTTCCATCATTTCATGTTTGCATCACATGATCCATCAGGGTGGAGAATATCCTGTCTGCATCATTTCTGTCTCTCCTGATAGATTATCCAGCATCTCAATGGCAGTAACTGACAGCATAATGCTATGGACACTACAGATGTTCAGTAAACACCTGCCCATAAAACTGGCATTATCACATTCCATCAGGATTGTGATGTTGGTATGTCCTTCATTTTACACACCGATAGTCTTTCTAATAAAACTCTCATAACCTGATGCTCCTTTAATTTTGAAGGGGTACTTATTAATTTCTGAAAACAAGTCCTTCTGACCTCTTTGGTTTGGAGAGACATCACTGCCTATTAATCTCTCCAAAAGAAAAGCCCACGATGCACCAGAGTACGAGAAGAGGCTATGTCCTTCTCTTGTGCCTTCCCAGACACCCACCCCAACCTCTGTGGGTCAGCGCATAGCGACCTCTTCACGTTCAGGCTGTTTTGTATAGATCTCCCTGAGTATTAAAGCAGGGCGCCACTGGGTACCCAGGAGTTGGAAAGTGAACTAGCCCCACCTGTGACACACAACCAGGGACGAGGACTGGAAGGTGAGAATACAAAGGATAGGGAGGTAGGAAAGGCAAGGCTCGAGTTTTTCAGATTTTAGGGGGTATTTTGCGGAGATCCTCCCTTGAAGCCCTAACGATTTTCGTAAATCTCACTTTAGAATTCCCATAGTTCCTTCCTAGTTTTCATTTTACGACTCTTGCCATTTCAGCTTTAACCCTTCCTTTTTTTTAACTCTTCACAGTTGCTCCGTAGTGATAATGGAGACCCAGTCCCATTTTCTCTTTGTGTTGTGGAAACACGAGGTCTCCTTCTGCCAGATGTCAAAGGCATTTACCTCTCTGGCTTCTGGTGTCACAGTCATAAAGAACACGTGAAGTTTGGCTTAAGTTTACTTTTCACTGGAAAGAGCTGGGGTTCAATGTTTTCCAAATTATATAAGGAAAATACCCAACACCCCCATGAGTATTATTCTCAAATAACTTAGAGGCTACTTTATGTATCGTCTCCCTTTTTTATGATGTATTTGACCCTTATTCTTGAGAAATGGAAAATGAGTATTCACTGATTACCAAACCTATTTTGATGACAAATGAACCCAACACTAATTGAGAATGTCATTAACACTGTCTGAATTATCTAATACAAATGTGATTTTTATCATATTAATAGTTCCTGACTTCCAATGTTTTTTTCCCTGATGATAATGAAGATAAACCATATATGCTTATGATTTTATAATAAAAGATTTGGTATAGATTACCAGCTCATAAAAAATGGAGCATTATTTGTATAACCATATGCATGTATGGTTATGGTTTTGTAATCAAATTGTAACTCAAGTCTGAGTGTTATGTCTGCAGGACCCTGTATTTCTCTCTAAAAATTTGGTCATACACGTCTACTCTTCATGAATAAATCATGCTCATGCATATTGCTGTCCTATGACTCATCTCCCATTTCTCAATGAAATGATTTGATTCCTTGTTTCCACTTGTCTAAAGCTTACTCATTCAACAGCTCCCCATCCTCTGTAAAGAGTGGAACAGGCCAATCTTTTAAACAATACGGATTTCTAACTCTTCTGAATAAAAAGTCACTTATTTTGGCACCTTTATATATATTGTCCTGCATTTTTGCTTAAATGTTTCCTGCCATCCATTCCTCCTTGAAAGCAGGATTATCTCTGTTCACTACAGAAATGTTTGTATTTAATGAATTTTTATCATTCATGTTTAGTGTAACAAAATATTGAAAGCTCAGTACTGGATATATTCAAAATGTATTTAGCATGTTTAGCACTGTGAGGGATCTATGCCAATTTAATTGTTTTTCTCTACAACCTTCTTTCACACAAAAAGAAAAGTTTACATATGTAATCACTAACAACATTAAAACATAAGAAGTCAGACAACTCATTTTGTGAACTCATCCTAGAAAAGGTACTACATACCTCATTGCTGAATGTCACTACGGTCACCTTCAAAGTACTCCCCTTGGGAATCTATGCACTGACACCACTACCTAGTCCACCCTTCAGAGCAATTTTGGAACTTTTTTTTTCTGGAATGGTTATCGGAGCTGTCGTCATACCCAAAGTCTGACAATTAAGTTCACAAACTTGCCACCACGCACTTACATTGGCAGCCCTGTACAAACAACTCGTTAAGGTATCATAACCTTGGCAAGACTTTATGTCACCTTACCAAGTCGATTGTACGTGCTGCCAAAGTAAGCTCACAGCGGTAAGTTCATGAACTTAATTGTCAGATTTTGGGGATGATGACAGCCATGATGGTTATTCTAGAAAAAGAGTTCCAAAATTGCTTTAAAGGGAGGACTAGGTGCTGGCGTCGGTGTGTAGCTTCCCCAGGGGAGGACTTCAAAGGTGACCGTAGCGATATTCAGCAGTGACGTATGTAGCACTCTTTCTAAGATGAGTTGATGAAATTAACTGTCCGACCTCATATCAAAATTTAGACTGTAGACCTTTGAGTATCTATAAGCTGGTGCTTAGCAGATGAGCTGTGGAATGTTAGCTCACTTCTAGTAATGACTTCCATGTTCTATTAACTATTGATCATTGAGCACTGGCCTACGTGTTTGTAACAAGAAATGCTGTGAAGGCCTGGCATGTATAAAGGAATAGAAAGACAGTGCAGTTGTACATAAACAGCTCTTAGCTTAATGTCCCTTAAATAACAATTTTAAGCAAGCACTGGTCCACTCTCCTCAAATAACTTGCTTATTCTTTAACGAAACTTAATTTGGAGAGCGACTCCTATTTCTCAGTTCCCTTGAGTCTAAATTTCCCACCAAAATAAATGGTGCTTCATTGAAATAACAGTGACTATGGTATTCATGCAAATAAAAGTGAAGTATATTTTCACTTGTTATCAGTGCTTTGACAGTAGAAGCTTAAGTTCAAAAATAATGTTATTTTCTTCAATAGACCTCTTTCAACCTTTAGAAACTGTGCGGTCTTAGACAGATTTCTTAATGTATTCAGGGCTTTGATGAGAACCAGAGCCAGGGCTGTACGCAACTGTCAATAGATACACAGAAAAAGCAGGACGAAAAAACTCAAGACAAAATGTATTGGTGAGACCTGGAGCCGCTCTCATCAGTCAGCTGTCTCCTTTCATCTTTCCTAGTTATATTGCCTTTAATTTTTTTTTTTTAACTTACCAAGGAGCATATTGCAGGAGCTTAAAGGAATGGTCTGGACTCACTCACTGATTTATAGAATGTGCAAGCCTCCTGGCCTTAACTGGACTGAGTAATTCTTAACATACCTAGATGATGACACCTTCTTAGAGCAGTGATAAAACACCAACTCGGTCCTGCGTTAAACCAGTCAGGCATAAAGGACAGCCACCTTATCTCATCCTCATTGCTGCTGATAAGATTATATATCACCGGGACAATAGCATGTCTCATTCAAGATATGAAATGCCTCTTTGTTCTCTCACGGACACTGAGGAAAAGCATTGCAAACTTGGCCAACTCTCCGGGAGTAGCCGGGACAAGTTGCTACTTGCCGCGTGACCACCGTTTCCCCCAGCCCCGTCAGTGCTGTAAAACAATGGGAAACACTCTGAAGATTTGGCTTTTAGAATCTTATGATCTCATCTTTACTGTCACAGAATAGGGCCCATAGCTAGGAACAACAAATTCTGAAAGTTTATGAGAAGGTAGTCTCTTCCTCTCTCCTGTTTTCTCTGTCTCCTTTTTTTTTTTTTTTGTCTTGATTTTGGCACTTAGTGCTTGAGCAACTGTGGGCAGGATATTTAGCTTTCTGAACTGTAAAATCTCCATCCATAAAAGGGAGCTAAGAAAGCTTGCCTCCTATTGTGGCCATAGAGATTAAATAAAATTATGGATTGAAGAGCTAAGATATTTGGCAAATGTCTCTTAGTAAATGCTAGTATGTTGAAACTCAATTCCTATGTTGTATTTTTCAAAATACATTTTGTAGGTCTCAAAGATGCCTAACACTAAATTGCAAGGGTACCTAAGAAGGAAGATGAATTTGTTTGCATTCAAAAGACAGTGAGAATTTCATGTTTTAGAACTCAAGATACAAGAAACTGCAGACACTTCATTTAAAATGGATCTTGATATGTGCATGGAATACCATAATGAAAAAGATAGGTAAGTCCTACTGTCTTATTACAGAAAACGTTCTATATTTTCCCCATTAATTCTTTAATCGGCTCAGTTAATATATTTTAGCATTTATCACCAAGAGGCTGTAAATTATTTTAGGGGATGTTATTGTCACCTATCAATTGCCATTATTTATCTGCAATAATTGCCTGATAATTCCAATAGAATTTATGGGAGGGACTGTTTTCTGAAAACTCCATCTGAAGTTCACTTCCACGGTCACCTACTTATATCGGTTTGCTAGGAGCTGCCATAACAACGCATCACAGAGCGAGCGGCTTAAACCACAGAAGTTTTCCAGTTCTGGTGGTTGGATGTCTGAGACCAGCATGGCAGCAGGTGTGGTTTCCCCTGAGGCCTCGCTCCTTGGCTTATAGGTGCCCCTTCTCACTACGTCCTCACAGGCCCTGTGCGCTGTGCAGGGGCATCCCTGGGCTCTCTGTATATCCTAATCGTCACTTCTTCAAGGACACCAGTCAGACTGAATCAGGGTCACCTTAAGACCCTCATTTTAATTTAACTCCCTCTTTAAAGGTCCCCTCTCCAAATACAGTCACATGCTGAGGCTGTAGGGAGTAGGGTTACAGCTTGTGGCTTAGGGGGACAGAAACAATGCAGGCCATAGCACCACTATTTGGCAGTTTTTATGTGATTTGTCTTGTTGGATATGCTCTCTTTTGTATTCTTCTCTATCAAAGAACATTTTTATTTTTTGTTTAAGATGGATTTTTATACTTCCTTCCTCTTATCTTCACATTTCCCTGTTTTAAAGGAATGTAGGATGATTAGTTCCATGAGATGGTATGGGTACTTCAAAGTAAAACTTAGATATAATTAAACTGTGAATGATAAAATTTTAAAATTAATTTGAGATTAATGTAGTGATCTTTGTTATACTGGAGTGTAGAAGAATTTCTAACAACAAAAACATCAAAGCAAAAGAAAAACATGTTAAAATATTGAAATTAATTACAACAAACTTAAGCATTTGTGCTCAACAAAAAAGTGTTCGGGTCAAAGATAAGGGAAGAGTTATTTTTGCAAGGCCTACAAATGAGGAGGGGGCTCCTATGTGGAGTAGTTACTGAACTTCTGTATATCAGCATCTGTATATTCGCTTACTAGAGAAATGGAACCTGCAGTTCACAGAAATTGAAACGCAAAAGGCTAACAAGCATACTGCAGAGGAGCTCAAACTCATTTATTAAACTGATCATTAAAGAACTGAAAATGAAAACACAATGAGAAAACACTTCGTATCCATTAGAAAGGTGGACTATTACAAGTGTTGGTGAGCATGTGGGAATCAAGGAATGCAAATACTGTTGATGAGACAGAAGATAGCATATCCATGCTGGAGATCAAATCGTCCATAATTTCATGAGTCAGTACAACCCATAAGCCAACAGTACAACTCCTAGGATATTCTCATAGAGATTGCTAATGTAAACAACAATAGTATTCATGACAGCATTCTTGTGAGTGTAGGAGATTAGAGTTCATCACGGTGCCCACTGCTGTCTGAATGGATGAATTTAGTATAATCAGTATGCTCCACGGAATGCAAGCAGAAGTCAAAAGCAATGGGGTATAGCTACACACAGAAAACGTGGAGAGAATTTAAATACTTAGTGGGAAATGTTAGAAAAAAGAGATCTATGGCGAAGTCACCTATGTCCATTAAAATACTCACACACAAAACCAACAACATACATTTGATGGCAACACACAGAAAAGGTGCCGGTGGATATAGGGAAGGGAAAGGCAGTTAGCATTAGTGGGCATAAAAACAAATAAAATGAGCACAGATCAGACCTGAGGTAGACTCACGCAATCAACTCAACCCCCCGCACTAAAATGTAAGAGAAAGGAAAAGGATTTCCAAGAAATCTTTCAGCAGAGTTGAATTTATCCTTGGGAAAACTCCTTTACAATAATACAGAAACATTTTCTGGAATCAATACAGTCTCTCTAAAAGAACTTTAATTGAAATGTTAACTATAGGGTGATGGAAAGAGAAGTCACACTGTGGTGAACTTACTATACAACAAGGTGACACTGCACTGTAGAATTGTACGCCTGAAACCTGTGTAACCCTTGCTAACAGATGTCACCCCAATAAGTCTGACAATAAAGTAAATAAATAAAGAAGAAAAAAAATCAGCACCAACAACAACAAAGAAAAAAAAAAAAGAAAGAAAAGAAAAGAAATGGTGACCACTACGGCGTTTTGGTGAAGAAACAGTTCTGATAAACGCGTCTTTGGCTTCACCTAATTCACGGTAGTGAAGCTTCTATAGATGCTTTTCTTGTTTTTATTACAGTAGGTTCTGAGTGTTTCCGTCTTTACCTCTATTGCTTTACCTAATAATAGAGACTTTTTCTTTTCATTTCCTTTGTTCTTCATTCCACCTTTATGATTCAGGTCAATGTACTCAAAATCAATTCAGAATCAATTTGTTGTTGTACTCTATGGGTTCCGTCAAGTTGGACACATGGACAAGACTAAGACTCAGCATAGGGAACTTGTTATTTAAGTTCCCAGGGTAATTCCTCGTGTATTCTTTCCTTCCAACAAATTCCTACAGATCACTATAAATAAATAGATCCCAACAGCACCCAACCTCTCCAAAAAAGACAGAAAAAACTCATTAGAAAAAAATTTGCAAGTGAGACTCTCCTTGGTCCACGTGTTTCTAGCGGTTCCCTCGGGTCTATCGCACGTCTCGTCAGTGGAGTATTCTCCTTGAACACGACTCCGAGTCTTCACACACTTGTGCTTCCTCGTTTATGGAGCGAAGCCCAGAGTATGTCTGCTGATACTGACTGCTCTAAGCCATTCAATCTTCGTCTCTAGTCCCAACCCCAACACAGGTCTAAAATTCAGAATTATCAAAAAAGGAAAAATCCTTTCATCTTCCCTAATAATATTTCCCCTATTTCAATTGTGCCTCTTTTCTGTCTTATTATTGAATCCCTAGAGATGTTTTAAACTCAGGTCTTCCACCTCTTTTTAGAGGCCTTCCCTCAATGGAAAGCCCTAACTGCCTATTTTGTGTGCTACTAGAACGTGCGTACAACGCTTCTGTGACCTGAAGTGCATTCGCCTTGCTTCGGGTGTTATGCGTATGAACACATTTGTCTCCACTTCTGGATAAAAATCCCTATCTTAAAAGGTGGAAATTATGCTTTTATAATTTCCAAGTAATCCCTCCTCCTATCCCTAATCTGCTTTCTTGCATACCATAAATGTTCAATGAGTACTGGTTGAGTTGAAATGATAAAAGTTCAAATAAACTTTATAAAATGCTCTTAGCAATTATATTCTAAATTCCTAGTGCTCACACGTATTGAGTAATTTATCCTAATGGAGTTAACCAAACCTACAGATGTTGTTTGAGGTGAAAAGGAGATAGCTAATAACTTCTGGTACATCGTGAAGACACCACCCATAGTAGCCATGGTTTGGGGTGAGGAAGGCACCATGCGTGTGGATCTATGTCATCAGAGGCAATGACAGCAACCCTGTGGACATTAGCACCGCAGTGCCAACCACCTGTCAGCTGGCATCAGACCTGGAATGCAGTGAGAGAGTTTGCCATGTACCAGGCACTTGTGTTAAATAACCGAATCCTCTTAAAACTCTCTAAGCAGGTTTGTTTGTGCATTGCCAGCTATAAAAACAGTCCCAAGGATGTAAAGTACATCAGAGGGGATATAGTCAATAATATTGTAATAACTATGTAGCGTGTCAGATGGGGTAATCACTTCATATACGTTATATAAATATCTAAACTATACTGTACACCTGAAATTAATATGATACAGTATGTCAACTGTAATGGAAAAATTAAAAAGTTATAAAAAAGAAAACCCTCTATAAGTAGGTACTATTTTTATTCCTCTTTTACACATGACAAAACCAAGGCACAGAGACTTTAAACAATTCTCCGGTGTCCTATATCTAGTAAGTGGCGAGGCTGGGCTATGAACCCAGGCACTATTACCCCATTGCCCGTGCTCTTAAACTCTACACATATCGGTCCTTGTCACGTCTCACGGCTGTGAGTTCGATCCCCACGGCATGGGTCCAGAACAATCACAGGCTAGCGAACACCCATGACGTGCTTTCTCCCACTAAGGATATACGAGTGTTTCCCATGCCCAGGAAGGAGAAAGGGGGCCCTTCTGAAATGGGGGCAGCAGCCCCGATCGGAGGTGTAACCTTAAAATCCTGACCATGGGGTTCAAGAGAGATTGAGAATGAATGGCAAGAGTTTAAAAAAACATGGAAAGATGTATGGTTTACCAAGTTGAAGTCCTCCAGCCCCCCTTCTGGACCCCCAAAATAGGAATGAAAGTTAAGGAAGAAAATGTTATCAGTAATACAAAACAAATAGCATCATTTTTTGTACACTTGGACGGTAGAATACGGATCACACCCCTGCCCCCTCACTCAACAGAACTCTTATATGAGGTAGGACAGCAGGAAAGTCATCTATCCACTGAATTCAGCTATGATTCTTAGTCCACAGATTTCAAAGTGCAGGAAATAGCAGCTTTCAGTTTTACTTCAAATCAAACCGACTGGACTCGCGGCCTTCAAGTTCCTAGCATTCCAGGGGAGGGGACACTCGGAGTCAAGGTGATTTCGTGGCCCGTTGCCCATGCCGATGGCTTGCAATCATCCCCCTGAACTAACCGACTTTCCTCTTTGTCACTTCTGCCCCCTCTTCTTAGGATGCTTGATATATTCCTCTGTGAGATGTGGCCAGAGGTGACAGATCAATGGCTTGCTGGCCAGGTCAAATCTTGTACTAGTGTTTCAAAGTGATAAAAAAAAGTTTCTATTAATTGCCCAGGTGAAAAAAAAAATATGGATGCTCCTGAAAATGGACAGACCGGGCAAAACGGGGTCTGCAGTTCCCCCTGAGAGCAGGGCAGGAGCGGAGCACCACCACCCGGTGCAATGAGCCTTACAGGCTTCGCGGTCCCTTGTCAGCACCACGAATGTCTCCCAGGACACCAGCCTGATGGTCACTGCCATTGCTCGTCACATTCTCACTGCTCTCTTCCTCGTGCAACAGAAGTACTTCCCTAAGGCCATGCCCCTGTCACATACCTCGGCTTTAACATTCTCCTAAGTTTGACTGAACTTCAGACAGGCTTCTGACATTAGGGCTTAGACCGTGTACCCCGTCCCCCGTCACTCCCCCGACTCCATTTCTTGGAGAATTTATGTAGAAAATTTGCAACTGCGAATTCTTGTTCTGTCCCTTTGGGATCTCACTCTTCTCTTTGGTGCTTGCCAGTTTTGGATCCCAGAAAGGCCTTTCTCAAGGAGGTGCGGTGGGGTGGGGGTTCCTTCGAAACCGAAGGATCAAAGAAATTAGTGTCCCTACATCCCCAGGTCTGAGTGGTGGTAGGAGCCTAACTTCCACAAATGACAATTAACAAACACGGTTGGCCTAGTCACACAGACAAGCCTCCAACCACTGTTCTCTCACATATTTTTCACTGCCTACCCCAGCATGTAAGACTTTCCCCACCTTTTGTTTTTAGCAACCTTGAGTTCAACCCGTCTCTCCTATTGCAACAGGCTCGAAGCCTGGAGTAACCGCCTTGCGTTAGAGTTCGCGGTGCCTGGTCACCAATGGGTGACACAATTCTTCTTACACCGCCATCAAAAGAAGAGAACAAGGGACCAAACTTCTAAACACTTTCAGAAAAATGGAAGAAAGCATACTTGGTAGAAGTAAAGACTATTCCTGCAAAGATAAATATGCAACCAAATTGAGACCATTTGGGAAAAACAAAAACAAAAACAAAGAAATAAAACACGTTTTACCCAGTCTGCTTTGCTCGTTTCGGTGTCGGCCTGACTTTGTTGGTGTCGGACCCCGTGACCCTAAGCCAGAGAGGTTACGTTCAAGTACCTTCAGCTTTAGGCCCTGCAAAGGCCCCGAGGCGCAGAAGCACAGAGGCCTACCGAGAACAGAGGGGAAGATGCGGAGCACACGGCCTTGTGACCTCCTGCTTTTCATTCTTCTTCCTCAGCAGAGACAACACCTCCTGCTTTTCATTCGTCTTCCTCAGCAGAGACAACACAACGCGAGTGAATTTTCCGGCAAATTATCCTGCAACACAGCCTTAGTGAGGCTCAGTGTTTTCTGATCATCTTCCCTATATTTGTGCCTATGAATAATTCACCAAAAGGGATTTATTAGTTGCTTCCTGTCTGTTTTGAGGGGTTTTTTTTAATAAAGATAAGGCACTTTGATTTTTATTTTGATCTGTAGGTTTTAAACTAAAATATGAATACTTCGGCATGGGAAAATCAATCTGAAATGTGTTTTTATGTACTAAGCTACTTGGATGAAAAGGACTAGATAAACACTGATGCTTTCTCAGGGTAGGAGGCACTTGCGTTTCTTCCTGTGGCTTTTAAAATGTGTCCTGTGCTCACTGTGAATGTCTCTGGAATCAGCTTATTATTTCCCAGTGAGCTGTTGTGTCCCATCATCGCAGTTCACGTTTGCTGTTGCTCAAGGTGTTCTCAAGGAAGAGGTGATAAATCACATCTATTCCCTAATTTAGCCTCCTCATTACTGGGCAGGACTTCACGCCATTTCCAGCTAACAGAATTTGCTCTAACGCCTCGAATTCAAAACTCGCCAATAGGCCACCACCTCACAATGCCATCGTTCCTATGAGACACACGTGAGTTGTCACAGGCATCGTTCTGCCCTTTGTTCCTCTAAAGGGAAAAGTCTTACGCGTCCTTGCGCCATCGTTATCTACAGAGGAGCTACTTGGGAGCCCTGACACACGGGTAATCTCTTCTTCCTAATTGAGAGGGGGTTTTGTTGTTGTTGTTGGTTTGTTGGTTTGTTTTTGAAACCTCAACTGTCCTTGCACACTCTGTGACTCTTAAAGATTCGTGCTTGAAAAGCAATGCACATGATTCTGGGAGAGATGCAAAAATCAGGCAGCCCTACCTTATCTAAACTCATTCTCACATTACTAACAGGGGTCTAAGCACTCTTACCCACTCATTAGGCACATATACTGAAATTCAAGTACATATGGCATGTCCTGTGAGGAGCCATTTGGCTCTAAACTGAAGTCCCTTTGCTTTAAATTGCACAGAAATTAAAGTCAGGAAGTGAATTCAACTCAGTTGAGCCATATTATCTAAAAAGACCATAGTTGCTGTAATCAACTAAAAATAAATGTAATTGCCAATGTACATGCAGATATATGTTTCTTTTCCTTTTCCTTAATATTTAGTCCTGAGCAGCAAACTAGCTGTAATTTTGTATTGTTGCATAGGATGTATTATGAGGAATTCATTATATATATTTAAGCTTCTGTATCATTTACCTTAAAACTCTAATTTAAGACAACTAATAAAATTGTTTTCAACACTTTAACCTTTATGTTTCAGTGGCTAAAAAGTAATATTGTTTTCTCCAAATTTTTAAAACTATATTTCTTGGTGTTTTGCCTAAAACCATCCTAAGTTTTTACAACTCAGTATGAATCTTCACATACATAAAGCATTACACTTAGCTTTATACTACTTAAAGTATAGAAGTATTTCAAGAATGACTATTCATAGATAGCCCAACTAAAAACACTGCAAAATATTTCATAAATCATTCTTTTTAAAGGTATAAGCTTATTTACTTTGTTGGTCTTTGGAACAGATTTATTTGTGTAAAAATTTAAATGGTAACAAGGAGTCTTCCTAGTCTTCAAAAATGCAAGGTCTTCCAAATAGGTGGTACATATATACAGTGGAATATTATTCAGCTATAAGAAAAGATGAAATATGCCATTTGTGACTAGAAGGGTTTTTAAAAATTATTGATCATATTCATTATTGCCCTATTCTTCTTTTGGACTGCTTATTTTTCTCTTGGCATAATACTTGTTTTATTTATTTTTTCAAAAGAGGAAACAGAGAGAAAGATAGAGAGCTAGAAATGGAGATGAGAGAGACAGAAATATATATATAGAGAGAGGGAGGGAGGGGAGGGAAGGAAGGGAGAGAGGGAGAGAGTTATTTCTAGTTCCAGTACATACCACAAATTTATTACCTAATTTGTTTATTATTGAAAATGTATTATTAAATTGAATGATCAGAGCACATACGTTACTGTCGCCAGAGGCAACCATAAGTCACATTGTGACAGGTTACATGTATTTAATGCAACTATTTATTTTTTATACAAGAGAAATGAATAATTTTTTAGTGATTGCCACATCATATACTTCCAGAAATACATGACATCTTCTTAGGGAAGTACATTTACCAAAATGTCATGTGAATTTATGCATATTTCAAGGCAAATTTGGATAAAATATGTATAACAGCTTCCTAATGTCCTTTTCCAAAGAGTAGCATTAAAGGATAGCTTCCATTTTATTGTATTATTTTTGTATTATCAACATTTTTAAAAGTTTTGTGTTATCAATATTTTTTAAAAGTTTGAACATATTGTATTGCATACTTCAATAAAATGCACTCAAATTTAAAATACAGCTAAATTAATATAGGGGTGCCAAAAATATGTATACACATTTTAAGAGACGTTCTCTATGTAGTACTTTTTGAAGTTGAATTAAATTATGGCGGCAATGTGTAGTGTGATGTTCACTCAAAAGATGGCATTAATCAAGTGAAGGCTAGTGTCACCACGTGACAGCAGGACAGTCAAAGAAAATGTTGGAAGCATGGTTGTCCTTCTAGGAGCACAAGACCATTTGGAAGCGGTATTTGAAATTCAAGAAGGTTGTTTGAGTTTCCCCCCCATGTTCTCCTGACTTAACACCCCTTGACTTCTACCTGTGGGGGACCCTAAAGGATGTGGTGTCCCACAGAAAACTGGTTACGTTGGTGGTACTTCAGGGAGAAATTGAAACGACATGCACAGTGATACAAGAGGACACTTTGGTCAGTGTGGCTCAGGCAGTAGTTAGCCATAATCAGAAGTGTCTGGACGCTGATGGTCACCTCTTGTAATGGCAGAAGTCACACGTGACTTATATTCATCTTCTGTTAGGGGTATATATCATTACACTTTTAATACAGTTTTTTCCTTTCTTAAAATGTGTATACATTTTTGCACCCTCTGTATATTAAAAGGGTTGTGCAGAAAATATCCAGCCATAAGTGCCTCAATTTTTCAGATTATATGGCTGGATACTTTCCGGACAGCCCTCGTGTGTGTGTGTGTGTGTGTGTGTGTGTGTGTGTGTGTGTATACTATATATATATAGTTTCAAGGCAATTATGCAGTAATAAAGTAAAGATTTTAGTTTTCTTTTCTTTTCCCTTCATTTGTGGGTGGGTCATGACAAACTCATTCTTTGGTTTCACAATTGTCTAAAGATATTTAATAAACACAAGAGATTGTTATGGCATCTTAATTGTGCACTCTGACACTTGACCAGAAAAAAATAGCATAGTCATTTACCAAAACTCAGTAATCTCAAACTCAAAAATTAATTTACTTTCTGAAATGCCAATGATTTTAGGTGTGTGCAGTGATTCATAGCTAAATTTGAAATTTTTCAGGGTCATAATATGAATTAGCGTGAGAGCTCGAAAAAGAAATTCTAGGAAAGTAACTCCATTTTACCTCTGGGAGTCTTTACCCTAAATACAAGGCCCCAACATCTGGTACTTCAGGGAATAAATTACTATTTAATCTTCGGCATTTAGTCCAAGAGAGTAGATGGTTCTTTGGGATAATATATTAGATATAAGTCTGAAATATTCTGAGAAATATATTCTGCCCAAATTTATGTTTTCAAAGGGGTTTGAACAGTCCTGGGCTTTTACTCAGAGTCATTTGGAATACCAGGCTGAGCTTCACTGAACCTCAGTTTCTCATTCATTTTAATGCCGACCAATAGGCCCAGCGTATCTCTCACAGTGGCTCTAAAGATGGATTCAGATGTATTTAAATACATAGCATACCTTCCCTACCTCACTGTCATAAAATCTTATCATCCACTGTTAATGTTTTTTTTTTCTTTTACTTTTATAGACATTTAGGCATATGAACTCTTTACTTAACTATGTCTAAATCTTCCAGAAAGAATAATTAAAACAAATGCATACGGCCTTACTTGGGTGGCATGTCAATGATTCACAAATAAATAATTGAATTTCTTCTTTACACTTTGTGTTTACGTGGTAACTGTGGTGCTACATACAAATGAAGGTGTCAAAAATATCCATTGGCTGTTTTGCAAATGTAAGATAGTTACATTTCGGGACTGATAGAGTGGCTCTGTGTCCAGCTCAGGGCAAAACATTTTCTAGCAAGATCATGTTAGAAAAACAATGAAGCAAAGAGAAATCTGTCTTTCTTGATCATTTATTAATTGATTAATTTTGGCAAATATAATTGAGCACCTACTGTATATACCTAGATGCTGAGAAAACAAAAGGAATCTGCCCTTGGAGATACTTACATACAACAAAGAATTATACTCCCATAAATAGAAGAAAATTAAAGTATATTTGATTGTCTTAAGCAAGGTACAGTAAACACATTACAGATAGTCACAGGTTGAAAATATTTTATCCGGACAGACAAACATAAGGAAGGGTCGGGATGTAGGTAGAACTAAAGACATTTTAAGGCAGAATAAAATAAGAAAAGACAGAAAAGATAATATACATGGCAGGTGATGAAAAACAGAGAGGAATATGGATTTAAATTTTACGACTTAGCTTGACCATTAGGAGCTCTGAATGTGGTATTGAACAAGATAAGGCTTGAATTTGGCCACCTGTGGAAAGCTATTTTCCTTCACAAGTCTGGATGGGATGCATTTGGTTTTACATCACCAGAGGGGAATATCAACCACAACTTAATTTAACAAGTCTTCATTAGGAACTCACAATGGGCGGCACTCTATTAGGGTTACAGGACACATAAGCAGAACATAACAGCAGCAGGCTAAAAGAGCCAGGGTCCGGTCAGGAGGCACACCGCAGTTGGCCAGGTGTTCAGCCTCACCTGGTTTCAGTCACTGGTAGTTAACCTCAGACACAATAGAGTTATATCAGTATATCGTTTTGCTTTGTGCAAGTGTATGTATTTGTGTTTCCACTGAGCAAACACAGTTACTCTATTAAAGTTTGATCTCATCTAATATGTTTGATGCCTTCTAAAGCTGTCACTTAAAAGCCACTAAGTATCAATAAGGAAAGGTAACTTCCATGGCTCTGCCCGCGTTTGCTGGTTCAGAGCTGGTACTCAGCTCCTTATCCTCATGTACCTCAAACATCGCTGTGTAGCACTTGGGTGCGAACACACCTCTCTGCTCCCTGGCCCAGATCCTCACTCAGCACACTTTAGCAGCAGAACGCAGAGGTTCTGGCTCCCGGAAGTTTTGTTGCAGGTGGTCTGCAGATCAGAATGTGAGAAATGCATCCTTATGAACTCTGTTTAGGTAGACAATTTCCCACAACTGTGCAACCAATAAACTATCCAGGAGAAAGAAAAGAGGTGAAATTATGTATCTACATAGAAATAACAGTTAAAGTAGTATTATGCCCTAAGTAGCTTAGGTCAGAGGATAAAGAAGCAACATGGTAAGCAGTTACTGAACATTAAGAAAGGGAGAGAGAGAGATGCCACCGAGCAAGAGTTCAAAGGCATACTACTCGGGCTGAGGTGAGTTCATCGCTAACACAGTTGCTCTCAGTGCACTGCAACACGAAAATTCAATTCATGCAATTCACTAGGAAGCGCTGTGTATCCAACACGTTCATTATTTCCCCCCTCCAATGACTTACCCCATTCGCATAAATAAAAATCACAATGACTGTACGAGCAGTGTACACGACCATGGTTTTCTTTAGCGATCACGCACTGTCAAAACCGTTAGAGATGTTAGTTAACATTTTGAGACACCCTGTAGTACCCATGGCTAAAACGTAAAAGGTCCAAAGCAATGTAAATAAACTTAAAAATGGACATGTAGGACAATCGCCTACAATGTATAAAACCTATTATTAACCTTCTTAGAAAGCTAGGTGTATTTTCTTTGAAGATTATATCAAAGAAACAAAATCCTATTGTCAAAAATGGTTAGAAGTTGGAAATCATTGCCTAATCTTATGGCTACAGTTTACAGAAAGAAAATAAATAAATAACAGTCTGCTGCAATACAGATGACATGCAAAGTTGATTAGTTCAGTTTCTATATAAACAAAATTAAGACCACAAAGTTTCTGTGGATACATCCCACAGTTTTACTCTTTCGCTGCCCCTTGGACACCCGTAATTCTCAGAAAGCTGGGCAAACATTCACACCTTCAAACCCTCCTCTCAGCACTGCAGTGTCAACTGTAGCCTCAGTTTACCTTCGTGAGGTAACACCCATGTTATACTCCTCACGAGAACACTCTGCCTTCAAAATGGGACTTCTCTCTCTGTCCCGATTCTCAATTTTGGTCCCTGTTCTAGGCTAGTTCAAATGCATTAATCTAGAAAAGAAATCGATTCACGCTAGTAATCAGTCATGGGTTATTGGTCACCTCATGTGGAAACAGATCTGCTTTGTAACATCTGGTATACCTAGGCATGCTCTTAACGTGGGGATTACTGAATACATTCCAGACACTGTATCAGATCACGTGTTAAAGTAACAAGGTAATTAATAAGTTTTCAAAGGACCTTTCAAGAGGCAAAAGAAAGCTGAATGAAATAAAATGGATTTGGACATCCTGGTTCAGAATTCTGAAATATGGGGATCGTCCATAGCCGTACCACTTGTGCAATTGCTAATAAAATCCAAGAAAGCTCAAAAATCCCTGTATGTACTTAGGTGTGAGATCAGTTCCCCACTGATTTCAATGGGGAATGACAGTTACAGTGCCACCCTGTAACCAACCATACCATTGTCCATAATTCACAAAGACTTAAAAAATAATCATCTCAATTTTAAAGACTCTACGTTTACATCGGTGGGATTTATGTAGGTCAACACCTACCAATGCATGTGTTCAGAAACTAGATACCGGAATATAAACATTTTTTCTTAATAATAAAAATGAGCACCAATCATATTATTTCCATAATCAAACTTAACGTATACCCAAGAGAGGAGGCAACGTCAAGCATTACCTAGAGATCTGAGACCCAGGGTTCACTGCCTCAGAGGGGAATAACAGATCCAAAAGGAGTCTAAGGAAGTTATTTCCACTATTAGCTGAAACTTCAAAAGTAACTGAAAATTTCATCAGCTTGTGAATTATTTTACTCGACATCTGTTTTAAAATGGATGGAATATATTGACAGACTAGCTCTTGTAAGAGGTTTTCTAAAAACTACCTGGAAGAGAAGCTATTAGTAAGAAATTCTGAGCCAATGCATACAAAATAAGAATTCTCTGAGGAGTTATGAAGAGGTGGGAGAGAAGCATAACACGACACTCAGCTTTCAGAACATGGGCGTGAAGTTAGAGGCCACCCTTCCGTGCATAAACGAAGGCTTTTAAGTTGGCTTTCACTGAAGCTTTGTTAGGTGGAGCCCTCTTTTTCATGGAATCTGTACAGATTTTGGAAATGATATTTAAAAGACAATACGAAAATTGAAATAAGGTGTCGATAACTTAAATTTACACTAAATAATTAAAAATGCAAACATGTTAAGCTAAGTGTACAAGAATAAAAAGGTCCGTGGCCTCCATCGTGGGGGAGCTGCAGTCTTGAAACTCTTCATGTTGGCATCACTAGCCATAATATCAATGTTTTGATTATGATTGAAACAATTAATTCCAGCGGTAGCGTCTGTATTTTTCGTAATGAAAGATACGTCTGCCGTTCAACCTAGAAATGTCACACGGCGAACGTTTTCAAAAGACGCCTGGCCTTGAAGTTAAACTTGTCGTTACCACCTGCAGAGGCGGCCGGCAAGGCCCAGGGAGACAGCGTCCGCCCTGGCCGCCTTCGGCTGTCATTAATAAGCGTTACGCTTTTCGTAATTTGAATAGACCCAAGGAAAGTACAATAAAATATAGTTTATTTCATTTTGAAGTGAAAGTAAAACCATCTCATTAAGAGAATCGGGCTACGATGACTAGAGAACACGGGTGCTGCACAAGTTTACTGGGGGCAAAGGCTATCCTTAACAGACACCAAGTACGTACACGACCCAAGAGATGGATTTCCTGTCATACATTTTTAATTCAAGCCAATGCTGTCACTAGGGAGGTCATTGCTACAAGCCACTCACTCACTCTGAGTATCAGAAGTTCTTAAAATAAAGCCTCATAGGAAGAAATGAGGACGATCCCGATTATCCAAGCACCATCACGGAATGATACAGCTAAAAGGGGCACGAAGGATGCTCTAGAACGTTCTAATTATTCCTTCTGCCTAGGAAGGGACCCATGTATTTGGGGGGGGGAAAGAAAAAAATCTTTTTAAATTTTGTCATTTATAAAAAAATGGCTTGTCTTTCCGATGGTGTCTTGATACGTGTTATAATGTCAGTGAGGACAAGGTAAGGCTCCTAAGAAACTGTCCTGCTACTCACCTGCGGAATTCATAAAAGAGAAAAAATCTACTTGATCTAAATCTTCTTACACCAATAAGAAAGAAGAATTCAAGTTACTTTCAGACATTTAATTTTCACCTACCTCTATACAAATGTTTTCTCTCCCTCCCCCAGCTGACTGAGGCACAACTGCTGAATAAAAGTGCAAGCTACTTAAAAGTGCACAATGTGGTCATTTGATATTTGCATATGTTGTGCAAGGAGTCCCCCCACTGAGTTCATTAACACACCCATCAGCTCATTTATGTACCATATTGGTGTGAGAAGTTTTAATCTTAGCAAATTTCAGTTATACAATGTAGTGTTGTCGACGATATTCATCACGTTACATATAAGATGCTCAGACCCTACTCTTCTCAAAAACTACAATTTGGAACCCATTTGCCGACCCCTCTCTGCTTCCCCAGCACCTCACAACCATTTTCCTACTCTATGTTTGTACAATTTCTACTTTTTTTTCTGATTCTACAGAGTAAGTTATTTCATGAGATGGTTGTCTCTGTCTGGCGTATATTCTCTTAAACTCGTACATTCACCTTGAACTTGCCTTCCTTGTGTTTTCCAAGTTATCTCGCGTTTCAAACCACCTGCTTTTCCATCACCGAAGCACCCGCCATCCCCTAGACACACCATGTGAAGTCACGTCCATCAGCTCCTGGCCACCATCGAACTTTCTATCCGGACCTCCCTACTTCTGCTGAGCTATTGTCTCAGTAGCTCGTGCCCGAAAACCGTCATACTTGTTTCCACTACGTCTCTACATAACCCGCTGCCGCACAGACTTCAGCGCTTCCGACGTTCTCTTTCTCTTGTTTCTCCCTTCATATCTTCATTGGCAACAACAACCATTACTGTATAACTGAACCATTACAGTCGTTTTTTCTTTTTTTTTAAATGGGCTATCTGCTGCCAATTTCCTAATGCCTACCTGACTCCATCCAATTTATTTTCGATACTACGACCAAACAAATGGTGACAACACTACTACTGCTCTGGCCAACCTGTCTCAATGTTCTAGTTTTTCAGGTGACAGACTATAGTGTTAAATACTTGGAATGGATTCAAGATTCATCACGTGGTCCTTCTTTCTCATCTTCCAACAGAAACCTACTCAATGCCCCCACATAGTTCTATGCTCTTTTACGTCCATGAATGTATGTCGGTTTCTTCCTTTCCTTCCCTGCCTATGAGATTCTGCAAATGGTTTAAACTCTGTACAAATCTTTCCTTGGGCATCACAGATCTCACTGAGCATTTTCATTCTCGGAATTCCCGTGTTTTCTGTGGCACCCGGTCATTTCGGTGCCCACATACACTAACTCGGAGCAAGGAGCTTTGAGTTCATACTAGTGTGTGTTTCCTTTCCTTCACAATCCTCAAGTTAGGGTGGGCAGAGTATTTTAGTTTTTTATTGTATTCTCCATAGCACCAAGTAGAATACTTAGGATGTTGTACACTCTCTGTTGGTATGACTGTGACTACTTTAACTTCCTGCTTCCAGGGTTATTGTAATCAATGATGATGAATATTCCGTTAAAGATATTTGATGTTATGAGAAGCTCTACTTACTGTTAGAGATAACAATGAAGATTTAGGTGCTATTGAATGATATTAAATCAGAGACCCACAAATGCCTGTCCTGTCCCACAAAACACAGCTTTCTTTCTACAAGATACTTCATGTTAAAATCAAAATATCAATTTATTAAGAGCTACAGAAGTGTCTCATATGGAACCATCTTATAAAAAGTTAAATTAGGCTCAAGTATACATGACATCTTCTCCTCTCCTTCCCTGGTCCCCAATTTCATTATTTGTGCCCAGTACATTCAGGCACGTCTGTAAAGAGAAAGACAGTGAAAAACGTGGTTCAGGAGAGGCCTGGAGCTGATCTACCCTTCTAACGACACTGTGTCAGTGACAGAGAGAGAGCCAATAGAATTCAAGCGTCCTTGACTCACCACATCCATCTTACTATTTTATGATAGAAAAAAAAAAAAACAGGGAAGATAATGCAAAGCAGGCATGCATCCACTGAGAGTGCAATAAAGGGTCTTGGATCAGACGATTTAGATTAGTAACGAATCCCTGGGTCGGGGCGGAGCAGGGAGAGAGGAAACTCAAACGGCATCGGCACGGGCGTTGAGGGGAGAGAAGTGAATGTCCTTCTTCGTGACACGGATCCTAGTATCTCGTTTTGTTCATGAGTAAGTACAATAGAAAGCATGGCTCGCCCACTGTCAAATGGGGTAGCTTGCATTAATATGATTTCATACTGTCAATCCTAAAGTGTTCGTTTTACTTCAAATCGTGACATTTCTAAACCAAGGTCCGTTTTACAATTGGTGTGTGTTTTTAACATGGGCATGATTCTTATTCTCTTCTAAGTATGTGTCTTTCAAACCTTTGGTATACCATAAAATGTTCAAAATCTTAGAATGAAGAACACACAACATGATAGATGTTGATAGTACACTTCTCCAAACAATGAAAGTGATATTAGCTTAGTCTGCTTCTATATATAATCTGTCGAAATCTTCGTACATATGAATGAATGAAAATTACCCTCATCATTGAATTTCCATCCCCTTACCCTTAAAACTGCATTGTGTTATTTTAAAAAATTACAGCACAGCCTCACCTGTAGATAATCAAATGATGGTTTTTGTCCCTAGTTGGTTTCAGCTGACCATTACAGGGAGGACTCTGTCTGCTACTGAGAGGAAATGGTTAAGGAGAAATATTAGCATCTTGAGCATGATCCCCTACCTACTAGAGTGTGTGAACAGCATGAGTAGTATTACCATTGCTACTACTAGAATTACTAGATTTGATCTGTGGTGAATAAAGTGGTTTGTCGGAGCAGTAGAGTGGAAATCAGTTTTAAGGAGTCGGACCATCCAGGTTGAGTGTGTGCATCATGTGAATTCCCTTATGGAAACTTGTGAGAACATGGATTAAAAATTAATTAAATGAAAATAAGCTTTCTCGTTTCATGCAAAATGAGGGGCAAAAAGTCACCGTAATCGTAGAAATTAATGCAAATCTTCAGTTTTGTGAAAAGGTGGCATACTAGTTGCTTCTATAAAATAGATAACATTTTCAAAAAGATTTTAAAAGCTGTTCATTAACACAAACAAAACATAATGATAGCTGAGGTTCAAACAACAAAGTAAGTATTTCAAAACACCACAGAATTTCATAGTCTGCAAACAGAAAATGACATCAACAACAAATAGGTTGTCAGATGTAACAAATGGAAATACATGAGGCCAGTTAAATGTGAATTTCATATTTGGGACAAACGTATACTAATACTAATCAGCGATTAGCTGGATGTGCTGTATTTTGTCTGGCACCCTGTACTAAGGCTTTTCTCATTAGAAACAACGTAAGACTTTCTCCGACAGTGGAAATCATGTTAAAAACAGCAACAAGTAGACGGACCACCCAGATTTCTCAGCAACTGGGATGAATTAACTGGCATGTTTTAAGCTTTACTCCTATCTTCTATTAAAGAACCCCAGTAGCAGAGAAGTTTCAAAAACTCAGAATCTAGAGGGTCCACTACTTCCAATTACAAACCTCCAATCATAACATTCTTCGAGATTTCATTTATAAAAATAAAGACACTCCATTGCACACCTATATGGGTTGATGCTGGCATAAAAACAACGCTTCAAGGTATTTCTATCTGAATAAAACCAGTGGCCTATCCAGAAGCATCATCTTTATCCTAAGGATTCTCCCTGGCCCCAGTTAGCAAATCAAGTTAGCACAAGACTGGGGTCCTGCCCAGAACGGCCGCACTGCTTACTGAGCTTCTCAAGCCAACCACCTGGGGGCAAATTTTGCCCGTTGTTTCTATGTTTTTCCGTATCTTCAGTCTTACTCATGATCCTAAATCATTATGATGGCCATCGTCACCTTCAGGTTCCCAGCTCTTCATTATTTCCTGCCTGGATAGCCACAAAAGCACCTTAATGGTTGATCCACTTTTGATCTCGTCCTGCTCCAATCTAACCTCCATACTGCAACCGGAAATGCTTTTCTAAACAGAAAATACGTGACCGTATTACTTCCCTTTTCAAAGGTCCTTTGCCTCCGAGGACATGCTCCTTAGCTGAATTAGAAGTTCCATCATGGTCAGATCTTAGTTCTTTCGTCTGTTCATCCTACCTTCCTTTAGATCCCATGTACTGGTCTTTCAGTCCCTCGCTCCTGTATGAATCCCTTCTTGATCTCAAGAGGATGACTTAAGTTTGCATCTTTTCTAGCCCCAGTGGCCTTGTACATAACCTCTGTTGGAGCTCTTTTCATTTAGGCTGCAGTCCTGTTATCACTGAAATGCCAGTCCCTCCTAGGAGTCCCAAAGACCTTCAGAGCAGAATTTGTCTTTTGCCTCAATGTATATGTCGTACGGGGCCTGAAACATTGCAATCACTCAGTAAGTGCTTGTGGAACGACTATGTGAGTGAACAACGTGTGTTCTAATTCTAGATCCAATATAACTGGTTATTACCTCTGGGAAATATTCAACATACCTGGATCTTTGTTTCTGAGCCGTAAAATGAGGGATGGGGCTGAGAGTGGTGAAAAAAAAAAAAAGCCTCTTCTACTCTTGCCCTCTCAACTACATTTAAGTTGGCCACTCTCCTTTTTCACATGGAATTGTTCTGAAATATAAATTTAATTAGTGATGTATTTATTGTACATTTGCTACCCCATGGCAGTTCCAGAAGTACAATGGGAAGACATGAATGACATAGCACTGCCCAGGTATCGTAATGATCAGAGAGAAGGATCGTTCATCATGTTTCCATGAGGCCTTAAATTACAGTGAAAATGCACTGAGGCTCACTTCCACTGATTTCATTAAAATGAAGTCCTGTCCCTGTGTGGCAGGGACTTGCACTCAGACACGCCAATGGCAATGTGACAACATTAAAGAGCAACAAAGTCAGTCATGAATGATGAAAATAGAATTACAAATAACAGAATACCTGGTGGCAAAAATACGTTTTTATTATTTTGTTTGTTTTTTAAGTCCACGAAAGCAGTTGCAGACATTGATTTGCTTGTTTTAATTGATAAATGCTTACTATGCATTTATATTAATCAAATATTTACTGTGCACCAGGGACCGTGACCTAAATAGCTGGTGTCACAGAATGGATAGAGCTACCAACCCAACCGTGTGAAGGCAGCACGATCAGGGCTTCTATAGCATCCTGCACCAACTCAACCAGCAACACTGGACAGAGAGGAACTCGCCTGTATCTTTCACTCACTCAAATTTTCCATGTCTCCAGAGGCCCGACGATGCGACGACTGTTGTGTAAGGCACCACGTGTGCCACCACCAAGGGGAGTCCATCTCAGACGTTAGCAGCCGA